>JAQJVL010000184.1:872038-1046985 GCA_035578905.1 Stictocephala bisonia
GTCACACGAATTGTTATACTATTTAATAGTCATAGTTTATAAATTGTTTCACTTTAAAGAACATCATTGATCAAGACCTTAATTTAATTTCACCATTAGCCCCTACCATCTCAAAATTATAGAACTAACGTAATAATATACGATAAAATCAATCGATTGTCCAATTTTTTTGTAAAAATACTACCTCCTTTATTTTTTCACTTTTAATATATAAAAAAATTGTAACACTTCATTCATGTTTCAAGGCATCATTTCCCATCATAACTAAATTAATACATTCGCTGCGGTGGCGCATGGAGTTGGGTAACACAGGATGCGGAGCTGCTTTGCCCAGCTTGGTACCATGACCGCACACTTAGATATTTCTACGTTTTGACAAGTACAGTCGATTCATGTACAATTCATTAAATATTTTTAGTTCATATGTTATGTATTTACTTTATTTAATCTCTTCAACCCACTAATTCAATCGATTTCAATCAATTTATTCATCATCAGAAGGCGTAATAAACAAACCTGAATTTCCCGTAGTGTCTTCAAACTGTAAAACTACTGTCGTTATATTTAGTAATACTCATATTATTTTTAAAAAAAGAACCCCTCGTGAGGGCAGCCATGTTACAACCACTATAAATAACCTAAATATTTAGACTAGAAACATATACATTGTATACACCATATACTATACAGAGGCATTAAAAATAAATAAATAAAAAGAAAAAAATGCCATCCTGAAAAAAATAAGAACGCAATCTTCTTTACAATGTATTTATTGACCACACTAACAAAGATCCATAGTTCCCTGTGCAATCCTAATATCATACTGACATGAAATGGCTGCCGCTGTCGAATGACTGATTTATGTGTCATCAGCCTGCACGCTGCGACCGCCATGACGTAGATATATGTCACCTGCAGTGTATGTGTTAAAAAAAATTATATGTTTGATAATTATTCCAGAATTAAAAGCAGAAACGTATTGGCAAGTCGGATCAGACTAGAGACTTTGGCAATCTTCGGTAAGCTTTGGTTCTAGTGTTGCCTAATCGTGAAATCAGTCACTGCCGCAGTCACCGCCGCAGTCACTGCCGCAATTACCCCACACATCCCTTGTATGGCTGAGGTTGAAGACTGCTGGCTGGCATGGCATACATCAATCGACACGCAGTGGCGATATGACAACTCTGCCTTGAGTAGAGTTATTTTATACAATCCATTAACCATCTAGATGTATGATTTCAAGAAAACTATCTGATTTACATGTTTAAATGTTGATTTTAATGTTAATATATCTACCAGTATGTTAAATTAAAAAACGTTGAACAGAAAACGTTTTCAATAGAAACAATCATTATAATGTACTTCCTTATTGATGGCCAATTATTACATGAAATCAAAATGCTAAATTAATGTCAAAAATAAATATCTAGTAAGGATACCCATAATTCTAAAGAGTGTAAGGTAGCTGGGTTATGTAAAAACAATGAAAATTCACAAAAACACAAGTGATATAGTAGAATAAAAAAGACAGTAATGAATAGATGATATAAGAGAATATACTATAAGAAATTTTTTGAACCAAAAATGAATATGCCTATGCAGAGATAAACGAGGATACAAATAATTGATTGAATCTTGCATATTGGTCTCATTTAATTGGGTCTGATCTGCACAGAGTCCTTCCACACCACTCCTTTTCCACTCCCCTGATCCATCTATCTCTAGGACTTCCTCTTGACCTATGCCCCTCCATTCTTCTCTCAAGGAATTTTATTGGCAAACTGCACTCGCCCATCCTCTTGATATGCCCAAACCATTTTAGTCTATTTCTTTCTATCTTCTCTAGGAGTGGTTCTTCTCTCACTTCTTCTTTAATGATTTCATTTCTTATCCTGTCTCTTCTGCTAACAACCACATTGCTCCTCAAGAAACCTAATTTTACAAGCCTGTACTTTACTTTTATCTTTGCTTCCCATTGCCTATATTTCTGAGCCATATTTTAATATTGGCATAAAATAGGCATTGTACAGTACTATTTTGCGTCTTGGTGTCACCTATCTACTTCTCACCAGCCCTGAGGTTGTCCTCAAAAATGCTAACACTTATCTTACTCTCTCATTTACCTCCTTATCCAACCTCCTATATCTTCCTGTATCACACTTTCAAGGTAATTGAAGCAGTCTACCTTCTTCAACCTTCCCTCTCCTAGTGTCAGTTCTACTTCCTCCCTCCCCTCCATTCTTCTCATCACCATACATTCACTCGTTCCAACATTCGAATTCATTCCGAACTGTGCAACCTCCACAACCCACTCATTTAATTAATCCTGCACTTCGCCTTCATTTTCACCTCACATCGTCAAATCATTGCAAATGTCATAGCTTTTACCTTCACCTCTCTAATCCATCTTGCTACTACTTCCATTTCCTCAATTAATTTATTAATTTTAATTATTAAAATATTCTAACAATCTATTTTAATTGTATGGCTACATAGAGTTAGAGGGTAGGCAACTCTATTCAAACTTAGAGCCCAGCCAATCAGCTAGGACAAGTAGAATACATTTTATTTAAAGTCATTTTATTTTTCTTAAAGTGTAATTTATGTTTACAGGTCAGAGCGTGTCCATAAGACTGGTGAGGAAGGCATTGTGTTGGAAGAGGCCAGGCATATCAACCTGTCCCTCCATTACCTAGAACAAGTTATTGTGGCACTCTCAGACAGTACTCGCACACATGTGCCATACCGCAACTGTACCATGACTTCCGCACTGAGAGACTCCCTGGGAGGCAACTGTATCACAGCCATGATAGCCAACGTTGCAATTGACAAGGCCAATATAGAGGTGTGAGATGAGCAACATTTTAGTCAAAACTCTTTCTGTATAAGGTGCTTGGCAAGTTTTTCTGAATGCCAAGAATCATGGTTTTGTATGTTTTTTTAACTTTTGTTTTATACATTTCTTATAATAAACTATTCAAATATTTTGAGTTATCAGGACAATTCTGTTTAAGCCAGTTTAAACTAAATGTTTCTCATAAAATCATAAATTAATAATAAATAAACACCTGAAGACATGAGACAGTAAATTTGATTTAAGATAAGATGAATCATATTCTTATTATTGTATGATTTTATTTGTGAAGTAGATTTAATTATTAATCAGTTTGACATTGACAGGAAACAGTGTCAACATGTCGATTTGCCCAGAGAGTGGCCTTGGTGCGAAACTATTTATCTGTGAACACTGAGCGGGATTTTGTTGGTGAGAATAATCTGTTGCGAGAGGAAATTCAACACCTGAGGAAACAGTGTGCCTTACTTCAGACTCAGGTAAAACAAACTGAGTTATTTATAACCCAGCTACTTGAGGACAAAGTGTTTGGGAGATTGTAGGCGATAGATTACATGATCGGTCCTCTTAATACCGACACAGCATCTGCTCAATGGTTGCCATCGACGTGGACACAACTAGAGAAGTCTGGGGTGTCCATGTTGGATGGCAGTCAAGGTTCATATGTTGTATAGGGAAGAGAACTGAGTGTCAGACAAGTCAGTTAGCTCACAATCAGACCAACACATGATTCATAATCCACATAAAGTTGTAGGTCCCATAGTTGCCCTGGCTATTGGGCTATTTATAAATAGTCCTTTCTGAGCTAATTCAAACTCAGATAGTAACAATGACTACACTTTTTCATATACACTTATCACAATCATTCACCCCTCATATTCGCCCAGATCTCTACGATCAGTGTCTTAGAAATGAATAATAATTACTAAGTAGAACAAAATACAAGAGCTTGCAAACTTAATATTTTGAAGAACACTTCATTGGTCGCATGTTCTACGATTGTAGTACAGGTATATATTTTTTATTGCCATGAGCAGTTGGTAACACTTATAATTATACAGTGGGGGTCCCAGTACCTCTCCCCCACACCCCTACCCACAACTCAGTTCAGTGCCACTCTTCTAGCTGTCACGTACTTAGCTTAAATTAAAATACTGTTAAGTTTTCTGCTATTGTACACCTTGCGACCAGTGACGTACTTGTCAGTTTACCTAGATTCTTTGTACATATTTAATTTCTTAAGTGTTTGTTTGTCAATTTATTGCTGTTGTACTTATATATTTTTCTTTCCCTGTTGTATTTATTCTTTAATTTGTAATTATAGTAAACAAGTCAAAGATGGGTGTGAAATTAAAATAATTTCATCAGATAAATGTTAGATGAAATTAAAATTTATGCTGTTTATAGTATTAAAAGTTAATATTATTTTTAGATTAAAGAGATGAAAAACAAAAAGCCTAAAGAAAATCAGCTGTCAACATTTGGTGGGAAGTTAGATGCAGAGAACATAGAACAACTACAAGATAATTCATGTGAAGGTGAATCAGTGCTGTCAACCTTTCCAAGCTCAAATGAAACAGCCTTGCCACCAAGTTCGTTGTCGGGAAGTCTGAAAAACCAACAACTCCAGACTGATATCAGTATCCTTTTCCAAATCTCCGTTTTATCTTCTAATTAGGAAAGATTTTAGTTTTATATATACAAAATACAGGTTATAATTCTGTTTATAAACACCTCAAGCAAACAGATTAAGTAAAATAGAGTAGTGTAAATAAAAATTTAAAAAAATGTAAATTAAAGAAGTGTAAAGTTGGCACTGGTGCTGTAACCCTGTGTTGGGAGCTACTTGGGGACAAAGTGTTGAAATTGTTTGTAATAGGCTCTATGCTCTGTCCCCTTAATACAAGGTGTCTGCTCAATGGTTGCCACTGACACAACTAGAGAAGTGGGCCCAGAAATCTGTAAAAAAAAAAAAAATAATAAAATAAATTCTCTCTAGGGAACTGTAATATAACGGTGTAACTCAGTTACTTGGGGGCTCAGTGTTATGGAGATTTAGGCGACAGGTTCTGTTCGTAGTCCTCTTAATACTGTGCCATACCATTCGCTCTATGGTTACCATCAACGTGGCCATTACTAGAAAAATCTGAGATGTCCATGTGGATTAGATGCCAGGATTCAGGTATTTTGTAAGGCAGAGGATCAGTAATAGTCATTTTGGGGATTTGGATGTTGTTTAGGGAAGAGAACTGAATATTAAGCTTGTAATTAGCTGAAAATCAGACAAATACTACGTGGTTCGGATCCCATGCAGTACTGTAGGCTTCTTAGTTGTCCTGGCTATTAATACATTAAAATATAGACTAATAAAAAAATATTAGAGCTACCTGCCAGATTAAGAAACCTATTTAAAACATTTTAACTATATAAAAAGTTAAAAAATACAGGGAATATTTTAGGGTTACGATTTTGATTTGCTTTATTTCTGTTGACAAGGCCAGTATACTTGTATATGTGTAGTGCCTAATTAAGTGTAATACATTGTATAAGTAAAACTAAAATTCACACTTTTCTGTTTTAATACAGATAATATTCAGTTCAAAGCTAGAAGCCTCCCAGATTAAGTTGCCATAAGTGAACATCCAGATTACTATTACTTGAGATTATAATAAGGAGAGTTAACATTAGGGAGAGAATAGAGATCAGTTTTTTTCACACATGGTCAGAAACACTTGAAATCTATATATTTGAGTCCGTAAGCAAATCGGTCCCTACAAAATTTATGGAGCTAGGAAGAAGATAAGATAGCTTTATTAGATTCAATTTATAATTTCAGGACCTAGGACGGTGGGGAAAATATCAGAAATTAAAAATTACCTCCGCCCTACTGACTCTAAAATATCCAATGAATTTCTACTACTAAAGTGTTTTTATTGATACATATAACATCAGTTTAGGTTTGTATATGTCATATGTAGGTTAGCTTAGTACTAGGCCTATATGTAACCTAACTTGGTAAAACCTTCAAATCATGTTTAAGATTTGCTATATTATGTTATTTTATGTTAGGCTACGTAGTAATAGGCTCAATTAATTGTAAATATATTAAATATTACATAATAGTATAATTTGTATTACCAGGTATGAGTAGAATCAAATAGGTTACATTAGAACTTTCCAGTAGCTTCATGAAGCTATACAACTTTTATGTTATAATTAATAGTTATGTGTAAATATTACCAAATAGACTACTTAAAACAATAAACTTATTTTATTTATGCTTTAATATTAAACTTTTGACAATTATAGGATAAAAGATGTCATACTGTCGTATTTTGACATATTGACGACAGAATGTTCTATAACTTCTTTTTGTTGTAATATGTTCCATGGCTTCTGGAACCTTCGGGTAGAGTTTGTTCTTGAAATTCTAGATTATAACAAATGTATATAAGGCGGCTGCACCGCTGCTAGTTTTTAGTTTTGAGTTCTCAGTCAGTGAGTGATTGTTCAATTAGTTAGTGTGGAACAACTCGGATATTGCGGTAGTGCAAATCATTGTGAGTTGTGAGTTCAGTGTTATTGTGTTTCAAGGTGAATAAACGCTTGTGTACTTAAACTGCGTGTGTGTTATTTTCGTGTCCCTAGTGATATACTGTACTGTATAGTAATCGCTAGTGTGTGACGACATATATTAATGCTGTTGTAAATACTGTAAATTTTTAGTGTAGATTTAAAACTCTGATATTTTTTACATCATAAAACAGCTGTAAAATAAAAAGAGCACTGAATATTTTTGTCCTTTGCTTTTATACAGGTGACATACTTTTGCTAATGTAATGACAGACTGAGGCTGAAGGCCAAGGACTTGAGATAGTGGAACGTAGCGATTGACAGGGTTAGAACTGGAAGGGTGCTGAAGGGTTTTCTTGTTAATTTTTAAACAGAATTATGTCATAAGATAGATTACTATTTTGATAAGTGTGTTTAAGACCAAAAAGTTTATGTATCCTCAAATTATAAAGTACATCTGATAAGTTGGCTACAAGATGAATTGAAAATGAAGAACTACCATGCTGGACATAATGATTACATTCACAGCTCATCAAGTATACTTAGTACAGGTAATACATTTTGTTGGTTCAAATAAAAAAAAAAAAAACAAAAAAACAAATGAAAAATCAGTTTTGAAACTGCAGGAGAAGTCTAGAGTTCCGTGTTGATTGACATCTAGAGTTGTCCAGAAAAAGGAACATAGTATACGGGGTAAAGGATCAAATAAAGTAGGATTCCCATGGATCCATGGATAAACAAGAAATCCTCTTCTCTTACTGTGACCAAGGGATCCCCAGGGGTCAGTGCTCCTTCTTTTTCTCCCTTATCTTATCTTCTTTATCTCCCCTATCCCCCCCCCCTCTTATCATGAAAACATTAATGATCTTCCCAAAGGAGTTAATGGGGCAACAACATGCCTATTTGCAGATGATACTACCCTTGCTCTGAAAGCTTGTAATAGCTTGGAGTTAGAAGTCAAAGCATTTACAGTATCTAATTCTGTTCTACAGTAGGCTAATCAAAACAAATTGGAAATCAATAGTTCTAAGACAACAGTTGTTGAATTCAAAATTAACCACAGTAAAAGATCAGATATGATTTCTCATTATATTGCAGACAAAGCTGTAATACCCAGCACAGTGGTAAAGTTCTTGGGTGTCCTAATTGATAGTAACTTAAAATTCCAATCTCATATTTATTCGGTCTGCAAAAAGCTTTCAACTAATATTTTTCTTTTAAAACCTCTTTCTAAATTTTCGGAGAGTGACGTCTTACTTTCAGCTTATTATGGTATTTTTCATCCTTTTCTGACATATTCTGTTACAATCTGGGGTCACGAGTCAGTCATAACTAATTTTCTTTTTACATTACAAAAGCGAGCATTAAGAACTGTTTTCAAAAAACACCATAGATTTTCTTGTAGGACACTTTTCTTCGATAACATTAACATTTCCCTCAATATACATCCTTAATACCCTGAACTTTTACTGTATTAAACTTCATCCACAACGTTCACAAAATAATGCTCGTTACAATTTTAGAAATCATTCTATTGACATTCCACGGCATAGAACTTCATTTTTTAAGAGACATACTAATTACAATGCTATAAAGTTGTTTAATGCTCTACCTGCCTCAGTTAAGGAGAATGTTGATGATGTTGTTGGCTTTGGGAAGGCGGTGAAAGGTCTTCTGTTAAGTAAATATTATTATAGGGTTAAGGACTTCTTAACAGATCAAATTGATACCATTTAGATGTATTTTGTATGAATGTTATGTTCAGATTAATGATGCTATTAAAAAATGGTTATACTGTCAAAATAAAGTGATTTGATTCTGATAGAACCACAGAAAAACCAATTGTTATATTTTATAAATGTTATTACTATCAAAATGAGCTATTAACATATAAACACACAAGTAGAATGGTATTGACCAACCCACCAATACAAGTCCAGTGGTAGTACCCTACCTGCCCACCCATACTTCTACAGTGGTATCTATTGGACCACTATACCCAGGCGCCCGCCCCTACATGTATAGTGGTAATGACCAACCCAAACAAGTACAGTGGTATTGACACACCCGCCCGCCCCTACATGTATAGTGGTAATGACCAACCCAAACAAGTACAGTGGTATTGACACACCCGCCAGCCCCTACATATATAGTGGTACTGACCAACCCAAACAAGTACAGTGGTATTGACACACCCGCCCGCCCCTACATATATAGTGGTACTGACCAACCCAAACAAGTACAGTGGTATTGACACACCCGCCAGCCCCTACATATATAGTGGTACTGACCAACCCAAACAAGTACAGTGGTATTGACACACCCGCCCGCCCCTACATATATAGTGGTACTGACCAACCCAAACAAGTACAGTGGTATTGACACACCCGCCAGCCCCTACATATATAGTGGTACTGACCAACCCAACCAAGTACAGTGGCATTGACACACCCGCCCGCCCCTACATATATAGTGGTACTGACCAACCCAAACAAGTACAGTGGTATTGACACACCCGCCCGCCCCTACATATATAGTGGTACTGACCAACCCAAACAAGTACAGTGGTATTGACACACCCGCCCACCCCTACATATATAGTGGTACTGACCAACCCAAACAAGTACAGTGGTATTGACACACCCGCCCGCCCCTACATATATAGTGGTACTGACCAACCCAAACAAGTACAGTGGTATTGACACACCCGCCCGCCCCTACATATATAGTGGTACTGACCAACCCAAACAAGTACAGTGGTATTGACACACCCGCCCGCCCCTACATATATAGTGGTACTGACCAACCCAAACAAGTACAGTGGTATTGACACACCCGCCCGCCCCTACATATATAGTGGTACTGACCAACCCAAACAAGTACAGTGGTATTGACACACCCGCCCGCCCCTACATATATAGTGGTACTGACCAACCCAAAAAAGTACAGTGGTATTGACACACCCGCCCGCCCCTACATATATAGTGGTACTGACCAACCCAAACAAGTACAGTGGTATTGACACACCCGCCCGCCCCTACATATATAGTGGTACTGACCAACCCAAACAAGTACAGTGGTATTGACACACCCGCCAGCCCCTACATATATAGTACAACAGTATTAAACAGTAAAGAATAACTTGTATCTCATTATTAAGCTACAATGTCTTAAATAAATAAATAAAATATATTAAATTGTACGAATAAAAATATAAATAACAATAAATACGGAATTAAAAAATAGCAGCAAGGAGATTAACAATCTTAGTATTCAATAGTTGATCATAAACTAGTGATTCATAGTTTGAGTGGAGTTCCTTGATCATATTAGTGATAATTCACCAACACTCACTTAAATTTGCAGAAGTTACATCTTCCAACAGTCAATTCACCACAACAAATGACCAACTTCATATTTTAGGAATTAATTTCATAACATGCTACTGCACTGATTAAAGGTGGTAGAGTGAGACCTCTGAAGCTTGTAACCTATTGAACATGTTAAGAAGTTAATAATGATAGAAATACCTAACTTATAAGAACAGAATATTTTTATGTACATTATTTACAAACATGTTCATATTTCATCAATTGTTTATAGAAAAAAATTCCATACAATTTTGTATGACATGAATCATATGATTATTTTAATCTAAATAAACTCCAGTATTGCTGGTTATTTAGCAGTTGTTATTTTATTTAGAATCAATGGAACTAGATGAATCATTCGACAAGTTTATATCAACTATTGAAGTAAATGAGAATTGGCAGAAATTGAAGGAAGAAGAACAGAGTCTAGCCGAAGCTCTCAGTGTTAAAACAACTGCTATTAATAGTCTTCATCAGAGTATACGTAAGTATCGTTTATTCTGAGATGTATTGTTTTTTAAAAGTTAAGAAATTCTTAAAAAATGTTATAAATAATTTTGATTAAAATTTATCTTTGTTTGTAGCTATAAGCGGAACTAGTGTTAGGGATTAAGAGAAGACAATTTACCTCAACAAATTTACAAATTATCTGCAGCAAGATTGTAATCGCATACAATCCACTATATTTCCCTAATTTTATCTGTTACTCAGTAAAAATATAAACTGCAATGTACGTGTAGACTTTAAAAATTGCACTGAAGTTAATAAAAATAGTAGGAATTGTTTTAAATTAAATTACATTCTTGGTCATATATGCAGGGTGATTCAAAAGTATGCAAACTTGATATTAATTTTTTAATGACTGCACCTAAAAAATAAAACTCAGTATACTTCAGCAAAGTATAAAATTGCACTTTTTGGTTGATTACAATGCAAAATTTTAAGCTAAATACAACATTTTGGGCTTAAAAACTGAAAATGTAAATGCCTTTCAAGTTACATCTCTTTTTATAGGCCTTTATAATAGAAAATGAACAATGAAACTTAGAAATCGCTATCTAATCTCAGTACGAAATCACGGCTGATTTAAATTTAAAATATCTATAGTTGAAAAAGAAAGGGATATATCAATATTAACTGTTTCAAAAAAACAGTTAGGAAAACCTACAATAACATCCTTGGTAAACTTTGATCCAGCTCATCACAAGAAGTTCCCCAGTCTTATCAGCTCTTGTTTGACTAAAGAGAAAGTGTATTACTAAGAAACCAAGTTTCAAGAAGATTGTTTTCACAAATTTGAGAAGTGGTTAATCTTTTTATTATCCTTTTGTAATTAACCTTATATAAGAACTTTATATTTTCTTTTTTTCCATCTGCTTCAGATACAGACTTGTCCTTTACGATAATTGCAGTTAAATACAGGAAATTCTTATTTTACAGAAAAAGGTCTTAAGACTAATTTCTAAATCCAAGCCCTTCGATCATTCCAAACCAATCTTTACTTAATTCAAAATCTCTACAGTATTAAATTTATGTATACTATATATTTGACTTTGTAATATATGTAATTAAAAAAAACCAGGGTCTTTTAAAATGTCAATAGCATATGACACTGAAACAAAAATAATACCTATATAAAACACCATAGAGTGAGTAAAGGCTTGGCTAGTCAATATAGTTGTGTCATTGAAAATATATAACAAACTTGCTACAACCACTTAAATGACACTACATAAAGCTAAACAGTATATTTGAAATTGCAGTAAACTGGTGGAGGCGTAATGAAAAAACTCTGGTTCAAGAGGTGCTGGCAGGTCGTCCTCTCAAACATGGCACCACAGCCAACCTCACGGCTTCTACTCATCCCTCCCCAGAGCTAAACACTACTGTAGATTCCCTTCTAAGCGAACACTCAGACTTGCTCACAGACTTTCAGGTAAAACCTAAAACTGATGATTAGCTCACCGATATAGTGTTTGATGAAGGGAGTATCTTAACTTATTTGTGTACGGTAGAGTTTTTCGTATCTAAAAATAGATCATGTTTAATAAATTTTACTAATTCAAAAAGTTTGAAAATTTTGGCTTCGATATTTTAGATAAGATTATCAGCAAGATTGAGTATGTTAACTATACAGGTTGTATATAAAGTCCTGCACTGGCTTAAAATGTTCTAAATGATTACAGACAAAGCAATAATACTTACTAAATCATTACTTCACTTAAAATCTACTTTTTGAAGGAACTGTCAGTTTTCTGCCATATTAGTGAGACAGCTTGCGAGGAGTCAAGACAATCTCAAACAAGAGCGTAGGTCGAGTATCACATCAAATTAAAGGTCTATATTAGGAGAACACAGTTCTATAAATCATACCTCAAGAGGTCTACCTGTTAAAAAATGGTGCTAGTTTACAGTTTTGAAATACAATGTAGGTCCTGTTGTAGACAGTTTCACATTCCTGCCATAGACTGTATGTACTCTTTTCTTGGCTTAGTGATCTCTTCTTCTTTTAGGGTAGTTGGTGAGTTTTCACGTCCAATGGTGGACGGTTCAACAAGGAGTTTTAGAAAAATATTAAACATATGCATAGGTCAAGATCTACACGAAGAATTTGTCTAAATAGATGAATTCCACAAATAACACTGGAAAATGTTGATCCTGTACAAAACGACAGATGGTCGAAGATTTTACTTGAAAAAAGTTATTTTTACTTACCAAATGTTTTTAAAGTAAATTTTGGAATTGATAACCCTTATTCATAAATAAATTCATGATGTGCTTTTGTACATCTGGCATAACGCAATATTCAGTTTTTAGTAGCATTTTTTTTCTTTGATATATTAAATAATGAAATTGTGGCTAATAATAAAATTTCTTCCTGAAACCAAGTGAAATCTTTGAACATCTACTATTTTGCACTGAATCAACCATTTATAGTGCTGTTTGCCAGACACAATTTTTAGACAGACCCTTTAAAATGATGTATATCTTGATCTATGCTTGTGTTTAATATTTGTTTTTAACTCCTTGTGGACCATCCACCATTGGATGTGGAGAATCGCTTACTAACCTAGCAAAATATTTCTTAAGTCCATTATGCATTTAAAATCTCCGAACTTGAGCCAAGAAAAAAATTTTAAGCTGCCTATGACAGTTGCTACATCGTAACTTTTTTAAACTGCAAACCAGTGTTATTTTTTAATGGGTGGACGTCTTGAGGTCAAATTTTGCGGCAAAGTGTCCAGCTGATATAGATCTTTAATTTGAAGTAATACCCAACTTATACTCTTAATTAATTGTCTTCTGACTCCTTGCGGACCCCCCTGATTTAGCATAAAACTGATAGTTACTTCAAAAAGTATATTTTTAGGTGCAGTGATAAAGTACCAAAATTTATTGCTTTATCATTCAGAAAATATTTAGCCACTGCGGGACTTTTTATGATCTGTAGAATAGCCAGACCAAAGCAATGCATTTGCTGTAGACGATTGCCTGTGCTGCTATCTAATGAAGAAGGCTTCAAATAAATGGCTCGGACATCTGTTTTGGAACTATCTGTTAATTCAGTGAGTTCTGAAGAGAGAGAGAAACTAATTTAACAAAGGGAGGCTAATGGGCTTGGTCAACTTGATAAGTTTTCTTTTAAAATAAACACAAGAACCCTAAGTCCAACTATTAGGTAGAAAATAAGATAAGGCACCTTACTGTTCTATAAAGTTGGAACCAGCAAACAGCCTTACCTCACCTTAAAAATTATTTCACCTGATTGCCTTTTGTCTAATGTATCGTATGCAGAGACCAGTCCTTTTGGCAGGATCTTTAAGCCTTATCTCCAAACCGACATTGTGGGAAAGTGGGCATCCAGCAAAAGGGCAAACTCCTTGAAGTTGACAGATAGAGTAGTTTGAGTTAGCCTAGCTTGCCATCCCCTATTATCTGTCAGACCAGATATCTCCCAACTAATATCAAATCCAATAAACTCTATCTCCTACAAATCTTGATATTAGTTTGGCTGATATAAACCCCTTCAAGTTAATAATTCTGTTTTATTCTAGCTGTCTTACTTACTCACATGGTCATCAATGCCCAAAAAGGGATTTAGCCTTACCAACAAATTCTCTCCACCTTCCTCTGTCTGCTAATTCAAAAACAATTTAAAATTTGTAAAATATATAACAACACCACGATATTTAAATGCATGGGAATCATGGTACATTAATAAAGCAAATCCTGAAAACTTATTAAACCAAGAAGATGGACCAATTCAAAATTCTATTTTACTTTCAAAACTACAAACAAAATTAATTTAAATTCAATTTATAAATCTTTCAAAATCATGACAAAACTAATATTTAGAAGAATAAATAGATTTAGCCATGAAAGTTAAAAATTTTAAAACATGTTTATATAAACTTATATTATATTTACTTTTTGTACATAATATTTGTGATGTGGCTGACGATGATGTGACAGCCTTGCTATCGAAAGGCCTCACCAATAAAGTTTTAAATATTGGTTTAATCTAACAGTTCTATGCAAGGTTTATTCTGTTAACTGTTTCAGGCTCCTCACAGTTCTTTTTGGATATTAGGACTCTCATATGTATAAACTTGTATACATCTTTAAAGTTGCATCCTTCTATGTTGACTTCTTTTACGGGTCTCCTCTTTCAAATTGCCTGTACTTTGTTTTTCGTCATTCATTCTTATACCCATGTATTCAGCCTCTGGATGAAAATTCTTGATAACTCTTTGTGATCTTTGGTTTCTGCTAGGAGAGTTACATCATCCCCAAATACTAATATGTTTATTTTACTTCCTACTTTCAAGCTTAGTTTTTTTGTCTTACTTTTTGTAAGGCACCTTCTAGCTATAACATAGAGAAAATACTTTATTATTAGGTTACATATATTTGTTGTTAAATGTAAAAAAATAATCCCTTTTTATTTATTTCAGTTACTAAACTACAAACTTAAGAATTCTAGAAGAAATTTGCAAAGAATTCAGAGAAAATATTCCATTGAATTCAATGAGTGGAAAAAGAATGAAAGAGTTCAGTCTACAAAAAAGTGCAAAGTCTGTACATCCAAAGAAAAATCTAACACAAATGTTCTTGATTCACTCAGTTTGAGCAGGTCTTATTCTGATACGAAACATTTAATAGGCGATAATATCAAAGATGACAACAGCAATATTTCAAATTATACAACTTCTAAAAATGTTTCAAAAGAAATGAAATGTAATCTGGATGAGAAAAGTTTTAATAGCGAGACACTGGTTTCATTTAGTGAATGTGACCTGAACACAACATTGGGAGATCTGAATGACAGTATTTTCTCTACATCCACTCTAGTCTCAAATAACAGGTAATTATTTTGTATTACATTCCAAGTTGTTAGATTCTGTAGTTATGTCTGTCATTATGAAAACAGAATATTTTAATTAATGTCTAATATACCTTTTAGTATTGATCTTTTCCATTTTTTTTTTTTTTTTTGTACAATCTGAAACTAATGCAGTTCTTGGAAATCGTAGGACGAATGTATTTTCTTTAATCCTTACTAAAAACACATTTGTTGCATGTTGTTTTTTTTTATCTGCATGTCTTATTTTTAAATAAATGTACTGATGAATATTATAATGTTCTATAAAAAAGTATGAACTAGAAATATATATTTTTTAAAATTGTTGTATGTAAACTATTTTAGTGTTTAATGTTAGTTTTCACAATACTCGTAGACAAGTGCCTGAATTATTTAGGTACAGAAAAGTAGGCTTTTAAAATATTTTTTTCAAAATATTCCTTTCCTACTAAGCCCTGAGGGAGGGAGGGAGAGGGAGAGACTTTCTTCTCTCTTTACCCACCTGAAGAAAGTGCCAGTGGCACTGAAAATTCGTGTGATTATGTGATCCTTTTTTTATGTTACTACTACTCTGGTATTAGCGAACTTGTCTTCTAAGGTAAGTTTGCTGATGTCCTATTTCTCCAATATACTAATTCCTGGCCTAGTCCCCATTAACCTAACCTAATAATGACCTATATTATACAGGGTGGAAAAAATATGGAAGCGCTTTGACAACTTTTGTATGACTTCACTTGTAAAAATTAAATATTGTGTATCATCATGGTTACAAAGAGCACACTTTTTGATGCCATTAGTGACATTTCATCTTTTCAGGGGGACGGCCCACGAGGAATTGAATGAAAATCTTCAACGTAAGCCTAGGTCAGGTGTGGTATCAAATGAAATATCTATTCAAGAGAAATTAATTGCCGCAAACTGGACTTCAATATGTTTATTCTTTCCACTGTGGCCGTTATTTGAATTTAAAAGTAACTAATTTGAACAATATTATTTTTCTGCTATTTAAAGGTTTTAAGTAAATTATTCTGATCAAAAATTATACTTTATGGAACACAATTATTGAACAAAATTAAATTATCTATGAACAAAAATAACATTGTTGTGAAAGCGTTTCCATTTTTTTTCCACACTGTATCTTTGAGCATTAAAAACAAAACACTACCTAACGGTACTAAGTAAAAGAATGAGATTAGCTGATGTGAAAACAAAGTCAAGGATGGACTTATTTCTTCTTGAAAATAAGAAATTATCTTAGAAATATTTGTTCTAAACTATTTTTGAAGATTTTCTCAGTGTTTCCTTTACATTATTTTTAAGTAAATGAAGTAATATTTTTTTAAACAAATTACTGACCAGTTTAGGACATCTTCAGAGTGGAAATATAACCCAAGATTTCTAATTTTATGAAATCTTTAGATTTCTACTCTGTGATTTGTATCTCCACCTAAGGGGCATAACTGGTCAGTGATTTGTTTATAAAAAAAGTGAATAAATGGAACTTTGTTAAAAATATTACTACATTTCTCGCTAACTTGTGAAATGAAATATATATTTTATCTACTGAGTAAACAGTTGTAATTTTTTTTTTATACAGCATCATACAATGGATAAAAAGTTAGTATGTTATTACTGTTGGGTATTGTAGCTTTAGATTGTTTTCTAGCCAGTTATGGGTCATCAAAGTAGATTAAAACTGATTTATTGTTTGGCTGCCATTCAATGTTGGCTGTTCAAGTTTCCTTGAAAAAGCTCCCTCATGTAACGTTTCATTTTATATTTACAGTCTCACAAAAATGTCCCTATCAAATATGGAATTCAAATAACCATAATAATTTTAAAATAATTGAGTTTTGCTAATAGTACAGTTAACCAGGTAAAACAGGAACGATTAAATAGAAAGCTACTATATTCACTGGAAATTGGTTATGTTATATTATATCAAGGGAGATTTAGTTCCTTTAAATATACCACTGCGTGGTGGTGGGAGGGGGAGCTTCTTTATTCGGGGGGGGGGGGACAAAACATAATAAAATAACATATAAAATGGGGTAATTAACTCATTTTATGAAGAACAAGTAATTAACAACTTTTCAATAAAATGCACTCCTGCTGAGTTATAGAGCATAAAATATTGGAATTTTCATCAGAATTCAAATTTGTAATACTTTTTTTTTAATAGTGCTTAAAGTCTTTCACTCATGTAAATTTGCGTTTTTCAAAAACTAATTTCTTATTTTGACTAAAAATGGAGAATTGGTTGATATTTTAAAGAGAACGTTTACAATGAGTAACCTTTTAGGGGTTGATTTGCCCAACAATATACTTTTTTAAATATATTTTAATTTACCTATACCGAGATATGAATGTTAGAATTTAATTATTTGTGCTTTTTATCCGAAAATGCTATGATTTAACCTCAAATATATCAAAAAGTTTTAATTTAATTGAAAAAGTGGTCATAAGTTTGTTTAGAGTATTATACTTTATAGTGTACTCAATCCATGAGGATTACAAGATAAGAGAGTAAATATACAAATATGTAATATACCAACAAAATTACAATTGGTATATTTCTGAAGTTGAGACCTTCCTTAACAAGTTGCAAAAGGTTTCAAATCGATTTATCTGATTTATATTTAAATTGGAACTTTCTTACAAGTTTTTACCTGGTTTCTTGTTCTAGAGGCAGAATATGTTTTTAAATAAAATGAGTAAGTGGTAAATATTTCATCTGTGAAAATAGCAGCTGTAAATTGTTACTACGATATGCATTAAAGTTTCGATTTATATTATCTACGGTTTAGCCCCTGGACTGTACAGTAAGTAATTGTACATTACTTACTGTATTTTGTCAAGTAGCTCAAATAGGTATTGAAGATCGATTAATAGTACATATTTCAGTATTTATAATCATCATCCATTGACATTTCTGTTTTCACAAGTCGTCCTACACAACCTCTTATAGCGGAATCATTTTCAACCTTTCTCTGGTTATTCCGTTTCTTATTCTATCTCTTCTGCTAATCATCTTAAAAATTACATTTCTGCTGTCTGTAATCTGCTTAGATCAGATTACCACTTTTAATACCTATTTGAGCTGCTTGATAGAGTAAAGTAAGTAGTATAGTCCTACAATTGATTTTAATGTTTAGTTAGAAAGAGCGTTTAAGCAATTGTACTGTTATTCGTTTATTTTTTAGACAAGAAGGAATGGTCTCATCCCCTAGAACAGGGTTCCTCACTAGGATGAGCCTTGTTACTTTTCTCAAAATAATCTAAGGGTCGCAAGTAACATATACATACAGTTCTTTTCGTATGTTTTCTAGCTTGCAATTTGTCTGTCTCTCTGCTATTAATTTAGTATTTAGTGCATTAAAATAAAGACGATTCATTCTGAGCATTTTTGCGGCTTACAAAAATACCAAAGTGGTTGTCACTCTAGTACATTATTGCAGTTCTAAAATATTTTAAGGGCCGCATGCGGCACGAGGGCCACATAGTAAGTATCCCTGCCCTAGAGAGATGAATCTTCAGCAATAAATCAATGTTGCATATGAATGTTATATTATTATAACATATCCCCACTTCACATGCAAGAAAAATAATGTGAGAGAATCAGTTATAAAATATTATTGAAGAATTAATAATTACTTAATTGACTTATGAAATAATGTATACAACTGTGCAGGACAAGGACCTCTGAGAGTGAAGAGACCATCTACGAGCCATGCCAGGTCCAATCTGAACCCAATGATTTGTACACTAAATACTCATCCTCACAGACCATACCTTTCCGTCTCACTGGAGACCCAGAGATAGATGGTGTGATTATTGATTTTTACAAAAATAAATATCTAAATTGATATCAAAACTTGTTAAGCATAATTTGTCAGCTGAGAAAACAATTAGTTTTTTAATTTATGTTCAGTTTTAAATTAACACATTCACTGCTGAACATTTTTACAGTTAATGTTCTAAAATGTGCGTTGAACAATTCTTATAACTTACATAAGAATGATGTCCGTATAGTCAAAATGTTGTTTGGAGAGAGATAGGACACTATTTTAATGCCTAACCGTAATGTCATTTCTGTGTCTATAGAAGGCGTCCGGCACTGGAGCCGGTTTGTGATCTTCTCGCAAAAATAGTGTATTAAAGTAACTTTTATAGGCTACACGTTAATATTTTGTAAGTACAAGTGACTCACAAAATTACTTTTAAGTAAAAAAAATATATATATTCTGTGTAACTTTGGTTTAGCAAATTATAGTGGCGCCAAATTTAGACAAGAATGTTGGATTGATGTCAGCATCACAATCAGAGCTGTTCAAACTGTCTTCTGACTCGTATTTACCAACAGCGAATTAGTTTTTAATAAAACAATCTTCCTTCATTGCGAATTAACTATATAGGTCTTACATGTATCCAAAATAATGTGATGTATTAATTAAGTTCATACAAGCATTAAACATGAGAAAAATAGCCAATCTGGAAATGAAGAGCACTGAGAAAAACAATGTGACTGACACAACACGCTAACAGCGACAGTCTTCCCTGGCGATGGCTGAGCTTAACCTGAAGAGATCTCCCAATGTTCCATCAACATTAAAACAGATTGCTCTAATGTTCCGCATAACTGTGGTTATGAAGTTGGACATGCCGGGATAAGGTGTAAACTTTTCTCGGGGCATCTCATTACACCTTGGTGAGCTGGACGTAAGCCTCCAGGCGCAGGACTGCTACTTCTATGTGTAACGCCGGGATGAGGTGGAGGTGGCGCTTGTTTGAGTGGCAGTAGCTTGGTGCCCTCACTGCCGACACTCTAGCCCTAGGCATGTTGCCTCCCAGGGCAACGACGAGCTGCCCCAACTACTCCAGCACCTCGTTGTCTCTGTGGAACGGACCATCGAGAGGGTGCCTTTGGATGAGCTTCTGGTTCCTCCATGCCCACAGTGCCTTGTGCCAGACCACCACACCTTCCTGCCTCTGCAGCGTCGCCCCTGTCACCGAGAAGAAGGACAGCTGCATGCAAGACTAACAACAAAATATACATATTTGATATTGGAAATGAGAATGGGACTATTTTTTACATCTGCAGCTCGCTTGCCAATTAGTTTATTAAAAAATAATAATATTAAAAAAAGCAACACATTGTAATTAAATGGAGAGAGGACTTCATAATACTAATTTTTTCGCTAGAAATAAAGATGGTTTCATTTGTATTTCATAGGTCAGAGCCAACCTTTTCATATTTCAGCCACTTAGTGCACTAATGTATGGGGAAGGGAGTGTTTGACCTGGATGGCTAAATGAAAAGTCAATTAGGAGTTAAGGTTTATTAACGATTCAGTAATAGGTGAACATTGATCTAACATGGGAACCTTTCTCACCAACAATCGGCTTGAGTATTGTCTGAGATGTTGGTTTACATGAAGACATTACATATGATACATGCCACAGTACACTCGACTCACATGCACACCTAGCTTAGAACACGGTACAAATGGTGAATACAAAAAGGAAATTGTGATAACTTGTAGCTAGGATATCTAGGGATTAAGGATGTTTTGACAATATCTAATACAGTATATACAAAATTATCACTGATAAATAAAATACACTTTCTAAATACCAACGGAAGTTGATATATTATCATTAGTGATGTTTTAAAAGTTAATAACAATTAATAATATATCAATCAATTTAATTCAGATTTACATCAAGCTTTATATACAGGGTGGCTGACAAGTCTGGAAACAGTAAAATAAATCATAAATGAAGAGAGCAAGGAGAGGAACATTTTGCTTCAGATATTTTTTTTTTTTCAGTTTAGATGTTTTATATATATATTTTTTATGTAATACCATCAAGAGTGAACAGATTGCAGGATGATAGAAGAAAATTAAAAAGCAAAATGGGTAGAATTAAGTGCAAATTTTAAAAGTTAATGAATAATAAACCTAGTAAAGATATCAGTTAAAATAATTACGGCTCATGGGAGAATTAAGTGAGAAATTTCAGTGATCAGTTTTTTATTTTAGTGTTACTTTGTGTTTTATTGTTTAGTATTTCTATTTATTATAGTTAGTTTATACGATGGTGACCTAAAAAGGTATAACCATGGAGTAGTGCAGCAATAAAAATAATTTGCATATTTATCAAACCATTTATTTATTTATTAGAATGAAACTTGACAATTTTTTAACTGTGCAACATTATTTCTAACAATATAGTTTCTGTGCGACCAAGTGTAAAAGTCGAATAAACCGAATATTGGTAGCATAAAAATACTTCACAAACCAAGTGAAATGTCACCCCCAACATTGCAGATAACTGTTGGTAATGGCAAATCTTTTAACAAACATAATACTCAGTAATTAAGCAAATTTACGAGGTGAGATTTTAAAGTAAGTACCGTTTTGGAATCACACCACTGTAGGGCTTCAGTCGGCGTTAAGCGCATGCGTGCTGGGTACTACTATCTGTTGGCAAGCACCGTTACGGATTCATTCAACTGTATTTTAGGTTGATTATAACTATTTAAAATTCTCCTCCGATTAAAAATGCTGCCGACTATGAATTATGCGCTATGTGAGTTTTCATAATGCTAAAGGTGTGAAAGCAGCTGACATTCATCGTGAGTCTGTCATAGTGACAATTTGGTTTTAAAAATCGTAACCATCATGATCTAATGCTCTAGGAATGTGAGAGAACTCGTTAAACATTTTTTGTGTGATTCTTGTCAAATATTTATTTTTGTGATTCTCTGTCAGCATTTTGGGAACCTACCGTAAGCATAAATTTCGGTACTTCAAACATCACAATTTCAATAATCGCACTTCTTGATACTTGAAGACACACTACATAATGATGCAGTTGTAAAAAGTCTGTTTTCTCTGACTTTTTCAGCAACGTTTTGCACCAAGTCATCAGTAATGAGTGAAGGTTACCGACTTCTTTCCTCATCATGCTCATTCGTACGGCCACCTTATAAGCTCTCACTCATTTCCATACCATCCTATCACTAATTCTGTTTTCTCAATAAACGTTTCAGATCTCTCGATGAATGTCAGCTCCCTTCATGCCTTTAGCGTTAGGAAAACTTATCACATTACATATTTTACATTTGGCGGTATTTTTAATCAGAAGAGGAATTTTAAACAGTCATAAGCGATGGGGGGTCCGTAAATGGGGTAATGGCTTGCCAAAAGATAGTAGTATCTAGCACGCATGCGCTGAACGCCGACCGCAGCGCTACAGCAGCGGGATCCCAAAACGGTACTTACTTTAAAAACATGCCTCGTGTATGATGAAACTGTCAACTTTCACAACTACTTCCACTGAAGAGAAGAAAACCCAAATTAGATCATTTTAACCCCCAGCAGTTCCCTATTTTTGGAAACAGACATTTGTGCTTAAATAGTTATTTTAAAATTGTTAATTTTAATTCAGGAGTTGATTTACTGTCTCAAGACCTTTCAGCAGTCTGTGTTTATATAACAATTGTAATGGTGTAAATTAACCTCTAACACTGAAGCCAAACACATTTGGATAACATTTAAGAAAATAATTTATGATACATAACAATATACCTACAGGTATAACACTGCCAAAAATCTTTTGTATAGGATGAGTTTTTAAAAGTAAAACCCCACCGATTAAAGACTGGAACCATAAAAATAGTTTTAGAGTTCTCACCACTAGTATTCCTTCCCACCGAATCTAATCTAAAACAATTTATGAGGGCTGGTCAGGCAGACATAAATTTCACAGACAAGAATACAAAATCTTAATTCAGTGAAAAATTGAATGATTTATTTATTCTAAAGACGTCAAATGAAACATTTATTAAAACTAAGTCTGACCTTTCAACACTATCTTTAATTAATAGACCCAATGTGAAATTAACTGCAGAAATAAAGAGCTGATCTTTGAAACTTGTGTCTTTTTATCATAAACCTCTACAATAGGAAGCTACACTGTAACCAAGCCCTCAAGACTTGTTTCAAACGCTATTAAGTATCTGAAGCATTTTATAATGTTAACGAGTTCTTGGTTTACAACTGGGGACAGCCCAATTATGATATTGAATCTGTCGAAATGGGTGGGATTATTGGCGTGTATCTATTTGTATGAATGCTGGTTTTTAATTCTAAATATGATCTAGATGTTTGGTAAATGGAAAAATTTTAGTTTAAAATAATGATGTTTTCTATATATTTATACATGTTTTTCTCAGTAAATGATCTGATTTTGAACCACAATGTAAACAACCAACTATACTGTATATAGATTTTGACTCTAGAGCCACTCAGAAACATTGAAAATTGCCAATATTAACTGCTTGAACAGCCCATTAAATGGTAGTTGACTTCACTTAACACGAAGTGCTCTTCATCAGTGAAAAGCTAGTGAGTGAGAGCTCTTAAATATAGTAGAATTTTTATTTATTTTTATAATGTTAATTACTATTTTAACTCATACTTTGTGATCAGTACTGTCATATTTCATCCTTTCTTGCACGCTATTTAATTTATTTGAGAAGTAATTAATATAAGTACATACAACTAATATACTTGCCTTTATATTAGGCCTATTTATAAAGGAAAGGAAACAAAAAAGAAAATATAATGACTATATGAGATTTTTCACAAGATTGCAGTAGACTTAGTAATCTTCTAGAAGTTTACAAGCAGGCAGTTGACATGATAGATGGAGTAGAATATTTCCTAAGATAGAAAAACAAGATTGTTTAGCATAAAGCCTATAACACTAAATGAAAGTTCAGTTTTTATAAGATTCATATACACACCATGGGTGGTCTTAGTTACCAATCCATGCATTAAACTATAATTAACATGTCTGTGTAAGGCCTGAGTGATCATTTACAGAATCGGAAAAGACCATGCACGGATGAAACTGGTACGCCAAACTAGGTTCTGCAAAATAAGTCTGTGTTTGTTGTCCTCCATACATGGAAAGTGGGAGGGACTAGCAACAGTTCGTCATTTTTGGTTTCAGTTTCTTCTTGTACGCAGGAACGAGCTGTTAAAAGATTGTAGTTGTTATGACTGAGTAACATGAGTGAGATGCTTTTAAGAAAAGAAATAGAAAGGTCAAAGTGAACAAAACAGTGGTAAAGTGAAAGGTTATGTTTCAATATTTTAAATAATTTCAAAGAAAGATAGTGTGATGAACATTAAAAAATTACTTGAGAATAACCAAGGTGGAATTTAACTTCTTATTGAGGTAGTACTCAATGGTCAACAATGACTGAGAGTATGTTGTAGTACCAGTTTTTGTCTATACTCGCTCTCCTCAGATGATCAAGATTTCAAAGATTCCTAAACTTTTCTCAACTCATTCTAGTTTTGAAAAACTTCACGTTGAAATAGTTTCTTCAATCAGGAGCAAAACATGTCTTACACTTTTTTCAGTCTCTATACTCATCACTTTTTTCCATAAACATGGGTCTCTATGAAATCACTGAGAAACGTAGGGTTAAGCTAGCACTATCCTTAACGGACATTTTGATTGTAGAAATAAATCTGTTAATAACACTAAAACTTCTCAGTCTCACAAAACTTAAGTAGAACTGACAAGATGGCAAACAAGATTTGTTACTCTCCACAACCGAGTGAACGTTGTTTGGCGTAACGACGAACTGAACGATGTTTTTCAACAATATGTTTGCCGTTGCCCAAACACGGGTGAAAAATAGAGAACTTGGTTTGTGTGAACCATATTTGGCATTCTGGGTTCATCCGTGTATGACCTGCTTTACAGATTACAGAGCTCACTTTATTAGATTATTTATTTCCACACTTTTATTTTGAAAATAACTGTTTTACAATGTCACACAAGCTATTTTTACATTGAAAAATAACTACTTTTATTTAGCACACCTACATTTTATTACACACACCAAATATATTGATACGAAATAATAATTTGGACAGATCCAAAAAAATATATATTTGCTAAACCTTAACAACAACGACACAATTTTCTATTTCAGGAAATTTTATATACAACACACTACAGGTATTAAGAGTTTTTTTGCAAATGTTTATATATTTAAATTCAAATATTGTAAGATGTTGGCATAACGCTATTTGATTACTTTACACAATATATAACAAACTATTATACGCCAATAATTTACAGTGATATTATATTCGCAAAACCGTTATTAATATTCTTATAACCAATATGAGTATTTATAAATGATAAACTGACTAGGGTATTAGGATAAAAGTCTACAGCTGTACTAAGCCCCCCTGAGAACAAGAGCAATCCCTACATTAGCAATATACATCAGCCTAAAGGTCAAACGAGAGATTGGCTTGAGATTATCTCTCTTATTTCGTTAAATCTGCAAAATTGTTCTATACTTTCACAATTTGTTATGCAAGGTAACTAACTCAATACAACTGCGGTCGATTTTAAAACAATAGTAATGCGTTGATACTAAGCCGAAGCATACATAGTTAAGGAGCTCTTTAAGAGAAGAAACAAAGCTTAATATTTTCCATTTTACTGTATCATGGTGTAGTTTGACTTGACAAGTATCTTTATGAGTCTTGAAACTAAACTTGGCAAACAATTCTTCCTTGAGACATTAAAAGACCAGATACTACTGAGGTGTAGAGTAACCTAAATATACTAGCTGACATAAACCTGACTGTACAAAATTATAGCAATCTAAATGCTAAAAAAATATTTTTAAACCTTAAATAAGTTGATTGTTTATTCATTTACCATGGCTTAGCGCCTGAGCTGTATGGAAAATAATTATAAGAATGTCTACTTACTTTACTCCATCAAGCAGCCCAAATAGTATTGAAGATCCAATTAGTTATTCACGTTTTGGTTTTGTCTTGTGTATGTTTAACAAATCCAAGGTGGATTTCAACTTCGCATTTAATAAACGAAGCTAGTATTTTAAATACTGAAACATGTACAAATTGATCTAGAATACTATTTGAAATACTTGATGGAGTACAGTAAGTAGTATGTTCTTACAAATATTTATTGTTCAAGTAAACAAGTTTTTGTGTTTTTATTCTTATTACTAATCTTCTGCAAATATGGTTTTGCGTTTTAAAGCAGTAGTTCATCTCTGTTTATTGTGAAAAAAATGATCAAATGAATTATATTTCCATACAAATTTAACAAAAAGAAACATATTTTAAATAAAACCACATATTTGTTGAGATAGTTCTGTTCTATTTTCATGTTCAGTTAAAAATCAACAACTCGAAAAACAGAGTATCGTTATAAAATACTCATAAACATCAACAAGAATAACACAGTGAATAACAGTTATAAGATCAACAAATTTATATAACAAAGAACAGGAAGTTGAAAAATCACTCACATACCTGCTTAGTATACTGTACGTTATAATCGTTTCAAAGACGTGTGATTTGGTGCAATAAACCTTTCTGGGTGACACACAAACTAAAAGATATGGAAATATACTGTAGATATATACAGCAGATTGTATGGCTGCCATTAGTGCCCCCTATTAAAAGATCATACTATTCGGAGTAGCTATTAGCCTTCAGTTAGAATAGAAAAAATCAGAAAACTTAAAGAATATAAATTCGCAAACAAAGAAAAAACGCCAGTTCTCATTTCTGTTCTCACTGGCATTAAACTACCAATGTGCATATATAAAGAAACTCACTATTTGCAATCACTCTGCAGTAATTATTTTTGTATAAAAGGGAAATACCAGTCACTAACAAATTTGCTCTATATATTTCTGAATTTATTTTCTTCAATGATAAGCTTTCTGATCGCTAAACTTGTTTATATACATCACATCTGAAATAATAAAAAAACTGTATACATGCACAGCTAGTATGGTTTAATATTTATCTTTAAATAACTTATTTTACCTTATTAAACTTACATCTATCCATGGTAGTGTTAGAATTAACAACTCTGCTGCAGATTGATTATTGTGATGTTGACTTTATAAATAATATGATTAGCACAAAGACAATTAATTATTTTATAGAGGAAACAACATTTTTGTTATTACAAATTCAAATTATTTCTACTATTCAATAATAAGATTTATTTTAGTCTTTATTCATTTATAGATAAGTTTATCCTTCAACGTAGTTGATAAAAATAATTTATAAAATCATAAAACTCCAAACCAATGTTTAAAAACAAAACAAGAAACCAAGGCTAACAAAAATAAAACACAAAATTAAATTAAAATCATATATTTTATTAGCACAGCAAAAATCTGACAACTTAAAAAAAACAAACAACAAACTGTTTAACAATGAGGAACATTGATCAATGAAATTTCAAATTTTGCTTGTCTTACGCATTGGGTGAAACTAGTTTTGACTATACTATACATATTTATAAATACAATATAACGACCACCCTGGTAAAAATCAATAGCAATTTATCTCTTTTCTCCTAATTTGGGAGCCGAAACGCTATAATATGTACTTCTTCGATTGACAGTTGTAATTGCAATGTGGGTAGTTATATTAGCTATTCAGATGTGACTTGAGGTCCTAATAGCCATACAATATTTCAACACTGAAGTTGTTTCCGACTGATTGTTTGAAATGTGTTTATAATTGTTAAACACATTATATATTATAATAATTACACTATACCAAAAACTGATTCAAATACTGTTTAGTGAATTACTTATATCAAATTCTTATACCCATAAAAACTAACAGGACATTTTTTCTTTACTTCAAGTGTAAAATTTAGATTTCGTTATTTTTTAATAAAATAATATTAATTGCTTTATTGAAAATACACGAAAAATGTCTTGTTGTTTGCTTTTGAAACTAACATTTTATCACATGGAGATTTAATAAATTTGTTGTAGTATTGGAAAATGCACTAAGTTTAAAAGAGAGAAAAAACCAGTAATATGGCAATAGGCGGTTACAATATCTATACATAAGCTTACACTAACATAAAAAAAACTTTAATTAATAATAAAAATTTTACTACAACATATACATAGAACTTAACTAGGATTAAGGATAAAATAATGCTTTAAGTATCAAGAGGGCTGGTTAGGAGTACTTTCATTTCTCATAAACGGTGGTTTTAAAGTGTCATTGTTAACCCTAGAATGGCCAAGTATCACAAAATGGGTTAGATGGGAACAGCACACGTACATTATAATATCGATCACGTGCTACGGAACTATCTCAAATTGTTGGCAATACTTGTTCTTCTTCAATCTTGTTATATAGCAATTTTCTACTTACAGATTTAGTAAAAAATCAAAGGGAAGAACCATACCTTGGTAAACTGGTCATAAAAACACATAAACCGATAAAGAGAGTGAAATATTTCAGAGCTACACACTTTCCTTCAATTACTAGAAAATTTACAATCTTTATCTGTATTTATTTTTTATATTTTTCACAGGAATGCTGCTCTCTTTTCTTTTAAATTTTTACCAAAATCCTAGGCCTGGTGTCCTAAAGATAGGCGGTAATTTATAGTTTTAGCAATACGTAGTTACACTAACATCGAATTTGGTTTTCAACCAACCAAGTTTTTAACGAAAAGATTAATATTTATATAATGTAGAAAATACTGAGCTGCCTTATGGCTTACTATGTACAATCATATTGTCTTCACACATGAATTCGATCTTAGGCTTTCTCCAATAATCAAACACTTCAAGTGACGAGTCAATCCAAACCTACTTCATGCAACTTTACAAAAGTCCATAAAAGATACACTTGCATGACAAAGATATGTGTAATTTATACTGAACCAATCTAGTTAAACAAAGGAAGGAAAGTAAGATTAAAGAGGTCCTATTACTGTCACTAAGTTTATTAATTTGCAAATTCCTCATGTAATTTATAATAGAGCTGGTGTTTTTTTTTATTTTTTTTTTTTTTACTGGCCGTTCTAGAGTTACGTTACATAAGAAAGGTCTTATGGCTTTAATACTGAAGTAAAAACGACTGCAATTCAATTTCCTGTGCCTTGTGAGAACAAAACAAAATTATATTCGTGATGTATTGGATGTTACAGTGTCGTCAAAAGTAAATCTATATCACAACATACATATAAACCAAAGTATATACTTTTTCCAGCATACTTTCTGGTGTTTTATTCAGAATGTTATCTTATTCTTTCCAAACTATATAAATATAATAAAAATAAAACCTACACAACTTTTACTTCATTCAATAATTAATAATCACTTCCCGCAAATATTAAACTTAAAAACTTTAAAATTAAAATATAATGGAATAAAATCTTAAATTAGAGTCACAATTCATTATGCTCATAACTATGGGCCTTTAAACGATTCATGAAATTAATTTAACTAATTAAAAAATAAATATACTGTAGCTTTTAAATAAATAGTGAAACTGTCAAATGTTTGCTGTTGATTAATGTTACTTAAAAAAGATAATAGTAACGATTCTCACCAATAAATAAATGATTGTTACGTATACAATTAACTGTTTCATTAGTGGTGCAATATGACTATAATTAATTTAACTAATTTAAAATAGTTCATTGGGTTGCTTTTCTTAGCTCTAAATACCAGAAATAATTATCGAAGAGTATTTACTAATTTTAAGGGGACATTTACTATTCCTACTTCACTTTTTATGATAACTTTTTTTTATAAAAGGAGAGGCCAATCTCCTTCTTAAACCTTACTCGACCATTCCACACAGACTATTGACCTGTGCGGAGAACATATTCAGACAGACTAAGGGTGCAAACCAGTACGGTAGAAAGTGAATATTACTGAAAAATAATTCCAATCCAGGCCAGACTTAAGCTGCGCTCTCTATGACCGCTTGCCCAAACCACTTGGGTGGTTTTTATTTTGTTAATCAATCGAGTGAATCAGATTTCACTAAATCGATCCTTTAAATATAAAATATGCCATTCCTCGCAGCATTGCTAGTCTATTCAAATCACAATGTACTATTACGCTATTTATTTAACTTGGGCTTAACTGTTGCTTTAGTGTCGGGAAATACCAATCTCATTCACTAAAGATCATTGGAGAAATAAAAGCATATAGGTTTTCTTGATTTGTAACCATAAACTAATATGAAACAGATTCATTTAATTTTCTTACTAAGAAAACATAATCTAATTTAAACTCAATAATTCACAAAAAAAATGAGTTTATTTTAAAGTGCTAGTTGTGTGGTCTGAAATAATGAATAGATTAAAACTTAGAACTAACTATATTTACAATACAATAAAAAAAGCATTTGCAAAAGATAAGTTACTGAAAAATAGTGTAAAAAAGATCATAGTGTGCTTGATTAGCCAAGTTAGTACAAATACTTAATCAGTGTATTACATTGTTGAATCCTTGAGATATAGTAATAAATCCAATAAAACTAAATGTTACATGAATATTTTGAATGAAAATATGCCAAGCAAGTAATTTATAAGAAATTAGCCTCGTACATTCGCTATTTTTAACTTTCAAATTAAATCAAAACTGATTATGTGTAATAAACAAGCCTTAGCGATAAATAAATTATTTGAAAATAAAAACACAAATTCAGGAATGTTTGAATTGCTTCAACATTAGTTGATTTTCAATTGCGTTTAAGGCATAATAAATATTGGTGTGAGTGAGTACAACTGAGAGGAAACTGAAGGCTGGTAAACACAGCTGTGGTAAGCCAAGCACAAGGTCAGATCCGGGGGAAGGGGGCCACAGCCATAGATTGAACGTGACTATTGTTGTCTTAGCCCATGTGGCTTGGAGAGCCGCTATGAGTCATGCCTGCAACAACAGAATACACAATGACACTAGTACAACCACAAGGTCAAATCCGGGGGAAGGGGGCCACAGCCATAGATTGAACGTGACTATTGTTGTCTAGTCCATATGGCTTGGAGAGCCGCTATAAGTCGCCTGCAACAACAGATTACATAATGACACCTGTATAAGCACAAGGTCAGATCTGGGGTAAGGGGGCCACAGCCATAGATTGAACGTGACTATTGTTGTCTAGTCCATATGGCTTGGAGAGCTATATAAGTTTGCCTGCAACAACAGATTACACAATGACACTGGTACAAGCACAAGGTCAGATCCGGGGGAAGGGGGTCACAGCCATAGATTGAACGTGACTATTGTTGTCCAGCCTATTGGAGAGCCGATATGAGCCATATCTGCTATAACAGAGTACACAATGACACTCGTACAAGCACAAGGTCAGATCCGGGGGAAGGGGGTCACAGCCATAGATTGAACGTGACTATTGTTGTCCAGCCTATTGGAGAGCCGATATGAGCCATATCTGCTATAACAGAGTACACAATGACACCAGTACAAGCACTAGGTCAGATTCTGGGGAAGGGGGCCACAGCCCTAGATTGATTGTGACTACTGTCACGGTCGCCTTTAAGAAGGCTGCTGCGATTGAAAACTGGCAACGCCGTAGTGAGGCCTGCGAGCCTCCTTCCATTTAGTAACACAGGAAAACGGCGCACAATACAGTTTTATGGGGGTGTTTATACACTTTAATGTTTGTATTTTTTTATATAAACATACTAAAATGTTAATGTTGATAGTATCAAACTATATTATTCTGGGTTTCTCTATATCTATGGACATATCACGTTAAAAAAATGCTCTAAACTGATCAGTGATAATGGTTTGGTTTTTGTTCACTAACAAATATAAATACTGCGACGAATAGGGTATTTGAAAGATCTAAATAGAGGAGGACTTTCTGCACCTTCACATCTTGTGTTAAATATTTGTAAACATATCATTGTATTATTCAAAAACTTATATGTAAAAAACATGAAAACTTATTTTAGCTATCACAGAACCACAGTATTGTAAACTAATTAAGTATGGAAGGACTGTCTTCAGACTATGATTTAAAATATTCAATTGATAAAGTTTGTAAATATGACTTATGTGACTGTTGTTGAAAACATTGTTTGTAGAATTAGTAGTATTTTAACTGAGCAATTCAACAAGTGTAAGATCTCTGTGTTAATTGAAGATTTTGGTAACTAAGGTACCTCCAATTTAAGCAAGCTCAGATAATCTTTTTAAATAATTCCAGTTCATACATTTTTAAGTAAACCAAAACAAGGCTATATAAGCTTAAGTGAGCTGTTTTAGGACTTCAAAATCCAAAAAAGGATTGTTTGCATGCAGACGTAAATAATATGTATACATAATGAAAATATTATTTAACAATTTAAAGTTGCTAATGGTAATAACATTTTTTAGTAAAAAATGTGAATTGCTAGATTTATTTCAGTCATGCAAAAGCAAATTTTGTGAAAGTGCATTGACTGAATTGAAGCATGATGCAATCAAAATACAATAACTGAGATTAATAGGACTGAGGCTACCTAGGATTTGGATAATACTGAATTAGATAGAATACACTCGTTACGGATTGCCAGCCAAACAGCCTGAATGGTTATCCAGATCAATCTTTCTTCAGCGTTATCAGGGGCAATTTAAAGATCAGTAGTTTCCACTGAAAAGTTCCGAAGATTGTTACAATACTTACCCCCTCTTTCCTAAGTGGTATCAAACAATTGATGAATTTACAAAATATTTGGCTTTTAACACTTATCCTACTGCCAAATACTACGAATTTTGTTTTGGTTTTAATAGCCTTTAATGGATCAGAAGAATGAAAAAGTACTGAAAACTACAGGAGGGAGAGAAATGAATTGGTTAGGTCATGTGATAGCCAGTTAAGAACAGCTATACAAGGAATGAGGAAAGGGAATAAGAAGATATCATATGATGGACAGAATAAGATTGGAGAGAAGTGTAAAACGACTTGCTCAAAATAGATGTTTGGCAGAAGACTGGATCAGGACCTGCCTTATGGCAGAACACCCTTGATGATGATGAATAGATCAGTTACATTCATTTTAATCTTCTTTGCTTTCGTACAGCACAGTGACTGTAACTACCCACCAACTAAACTCTGAATACTTAAAATATATAAAATATATTTTAAACCCTTTCTCCTTCAACACTATTAGGAAACAAACTTGTTTCTTTCATTTAATTTATTATGAATTTTTATGTAATTTTTTCTACTACAAAAAATAGTAAACACTTGAGTGACAAGTTGCTTTACAACGGATGTTTGTTAAACTTGGATCCAAGAAATAACTGGCTTATTTTAAAATTGTGTTTTTCTAATGCGCTGCTCGATAGTATACATTTTACCCCATACTTAAATAACTTGAAATACACCTTCACTACTAATTCTAAAATAAAAGCTTATAAATTGCACTACTTTCATCATTTTATTGACACAGCAATCAATTACTATTTGTCATGTCTGACAACCGAAAAAAGCAGCAGGGCATTTAATTACTTACTCATTGAATGTAAAATTTAATACAAATATTCTATAGTAGTGCATGAAAAGTAAAGAAAATATGCATTATTATAAAACAAAATATAACTATTATTTAATCTGAAAAACCTAATTAAATCCTTTGATAGAATAACTTTGTAGTTTGATTAGTGTAACTTTTACTGTACTTCCTTGAGAGAAAAAAAAGTCTTGTTCAGACACTCTGAGCATTCAAAAATAGTTGATCTTTTAAGCATAAAAGAACCTGAAATTAAACATATTATTTTAAATAGTACAATATTCTAAACTATTTATCTTCCTTATTATAAAGTTATATGTTTAATATGAATAGTGTTGATACCAAAGATTATAAAAAACTAGATGTAATGTAAATAATTTGTCACCATGAGGAGAAGCTTTCAGCACTATTTCTGTTAATGATGTATTTAACCCATTGACCAACTTGGACAGAAGCCACTCAAAATATTATTTTCAGCAGAATTCTATAAGTCAGCTAGTAATGAAAGCATTTCCCCAGTTAGTGTTATTAAAAATAACATTACATGTTAGTAATGTTAACATTTAAAGGGTTTAGCACTATATTTAGTAATCCTAAAAACAGGCGCTAATAAGTATTATTAATTATAAAGTTTATATATATATATATATATATATATATATATATATTACTTATATTCTGAAAATCAAGAGGTCTCTGTATTCATTTATGGTCCTGGCATTCATCATACTTCAGTTGCACTATTTATGATACAAAAACTAAGTTTTACCATTGACTATAGAAACACGAAGACTATCCGCTAATATGAAGCCAGTTTTCCTGTTATATGACATTAGTTCTTGTTCTGATTTAACAGGTGTCGCCAGCTATCTTCCCCTCTCTATCCCTCTCTCTGTTTCTCCTCAACACATGCTGAGGTAACCAATCTTAGATTAGCCTACTTTGGACTTTTCCAATCCCATGTAATGTATGGCCTGAATATTTGGAGTCACTCTACCAATACCCATACCATTCTTTTGCTAAAAAAGTCATCTGTACAGTGGCTGGAACAGGCCCTGTGGATCAACCACTCCATTAAATTCAACATTTCCACAGTTGTCGACCTTTACATGTTTACAATGAGTAGTCTACATAAAAACTAACCTTCATTTATTTCAAGTCAGGTAGAAATGTCACTCACACAACACAAGAGGGAAGGGTACTACGGACATCCCGTATTACAGGCTTTCGTTAATCAGAAATTCTTTAACAAGTAATTGTGTGACATTTTATAATATGCTGCCTTAGTCTTTTAAGACAAAGACTCAATCTTAATTGTTTAAAGGATGACATTTTTGTGTGGCTAATCAATAACTCCTGTCTGATAAAGGGGTTGTTATTGAACAAGGATTGGATCAATTATAGAACACTATGTTTTTAGTTATAATGTTTGACGATGCCTATTTCATGTATTATTGGTTAGTGGCAAATAAAGTTTCTTGATTCTACAGGTTAACGAATAGTATGCCAAACAATTGCTTAAACACTTTATTGAGACCAATCACTTTTAGATAGCAGTAAAAGCTTGTGGCTACAGCAAAAGCATTGCCTTATGTTGGTCTGCTTGTTTCTAGAGTCAATTACTCTTGACTCTTACATTTGACAGAACACCGTACTATCAGAGCAAATCTATACTTCTTTCCCATACTAAAGTTATTATAGATCGTCAAATTATTCTGGCATTAATTATTTGCATATTATTTGCAAACCATAAAGCAAAGAATCTCTCATTACCAAGCAAAACCAAGCATTCTGTATTGGAGAATACAGAACAATACCTCACCCATACAATCTTTATAAAAACAAATTTTTTCAGTAGTACTCCAATCAAAGTTTTAAACGTACAGTACATAAATAATTCAGTGCACTAATTTTACTGTATCAAAATGGATCTGTACTGTACTGTATCAAAATGGATCAAGATATACCTGTACAAAAATATACAACAAGATTCCTCAAGAAATGAGAAATATGGATGACATAGAAAAGTTCAAGTCAGTGCTAAAAGAACATCTTATAACGAGGCCTTACTATTCGGTAGAAGAATTTTTAACTGAAGAATAGGCCACAAGAATCCATTTTGACGACCACGGTGCAGACTGCACTTCTATTGGGAGAACTTCAAGTATCAAGTACTTCTGAATTACCACTGTAAAATCTGTACATAAATGGTAATTTAATCGCAGCAAAGGCCATGCAACAACCTGACGGAATAAAAGAATATGAAGAAATGACAAAATGTATCATACTCATACATATGAGCACATTATAACCGTATACTACTGTATCTTCAAACAGTGATAATTAAACAAAAAAGTAGTGAGGGTGTTTTAAATAATTGAGAGACTTATTCAAACAACATGCAAAGCTGTGATTGGTTGTAGAGAATTCAACACTCTCAAGTTTTACCTTCTGTTCCATCTTCAAAATTTTTGCCTGCTATTAAATAAAATCATTTCAACAGTCATAATAGCTGGATTAAAAAAAGAAAACGAAGCATGTTAAATTTACTAAAGAGACAAAACCACCATCTGGAAATTTTAATTTAAAATATTTTTTAAAATTATGAAATTTTAGTCCTGTGAAACATCTCTCAACAGGATTATTCTGACTGTAGTGTCTCAAAGTTACTTTGCAAGCATACCATACATTTTTGCAAAGATTATGTATAAAATTGAAACAAGTTGGATATAATGCAAATATGGAATATTTAATAAAAACTTCATTTAAAAAAAAAATGCTGACTCATTCTATATGAAACAGAATTTTGAAAAGAGACGGTTGAAAATATGACAGAATCAGCAACAAAAAATAACGATGGATAAACTGATCAGAAGATTAACTTTCTTCTCTGACATAATTATTTAAATTGCTTGAAACATCAAAGGTTTGGGTAATTTTACAAATATATGAGTTTAGTAGTCATCTTTAGTAAGTAAATTGACATCTTATCATTGGACTTAAAACTATTGTAAGTTGATACTAATGTTAAACCCAACACCCATCCCCATTTCAGATGCAACTGGACTGAACACTCACTACCTGGGGTGTAAGTGGTCTGCTGCTGCAGGTTGAGAGCAGAGTTCTCACTTGGAGCTCCAAGGACAATTGGTGCATTGTTGGACTTAGGCTGAGCCGTCACAGTCGGGTCTCCACTGGCTGCTCCATGGCCTTCTTCGTCACTGTCCTGAGCACAAACAGTTGTGGAAAATGTTATTATATTCCGAAATAAATTATATATTGTGATAATAGGACATGGTATAGTAATAGCTTTAGGTACATGTAAATTGCACAGATAATTTCTTGGCCGGAGGGTCGACCAGCATTGAACTGATGTTTACGTTCAAGGCCATTTCCACTTAGTCAGGGTGGTACAGCCGCGGTTTTCCCCATCTTAGAATCCCCAAAAACTTAAATGGGGAACCTCTGGCCATTTAGTGTTTGGGTCTAAAAACATATAATTCATGTGGCTGCTACCTCATGGGGGTTCAAGAGCAGTTTCAGGTTCGTCTACTTCCGTAAGGTAAACAGGTCGGTTTTTACACCTAAGTAACTGTCGTAATTGTTTTCCATAGGTTCCACAAGTCACAAAATTAACTGTGCATCATATTATTCTTAATTCTTATGAATATTTGTTAATTTGTAGTATTAGTGATGAGAGTACAGATTGGTTGTAGTATAAACATATTTTACAATTAACTTAATTTTACTTAAAGGTATTACAGTTTCTCTCTCTGACAGTCGTTTATTCCTACCTGCTCCTGTGGCAGCAGAAAGCTAACACCCTATTTTCTATTTATAAAAAAATTATTACAACTGAGTATTATAAAACCTAAATTTAAATCTACAAGTTCCAGAGGTATGTTTGATTTACACACTTGAACATGAATTCTTGTCTGGATGCAAATATATTAAACTGCACATCCAGGGCTAGTAACATGAAAAGAATTGAAGAATGACTGATTATTGGGTAACGTAATGAAACTTTGTGGAACAGTTTACAGTAGTTTTTTGATATCAAATCTATGATCTTAGGCTTAAGCGGCCGATGTCATAAACAGAATCTACATTTTCTGGTGACAACCACGTCAATGTGCTATCTACACTATTTACAAGATAACCAAACGTTTCGCCCATGCTTTGATGTGGCATTCTCACTAGTATCCTAGCCTGTTACCACCCCACCACCTGTTATAATTGCTGGAAGGTCATTCGCCTATCTCAGTCTCAGCGATACCACTGAGGATGTCATATCACAGCATGGGCGAAACGTCTGGTTATCTTGTTAATAGTGTAGATAGCACATTGATGCGGTTGTCACTGGTAAATGTACATTCTAGTTATCAAATCTATTAGATTACTTACTATATAGTTTGACATTCATAACATTCAGCCGATCAGAAACTGCATCGCACGAAACACTAACACTCTTAACAGACCAATTTATGACATTTTTCTTAACTGCTAGTCTTCGATCAAATAAAATGAGCATTTAATTCAAGCTCTGGATGTTTTGTTCTTTCCTCTTTCGATATTTCCCAATACATCTTTAGCACTAAAATATTAAAGATGTTTCCTCCCATATTGCCTTAAGGTGGCTGTTCCCCAAACTGCCAAGCAACTGCTGGAGAGTTGACAGTCCACTAGTATATAAACAGTCTTACTTTCAGCGGGCTGAAACATGTTTTTCTATTTCAAACGCACCGTTTTTGTTTTTAATTATAATGAGTTTAGTGAACATTGTATGATTATTAGAGGTTCGATCTAGCAGACCATAAGTTTATAGTGTGAATTTTAAAAAATTTAAAAGAGTCAAGAATAGCATTTATAGTTTTACATATTTAACAAAAAAGAATAAATAAATAAATAAAAAAAAATCTTCTTATGGTCAACTGGTACTATGGTCTTCACCTATCAAATAACACTTACAATACAACCATTAATACAGACCAAATCCTTGAAATAGAAACACGTTTTAGGTATTTTTCATGAAGCAAAACGGCCCCCTTAAGGTGGATTTTTGTGTGACAGTAGATTACAGGTTGCATTATTATTACCTCACTAAAGTGTATAATTAAAACCTTAAATTGTCCTCATGAGCAATTCCCAAAAATTGTCCAACTGTATCCAGGATACAGTAGTACATTATGAGACATCGTAAACAAGGCATGAATACAAAATACTTTATAAACCATTTAAAAAGAAATAATATAAAATATTGTAAGTGGTCAAAGGAGTGCTGTCATTCCTGAATGTTCCACCGACATTGGAACAAAATAAAAGGCATGTTTTTTTAATTAAGTACCATTTTGGAAATCAACCTTTGTATCGCTGTAGTCAGCTTTGGCACATGCAGGCTGTGTTGGCAAACTACACTTGCAATTACAGGTCCATTTAACAGTTATTTTGATATTTATGAGTGTTTAAAATGCTCTGAATGAAAATGCCGCCTTCTGTTAAGTACTTTGTCCACTTCGTTCCTCATCACGCACATTCATACGGGCATTATCAAAAGTTCTAACCCATCTCTTTACTATACCACCACTCATTGTGTTTCATAGATCTCATGGTGAATGTCAGCTGATTACATATCTTTAGCGTTAAGAAAGCATATCACAGTGCATACTGCACAGTCCACAGCATTTTCAATCAGAGGATTTTAAAAACTCATAAACAGCCTTAAACACTGTGGCTGTACCTTGCCAATAAATAGCGTTGCACAGCCTGCATGCGCCGAACGCTGACCAAAACGCTATAATTTCGGAATTCCAAAACGGTACTTACTTTAAAATCATACCTAGTATTTCTTAAAGCATTTGTACATAATATGACTGAAGATGGCATTTTGCTGAAATTGATCACATGTTTATTGGAGAGTGGTGAGATAGTGCATCATAGAGGTTAAGCAGCAAAAGATAGACCTTGCTATTTCAGTAATCAAAAGTGTGCATCCCCAGCAGGTACACTTCTTACCCACAGTGCACTTGCAATCCTTTACTGTTTGGCCTTACTTTATACACTTTCAACATTTTATTGCACGACCTTGACTGTTACACGTACTTTCAACCTTTTAATCGATAACCTTAAGGGCTGCATAAACTTTTCTGTTAGATCTTGGCTCCAGCACATGATTGTTTATTTTATATTTTTTCTTATATTAAATTGGCTCATAACAAAATAGCATCTCATACCGTTAAGTGAAATACTAAGAAGTAGCAACCAAGTCAAACATTTAATAGAAAAAGTACTGGCAAATATCATGATTTGAATGACAATTCCCCACCCACACTTATGATATTGACAGCTTGCCCACCCGCCTATACACATACATACCTCTTCATTCTATAGAAGTATTTGGAGTATTCCATTTGGTCCTAATTTGGAGTAACACTTCTTAAGTACTTTTTAATGTATATTAATGAGTAGGGAGCTTTACACATTTTAACTGGCTCCAATATGACTCCCACTATTGGATTCCCCAATAATGGAAAAGCTTAGTTAGAAATATATATTTTAAATGTGCTTTAATATCAGGATCATAGCCAGAAAAAGCCCAGAAAGTTTATCCAATATGGGAACAATTGTGAAGTAGAAAATGAGCAACACTAGACTTGCTTATGAGACCAGATCCTAAATTGGTATGCTTAGAACTTGAACCTACGTTACACTAGGTCTCGCAAGCACATATCAATCAAACTCCCAACCTGGTCCTCGTGGATTCCACAAGGATCCGTCCTAGGCCTTGTTCTTTTTGTTAACAATTTCCTTGCATACATCCATGATCACAATAACACATGACGACACAACACTGCTGAAGTAGTGTTGTGACATCATGTGTTGTGTCATCATGTGTCATGTGGCCACTTCAAATTTATTAAATAAGGCTTTGATATATTTCAGAACCTGATTGTAAATCTATTATAGAAAACATGAGTGAAACACCACAATACTAACATACCTGATGTAATAGTTAAAAACTAAATAAAATTGCTCAGTCACCTCTGCTAGGAATCTTGGCTGGATTAGCACCTTTGCAATAAATAAATATGCCAAATAAAATGGATTGCAAACTAGAGGCAGCAATAAATGCTTAGTAGTTAGTATTCACTTGTTGAAATTCATATGAGATACGAGCTTGTCCTGTGGGAAGGATCAAAACGCTATTTATCTAAAGAAAAAAATGCCTTCAACCTCAGGCTGACCTTGAATCCTCTTGAAAGCTGCAGACATAAAATGCCCAGTCCAACTGGTCTGTACATTTAAGGGGTAATTTGACATGCTTACTGACTGCATCTCCAAACAGACAAAGACCTTCATCTAAACAGATGAAATAAATAAACACCTGGCATGCAACAAATTACGTTCTGCTGTTGCATCGTACATCACTTTTTGAAGAAAATCCATTTTACATCAACTGAAAACTAAGGAAATAACTATCAGAAAAAAATCAAAGCAATGAAAGGGCATGCTCTGAAGAAACAACTCCATCACTTCCTGGTGAATTTATCTTACTCCACACTATGGACGAATTTGTGGAAGCATGCAATGAAAAATCGAGACTGTAAAATGAATCCTAATATGTTGGGGTTAAGTGTGAGAAAGGATTTTACAGTCCTAACTTCTTCCCTTTAATAAAGGCATTTTAAATTATTTCATTTCAATATTACCCTTATCAATAAGCAAATATTAACTTTATTACAACTATCTTTAAGTAATTCTTAAGCTTTATGGTCTGTTTATTTCTAGTTATTCTGTCCTATCCGTGTTTATTTATTTATTTTTTTTCACTTATACCTCATATTCCTCGCTCTAAAATTTTCCAAATGTTTCCTTTGTTGGAGAATCATTGCACAAGAAATATTCTTTACATCATAGATTTTATAAGCACACAAATAGATTTCTCATTTAATATTAAATGTTGTGTCTCAAATTATCAGTTGTTTTGTAGTCCTGTGTAAATGTAACTCAGTTTTAACCAATTGTAGTAGAAGACCTCAGTAGTTAGTGAACTATCCTAATTACTGACACAAATATTACTATTACATAAGATATCTATTTGTAGGTAGTATAATATAAGCAAAGCTAATATTTACATACTTGACAGTAAGCTTCTTACAATAAACTAGTACCCATTCTTTAAAACACATTAATGACAGTACAGAAATTTAGAGAAACTGCTTCAGTTCCTTGTCAAAACATCATTATCTCCTTTAATCTTGGACTTAACCATCTGTCTTGGCCATTATAATAACAAAACCATTCTCTTACATCACTTCACCCGATGAGTTCAAATCAATTTATTGTGTTTTTTCTCTACAATACAATACTGCAAACATCTCTTTAATGCTCTCTACAAACTTCTTTCCCTTAAATCCTACTCAAACAACATAACATATATCCGACACATACAAAGTTAATTTACGTGCAGCATCTCTGCAGTAAGATGTACTAGGATCCTTGTAAGGCAAAAATATCCTGTATGAAACTTGAGGTTTGCACAGGCTAAACAGTTTCAAAACAATGTGGTTTTTTAACACAAAGCAATAACTTTTTTGAGAAACTTTATATATTTTAACTAACTGGAGATTTACAGAAATGTTCTATTTTTATTTATCATGAAATAGTTTGTTTCAGAACTCGTGTAACTTTTAGTTAATAATGTAGGCCTGAAGAGAATTTAATGTTTATAAGTAGGAATTATTGTTTAACTTAAAATTTTCCATAGTACGCTAATTAATTCTTATAAATGAACTAATTTGATAAAAATATGTACATAATTTTTATTTACTTTTCACTGACAAAAATGTACATTACATTGAGCAGTTCACTTTTTCTTATTTTCAGATTTTATCGCCATTGAATTTAACGTTCACCCTGTAATGAAAATCATATTAGTAACAGAATAAAAAATAAATAAAAGCGTATTTTCTATATGCTTCAAGCATCAGTTGATTACTTATTATAAGTAATGTTCTCCAATGGTATCTTTTTGCGACAGATTCAAAAGATAAATAAAAACCTGATTGCACTTATCTGATCTAGGTAAGTATACAACACAAGAAGCTTACAACATAATTTAATGCAAAACAGCTACAACATGAAAACATCTGGGCCTACTTATAGTGTTTTATAAATATATAAGAGAATGATTTATTTCTTCAAAAAACAGTTTCCTAAATTATTGAGATTAATATAAACTTACTTTACTATTTAGTAACTGAAACATACTGTGCAATAGTTTCCTCTACTTAATTGGCTTGGTGCAAAACTACTTTTTGAAACATAATTTACAATAAAAAAGATTATTTTCTTCTCATTGTATACATTTTAACCTCTGTTGTTTCAGGAAAATATTTTTAAGAGGTTCAGATTTTTATCGCATATTCTATCAAAAGATTGGACACAAATAGTTAAAATTACTGTTTAAATTGGTCTGGAATTAATCTCAATCTCTGGCTCTTATATTGGTTTACAAGTAAAAAGCATTCAAATATATACATGTATATATATTGAACTATGACAATATTTTTTCAATTAAAAAATTATACACGTTCACAATATAAAGCATATAGGCCTACAGTAGAGCTGAGAGACATTTATTTATTAAACATTTGTTTTTATAATAGAATATATTGAATTAAAAGCAATGCCAACATATTCAAATGCTAATTTGGGGTGATTTGTTAAAAATTTTAAATAAAAATATTTTACCAAAGAGACACTATATTTTGTTATCGAACTTAATATATGACTAGCAAGATTTTTATCAGTATTTCTTCATAGATCCCCCAGAATTGGCAATGAGATCATATTACAGCCTGATACGTAAAACTACTGACTAGGTAACAAACAGAAAGTACAAGGCAATGAAATTATTAAAGACGAGCGCTTGTATGTATCATCGTTATCAGTCAGCCGAGCTGGCCAGAGCTTATCTCCTAGCGTGAGGTTTAGCGTGCTACTTGTAGTTTGAGCATGTTTTGACAATAATTTCGATATTTCATCAAATTGTTTTTTATTAAATAATTTCGTTAATAGCAGTGTCTGTATAACGTGTGTGATGGTGAAGTGATGTATGCCAATTTGGTGCTGTATGTCATCAAAACTGTGTACCATCGAGAAGTGCGAAGTACCATTGTTTTGTGAGTCATGGAAGGGCCAGGACACTACTTTCTCATCAGGCAGCAGTAAGTCCTCATAAGCCACGACAATTAGTAAGGAGTTAGTTAATACTATCGAGATCCTTAAGAAAAAAATGCTGAGGAGATGAAGAAAATTGCTGCTGGAAATGCTTCTGTCTTTCCTTAACTCTAAGGTCGAAGAGAACAACAGGCTTTTTGATGGTGTTATGAAGGAGCTGGAAAAGTCACAGGAAGAGAACCTCAAGTAGCAAAAAGAAAATGCTGAACTTCGAAGCACCGTGAGTGGTCTGGAGATGCATATGAGGAATCTCAAGCAGTCCTCCAGGAGGCAAAATACTGAGACTGAGATTGTCGGAGTTTCTTAGATTCGAGACGAGGATGCCTAGGCTATTCTGGATGACATCGGAAAGACTGTTAAGAGTCCAGTTGAAGAGAGAGAAGAGTGTGGTTGTAAAATTGTTACAGAACTATGTACTATTTTAAAATTATCATTAATCATGACATGATCAACAGGAGCTACGCAAGTTGATCACACGTACAGCTGCCCAAGACGATCACGGGGGGCTGTTTAAATTGATGACAGATTTCTACCTAAGTTGATCATGGTGGGCTATTTAAAATGATCAAGGTTGGTTACCATATTTGATCATTGTGGGGGCTGCCCAAGTTGATTACGGGGGGGGGAGGGGTTGCACAAGTGTATCATGGTGTACTACCGAAGTTGATTGAGGAAGCTACCCAAATTGGTCACGAGGTATTAGTTGATCATGTAGGCCTATTTAAGTTAATGTCGGGATGCTACTCAAGTTGATCATAGTGAGTCTCCTAAATTGATCACGTTGGGGCTACATGATATGATTAAGGGTGGTTGCCAAATTTGATCACAGGGGACTGCCCACGTTGTTCACGAGGCTTTTCAAGATAATCACGGAACTACACAAGTGTATCACGGTGTGCTGCCAAAATTGATTGAGGATTGCTACACAAATTGATCATGGGGGCTACTTATGATGATAACGGTGGGGGGAGACTACATTAATTAATACATTAATTAACTACATTAATGATCACGACACATTACCTAAGTTGATTAAGGGATGCTTATGAAGTTAATCATAGGAGCTACACAAATTTATGATGTAGGTCAGCATATTCATATCCGCCATTTTGAAATTTTTAAAGGTGAGAAATAAAATTTAAATAGATTTGTTAACAGAGAGGCCAATATAAATAGTGTGCAAGGTTTTAAGTTTCTAGCTTCTTACAGTCATGCTTAAATGGGAGGATATGTTACAAAAATAATTTTTTTTTACAAAAACTCAACTTTACCAACTCTTTGTGAGGAAACTATAGTATTCATTATTCATCTCTAAGATGCCGATCGTAGAGATATGGGCGAATATGAGGAGTGAATGAGTGTGATGAGTATAGATGAACGAGTGTAGTCATTGTTACTATCTGAGTTCGACTTAGCTCAGGAAGGACTATTTATTAATAGCCCAATAGCCAGGGCAACTATAGGACCTACAGTTTTACGTGGAATCCGAACCACGTAGTGTTGGTCTGATTTTCAGCTAACTGATAAGTCTGACCCTCAGTTTTCTTCCCTACACAACATCCGAACCTTGATTACCATCCAACATGGACACTCCAGACTTCTCTAGTAGTGTCCACGCTGACGTGTCAGCATTATTGAAATTTTGAAGGTTATGAGAGGTGAAATATCAAATATAAAAGCAGGTTTGTTAAAAGAGTAGTTAAGGTAAATAGTGATTAAGGCTTAAAGTTTTCAACCTATTTTAATCATAATAATTAATCATAATCATTAATCATTTTAATAATAATTTAATCATAATAATTATTTAATCATAATATAGGAGGAAATTCTACTGCATCACACGTTTTCAACAAACCTCAACTCTAGTGACTTTTTTGGAGGAAACGATAGTATATACTGTAAACATGTATAATTATACTTTTTTGTAGGCAATTTAATTGTTGATGTATGTATGTCATTTAATGTTATCTAAACTAAATATAGCTATAGTAAACAAAACCCCCAACTGAGCAAACAGGTAAGTATTTTCACGTCAGCCATTTTAAATTTTTTCTGGGTTCTAAAAAGTAACAAAACAAATTTTATAGCAGTTTTAGTAACAGAGTACTGATGGTCAATATTGTGTAAGGTTTTAAGTTCTTACTTCATCGTAATGAGGCAATAAAATACGAAAAACCTTATTAAAATATAATTTTTTTGACAAAGTCAATTCAACAATTTTTCAAGAAAAATAATTGGAGTGTACTGTCAGATTTGCTCTACAACCGACGGTTTGCCCACAAATCAAGCCGTAAGTAAAACTCTACACACAATTCAAAATTCGTGTCCGCCATTTTAATTATGTTCTTGGATTAAAAATTGAAAACGTTTAGTTTAAGAATTGTTCTGTTAAATACTCTATAAACCCCAGAAGTGTGCAAATTTCACGTTTCTAGCTCATCTGGAAGTGGGTTAGAATCTGTATACGTGAATCAGTGAGTGAATGAGTAAGTTAAACTTGCTGCTTTATTGATTTAGACATATATTTTTCATCAGTTGTCATTATACTTGGTCAATATGGACATATTTAATAGGCCTACTACGGAACAGTCGACCTTAGTTAGTAAAATGACTACACTCCTTCATCTACACTAATCACACCTAATCGCCTCTCATATTCGCCCATATCTTGACGCTGAATATATCTGAAAACTAACAATTGTTTGTATTCAACTCTAACTAGATAAAAGTATTGAAGAATCTATTTTATTAAACATTTCAAGACTTATAAAATGGCTCTGTAAAATTGTCACCTACGAATATATATAAAACATGCTTAGCTATAAATTTCATTTTAAAATGTATAGCTGTGTATATTAATTCTTTGCTTTATATATGTATATGTACGTACCCCGATCGTCAAGATGTGGGCGAATAGGCGTGATAAGTATACATGAACGAGTGTAGTCATTGTTACTAACTAAGGTTGACTGTTCCTCAGAATGAGCTATTTACTAATAGGCCCAATAGCCAAGATAACTAAAGGACCTACAGCTTTATGTGGAATCCGAACCATGTAGTGTTGGTCTGATTTACAGCTAACTGACAAGACTGACACCCAGTTCTCTTTCCTACACAACATCCGAACCTTAATTACCGAACCTTAATAGCCTTAATAACCTTAAATACACTCCAGACTTCTCTAGTAGTGTCCACGTTGATGGCAACCATTGAGCGGACACTGTGTCATTATTATGAGGACAGAGCATAGAACCTATCGCCTACAAAACTTTGTCACCCAGTAGCTGAGTTATAGCACTACGCCACCAGTGCCAACATATAAATAACATTACAACGTTTTAAGGTAATCAATCCAATATCTATGGGTTTAAACCTACGTACTATTATGAATTATATAATTAATTACACGTATATAATTTAATACATACCTACTATTTAAGTTTTACATTTACTTCTTTTCATGGTTCTATCACTTGATATATGTTTCTAATTCTTTTCAATTAAAATATGATTATTTTGAATGTCTTTCCTTCCTAGACAGAAAACGTAGTCTTTAATGAATAGATTAAATAAAAAAATATATCTTGAGAATCTGTCAGTATACTAAAGCAGAGGTATTTTTCATTTTTTCCAACTGTATTCATTGTTGTAAAACAAAAATTAAAATAAACTTATTTCCATCCTCAACTTGCGTTCTCTTTTTCAACATATATTATTGAGTGGCATTTCATTTTTTCACAAAATATCTCTAAAAAATAAATAACACTAATACAGAGAGAGAAGTTCGCTTACTGAAGTGTTTCCTTCTCCATTTCTTTCAATCAAGAGTAGAGAAAATTATCCTGATTATTTATATTTTTTCATTAACTTTCTATCTGAACATTCAAATTACATATTTCATTAGGCACTCTAACATTAAATTAACGTAAAAACTAAGAAGTCCGAGACATGATTGAATGTGCAGATCCCACGTTAAAACAAAATTAGTAAAATAAACAAAATCATAAGACTCTTGTACCCTAAGACATTATGTACCCATAAGACTTAATCAAATTCAATTTAAGATTCTTGCCCGGTAGTGTTATATTTGCACACTTGAACACGAATTAAATCCTAGATCCGCACTACCAGACAAGTGTCTCTTGACTTTTCAGGTTTAAGGCTGTTTTTTGATTTTTTTTCGATTACTATATCAGCTATTAAATGCCTTCCAAGTAGTTCTTTCATTAAAATTATGTTTATAGTTATAAATACATCACCTTTAAGATGCGAATTTGGGCTTTCTCGGTACATACAGAATTAAGAAATTATTTTCCCAACTATTCCCAAATTTTAAAAACAGACCCTCACAGGACTGGTCTTGCTCATCAGCTATTTTGATTACGTAATTTTACCGCAAATTAGTAAATTTGATTAAAAATAATTAATGTTACATGTTTGCTTTTATTTTATTACTACGAGAAATACCATGTCGTGTTTGGCATCATGTTTTTTAATTTCACACAATTTACAAAATTGACTAACTTTATATACTCAACTTTTGGTTGTACTTTTACCCACATGTTATATTACAATTCAACCGCTACGCACACGTACAGCGAGACAGCACCCGCACCCACAGGATCGGAATTAAACGACTTCCTGCAATTATACCTCACCCATCCCAGGGGAGGGGGAGCAGTTGAGTGTCTCTGTATGAGTAGACTCAGCCAGACGTCAGTGCTTCAAGAGTTATTCAGTTGTCCCTAAAGCCGGCCGAACCACCTTAAAGGATTCTAGTAATAAATTGTAGCCTCTAGAAAATGTATAATAGAATCCAAAATTATAATACAATACACACATTTCTTGATTTTATCCAAGCAGTGTACATTTCAACTTCATTAAAGCCATCTTCAGGTAAATTATGACATTCAAATCGTTCATAATTTAATTGATATATTAATAAAAAAATTAATAAAATAAATAATATAAAATACATTTCATTAGGATACATCAGAAAACATATCCACAAAATCAACTAAGTATTAATAAACAGTGGACACTAAATAGCATTTAAAATTACCACCAAGCTTAGGGAAATAATAAATAAAAAAAATAGAAAAATAAAAACAAATCAAAACAAAAAATTTTCAAAATTTTATAATAGTGGCATTTATAAATTAAACAGTAATAATTGTCAGTCACTATATTGGAAAAGCTGGACGTTCTTTCATGACAGAATTCGATAAAATATTAAGGCATTAACAACTTCACAACATTCAAAATATGCTGACCATCTTAATAATTCTTGTCACACATTCTTACATATAAGACGCCGACACAAAAATATTGAAACAAATGTTACATAAGTATGTAACGTTTGTTTCAACATTTTCTTGAAATATTGAAGTGCAAGAAAAGTAATTTAATATCGGCCTTAGAATGACTTGAAATTTATAAAAGTGCAAAGAACAATACAAATTTTCTATTAAATGACAAAGACCCACTTTCTAAAATTTACTTTTAGATATATTTTAAAATTTATACTTCAATTCCACCAAATTTCATATTATAAATACAACACCAGCTGTGAACAATTTGAATATCATAATTGGTTTATTTGATATTCTTTGCATATGTACCTGAAGATGGCTTCAATGAAGTTAAAATGTACATTGAACGAATAAAATCAAAAATAGTGTTAAAAGGTATTAAATATTATTAATATTTGGATTCTAGTGGCTTACAATTATCATATTTAGTATTAAATTATTTTTAATACCACACAAGAAAGGTTTTATTGAATTTTTTGATAAAGATTAAAAACAAAGATTAGATTGATATTTGTTTTGTCAATATTCTTCCGTTGTTACACAAACTGAATATATTTGACTCGTGGTAATTTGTGTTAATTTTTATGCGTCCATGTAGTCAGGCTTGATACATATCTGGCCCAGCTGGCCACCCGATTGGGCAGGACCATTGTTTACAGTCTACTGTACCAACTTTCAAATAGAGATAAGAGAGAGTGGATGTTTTTCTATTGTTTTTCTATTTAGCACTGTGTGCCAATATTTTAATTACCGGTACTGTAAAAGTTTGTTTTTACATGTATTTAGATAGGAAATCATAACGAATACTCTTTCTATTCTTCTCTAAAATCGATAAAATTGTTGCAGTTAAATTATCAAACAGGGAAAAGATGATGTTGTCTGACTAGTAAAACAATGTTTTACTCTTTAACAACGTTGTATTACTTGGTTTTATACTACATTTTATTATTAGTTAAAAAAAAAGATTAATGTATTTATTTATTTATTCATAAGACGCCGATCGTCAAGATATGGGCGAATATGGATTTCGAATGAGTGTGATGAGTGTTGATGAGCGAATGTAGTCATTGTTACAAACTAAGGCCGACTATTCCTTATAAAGTGTCATTAATTAATAGCCCAATGACAAATGAACAGCCGGTGGTTATCAGCTGATCCTTCTCAAAATGTATTATGACTCTGATTGGGATCGAACTGACAACCTTTAGCACATGAAGCTGGGATTGAACCAACTACGCTACCGACCAATTTGAATACAAAAACCTAACATTTTTAGAAGATGAACAAAAAAAAATACTAATTTAACAGCTAATCAAGGAAATCCTCTACCTTCACAACTTCACATTAGCAATATTAGTAGATAACACAAATTGAAGTAAAACCAATAATCCACCCCTTTTTGAATGTATGTTTTATATATTGAATTTTAAATATCAATTACTTTTTTTTTTTTAATCAATATAAATGCCTGTAATATTTGAATGGCCAGTGCTATTTGTGTAACTTAAGACCGTACAAATACAGTATTGCTCGTGTGATATTACAGCAGAACCTCGGTGGTTCAACACTCAATACGTTAACAATCCTTATACTTCGACACCGGCCATGACATTGTGACATGGCAAAATTATTGTCTGTGACAGGTTGTGCACAGTTTAGCCCACTGCAGATCAATGAAATAACAACGTCAGTGATATACACTTCAAAATTAAAAATTTTTTTACATTAAGTTCTTATACCTTGTAAGTACTGCACTGACTATTGTTTAATAAGTATGTTTTTTAACTCCATACCAATTCATAAGGAGGAGAAACGGAGGACATTCATTCTTACATCAATACTTAGCTTCATTTTAGTTTTGTTAGATTTCTAACTATTCATGACGCAATGACACTCCTATTTCCTTATAAAAATAGAATTTTTCTTTCTTTTTTACCATACATTCCTTATAGTTTTGACATTTTGATACTTGAGCAACCCCATAGTTTCCAAAGTGTCCAACTATCGAGGCTTTACTGTATCAGCATAAATATCGATCGTCAACAAATTGCACAGCTAGTCCTCAAAAGGGTTAAAATTATAAACATGCACATATAACACTTTCAAAACACAAGAAATACTATGTATATATTACACTACTACGTATATTGTGATTAAAAGTCACATTATTCTTTGCCTCTTATTTTCTAATAAATGCATGATTTTGTACAGGTTATACAAGTGATTGTGTGACTCAAACCATGACTCAAAATGATCAAAACCACTTTATGAGTCACTCCAAACTTATAAGGCTTAGGACTCTCATAGATTAGGACTGCAGTCCTAGATTAGAATGACACTCCTTACTGCAGAACTTTTTTGTGTATAAGTGCAAACCTGTGCTGTTTCTCCATATATTTGATGGAAAATGTCCAACATAAGCTAATCAATTTAAGCCCTACAGTCGGAATGCCTGAACCACAATCAATTTAACTCTGCCACACATCAATAAGTTCTGGGTCCCAAACGTTGATGAACCGTCACTGTCAACATCTTGTAGGTCAAACTGATTGATAATCTCATCACTAAAGACAATAGAAAGTCATGCGTGTACTTTCATCTTCTTAATCACTAATAAATAATTTTCCCATCATACAACCACTAATTTAAACCTACATTTCAGTATGAAAAGACAAACAAGCTTATTTTGGTTTTAAACTATTATATGAGGAGACAAAAAAAGTCTGTTGTACACCATTCAATAAATTGTTGTAACCAATTAGTTCTGATAGTTACGTAAGATAGCAGCAGAAGACTCTAGTACAATAGCAACCAAAGCATAATAACGTAATCAAAATTGCAATCGATAAGTCAAACGATGAGATATTAACTCAACTGTAAGATTGCAGCATAAGGCATGAACGGTTTGAGACATTTGATCCGAGTGTCAAGTTTCCCGTCCAGGGAAAAACTTGGAGGGTGCTTAATGAGTTTTGAGGAGTGTCATCAACAACACTGCAGATATTATCTGTACTATAGAGTTTGAGATTGAGGAACAGTGAATACTTAGATCAAGTCACTAAGTATCTGATCGCTAACTTAAGGGGGGGGGGAGTGCGGGCTGGAGTGATCAGTAATTCTGATTACTTCCAACCTGATATCCGGCCAGCATGATTCTATTCTACGTAAGACCAATATTAAATTTTCTCAGTCAAGCAAAAACATCTCCCTTGACAAAGGATTAAAACATTTATTCATTACCTATTTATTTTAATAAATTCTTAAATAAATGCTTAATTGTAATTGCTTTTTAGTTTTTTCCCAATCTACTGACATTTTCATTTTTAAAATTAGACATTTTAGCCCCGAATAGACGATCAATATTTACTTACGTGTTTTAATTAGTCAATCTGTCCACTAGATAACTAGATGACGTGTTTCAAGTCAAAAGACTCATCATCAGGTCACTTGTCTCTGTTAAGTTGAACTAGAAACCCATTTCATACAAAGTTCACACACAGAGGCACGCACCTATATAGTTCTGAGGGCAATTGATGGATAAGAACTATATACCTCACCTATATCATTGTTTTCATTAGGATCAGCTGTGACCATTGATTTTGTTTTGTGTACGAGAGTGTTGAATAATATGTTGGATTCAAAATGTATTTCATTTTTGGGGGATTAGCCTCCGGATCACTGTTCAATACTTAAAGTGGTTTATATACCTGCATTCAAGTAATCCAAGTCGTTGCTTCTGCAACCGGTTTCAACTCTTCATGGGAGTCATCTTCAGGCCGTACAAGGATGTAATAAAATGTGATCACTTCATATGACGACCTTCATATGAAGTGATCACATTTTATTACATCCTTGTACGGCCTGAAGATGACTCCCATGAAGAGTTGAAACCGGTTGCAGAAGCAACGACTTGGATTACTTGAATGCAGGTATATAAACCACTTTAAGTGTCAAAATGTATCTTGTCATTGAGTAAATGTTGATTATTTTTAGACTTGTAAATTTCGTATTCTTCTAGTGTGTTTAATAGTTTACTTTTGTGGCAAGAATGAATTATCTGCGAATTTTCATCTATTGATTGAAGAAAATGATTGGTATCAAGGAGGTGCTGAGCGACGTGTGATTTCTGTTTATTGTGCTTGGGGTCTGGATAGTGTTCTTTAAATCTTGTGCAAAAAGATTTTCCTGTCTGTCCTATATAGTATCCTGGACAATCATTGCATGAGATCTTATAAACTCCAGTTTTATCTGTTATCAGTGGTTTTCTTTTTAATTAAGAGTTATCTAGTGGACAGATTGACTAATTAAAACAAGTAAATTGTTATTTGAACTAATTTTTTTAAATACAAACAATTTTAAGAACATTTAAACTCAAAAATTAAAATGAACACAAAAATATAATAAGGAATCAACAGTCCCCATACCAAAAAAATGACAAATAATCAAACATAATTTTATCACAAAATACTTAAAACATAAGCTTAACTGTTAAAACTTGGTCTTCTGAAGAGTAAATTCAACATGGCTGACCAATTTACCCTCTCCTTAAAAGATTATAAAGTTTTATTTTTGACGGGATATTCAAAGTCTGTTTCACATAGGTTGAATCCCAAGTGTTCACAACAAATATATTGAACCTAGATCCATGCTTCAAAAAAGGTATCTGAAATGAAATTAATTTTGAAATGAGTTTAATGTGAATTACATTGCCTTCATGTTCACATGTGTAAAATCAGGCGCCTGCCTTGAAACAGATATTTAAATTTAATCATTTGATAACAATGTCTATATAGTGTCAGTTATATATATCAATCAATATATATAAAACGTATAACAAATAATTTGATTCAGAGTCTAAAAATGACTTCACATACTTCAAAACAAAGTGTCATAATTACTTTGCCGATTTGTTACTACATGAAATCTTGGACTCAATTCAATAAACTGTCAAATGACTTGTACAATAGGAAACACACAATATTATATATTTTAAAAATATTAATATTTAACCTAAAAATCTATCAATTCTACTTTGGCTTACGTTACTAAATTTTATTTGATGTTATTAGATTGTTCATCTAACAACATTCATGGTGCTACAGTAAAAAGCATGATGCAGGTGGTTGATAACAACAAGGTTGGCACTAGTGGCAAAACACATGCTTGTAATAAATTAAACACTTGACCACTTTACTTTTAACCAATCAAATATGTTTTAAGTAAACATCGTTGTTAGTGGCTGTTCTGTCCAAATAAAATGTTTCCTGATGGATTATTATTCAATTCACTACCAATGCCTTCTCAAGCACAACATCTAATTAAGCTAAACATACAGTAATTGATTTATTTTTAAGTAAATGTCCATATGTCATTGGGTTATTCATCAATGGGCTGTGATATTTCCTATGGAATAGTCGGCTTTCATTCGTAACAAAGACTATGTTCACTAATCTACACTCATTAGAAATCTATATTAGCTCATATCTTGACAATTAGCGTCTTAAGAATAAACATAAATAAAACTCCTAACTAGAATAAATAAAAAAAAAGATCTAATTATTCTTTTTTTAAACTTTAGTTACTACTATAACACAAGAAATACTTGACATTTTATTACTCATTTTACATAATGCTGATTGTAGGAAACAAGTACTACAATGAGCATTATGTAAAATGAGTACAATGTAAAAATATTTATTGTAATGACATTTATATATTACTGTATATTCATTTATGACAAAACATGTAGGAAAACCCCTCTCTCACCTACCAACAGAAATGAAACAAAAGTATGGTAAAAAAAGCAAAGTGATCAGTGAACAGCAGAATCAAGCAAAGCAAGAAAGCAAATAAAACTGATAAAGTAATTACCTTTCGGTTTGACGGTTGCTCTGTAACGACTCCTCCAGGGCCACCAACTTGGTCTCTCTACAAACACACGGGAGCGACTCAGTGCTACGCAACGACTAGACACGCATTCACACACAGGCTACGGCTATACTGGCTACAATATGATAACAGCAAACTACAAATCTGGGAGTAAATTGTTATCGTTTTTATATCGCTACAAAGCTTAAGCGTCATCTAAAAATTAAATGCTTTAAAATAAAGATGTTCTTTTTGATTTAGTGCAACTGTTCTAAGCAACCATGAAAATAATTTGTTCCCTAGTTAAAATATAAACAGTTGACACTTTTATAAAAAATCATTGTTTAATTAGCTTCACTTTCATAACAAAATAATTAAGTACCTCAAGCAATTTTGGAATAAATATTTTACAAATAAGTTAATTTAACATTACTTCTATTATTTATAAATACCAATTAAAGTAATTTAGCTGATTATTCAACTATTCTTCATATTCAGAGTATTAAATCTTTTCTGTTAATTCCTAAAATGTTTAAAATGAACAACTCATTTTCATATGTCTTAAATTGTAAGATTTTAATGTATTTTTGTTCACACCTTATTTCAAAAAACTCAAAAACCACCTTATTTGAAAATGTGGTTTACGTCGACATTGGACAACATGCTGGTAGTATCATATTGTGACCTGTATAATCATAGCCTTTCATTCAGTTTGTGAGGTGGGACGTGCATACCAGGTATACCACATCACAAGCATAGCAAAGTAAAACAAAATGGTGTCGTGCGGAGAATAAAACTATTAATAATAAAATGTGTACCTAATTAACACAATAATTTTCGTAACACGGTGCTTATCTACTGTCATTCAAAGGATTTACTTTTATATATGTTTATGTAATCCTACAATTTATTTATGGTTTGTATGAAAGAAATTTAATTAAAACGTTTATATTAGAAGCAATTTTTACATGTATGTGTGATTTGGAGGTTAATTGCTCCAAGTAATCACAAGTTATAAAACAGCTTTACCTCCTGGATTGATGTTTAACTAATAAATTAATTTTTCATTGACTTTTATCGAAATTTTAGTCTAAAGATAAGAAGTTTCATAACATTATTAAATTTCTGTGTCAAAATTCAACTTAAAACCACAGGTTATGAAACATAACATAAAGACACAGACAGACTAACAAATTATTTATTAACGTAGCCGGAAAAAACAATTTGGATACAGGTAACCCAACACCCAGCTGGTTACTGCACAATTACCTGCTTGGTGCTGTTAACGTTAAACAAATGTCGGGTAGACCTATCGTAACCTTAGCATACTTGGTTTTCTGTGTCGGAATTGTAGCCATGTTACTAATGTTCAGTAGTTGTTATTATTTCAGTTTAATGATTATTAACTAAGAGACGTGAGTATGCCTAAAACTTTTGTACTTTATGTTGAAATAGGTTTTCATTTCAGGTTTAGTTCATCAATATTTATCAAAATTAAACGTTGATTTGTAAGTTGTAGAATGAAAGCAGTATGCTTGTACAATTTACAAACTTCTTACGAAGTGAAGGCATGCTTCATTTAGTATCTATAAAAACTAGGCTGTATAAACAGAACTGTAATATTATACAGCTTGGAGTTCAGGAAGCTCTCAACTGTATGTTATTAGGATTGTAGAAACACCAAATTTGTTTTATTTTAGCTACTGAAACAATTGTTGAGAATCAACAATCACCAAGCCCCAAGAACCTTGGGGGATGCATCATATCCTTTATTTATCCTTTATCGTCAGGGAAAAGATAGTGATCTAACAAATAATGGTTTTACCAACAACTAAACTTATTGTAATGACCTCAATTATCATTTCACATTTATCAGTTTATATTATGGTTTCATTAATACTATCACAAATTTAACGTAGTAAAAGGTACTTTAGTTAAAACTTCTAGCAATTTATAAAGAAGTTTTCCAGTCTGTATAATAAACAATGTTTGCAATCTACTAAACAATCGAGTTGAAAAAAATCAGAGCACAACAACTTACTAGCTTAAAAGAACTATAATGAAGAACTCACATGCTTCAAGACTCAGGGCAAAGAAAAAACAAAATATATACCTGAAAATGCACACAAAATTATCATATTATAGCAAGTAAATTATAAAAAGTCCACCAATCAAAAAGAAAAAAACAACTCCATGCTACTTGGGTGTTTTATTGTTTGTAAAAAGCCAAACTTTATAAAAATTCTGATGAAAAGCTAATTGAAAGAATTTTCATCATATACATTACACTTTTGTGTAATTTGCCATTTCATACACAATAAATCATATAGCTATGCAGTATAAATGGCTCTAACTGACTTACGAAGAGAACTTGACCCTCTGTGTATGTATCTAACTTTAGGTGCTCTATCATTAATCATTCTCTGCCCACAACCTTGTTTTTATTTAGATGTAAATCTGTTACACTTTCTATTACTTTTGAGGTTTCAGTTAAAAAATATAACGAACCAAAAATAATAGTAAATATAATTAAAAAAGAAATTTTATAAAAATATTCAAATTGTGTTAAACAATTTAAATAGAAATAGGTGTACAAAATTTCAATATAAAACAACAATTTACACAATGATTTTTCAATACAGGAAAATTAAATTTGAAGATTCAAAAGCTTAATATTTTTAATACATTTTCTTGCTATTATTCATTTAATTACTAATGAAAGGCAAAATTAAATACAATAAAAACTTATCCAATAAAACAATATAGATAACAGGTAGGAGCGATACAAGAACCAAAAGAAAGATTAAAATAAAACACAGTGCGAAACAAAGCATATAAGAAGGCGTGTAATGAAAAGAGCGCAATGCAACAATAGAGGCACAGAACATCAATGGCATGAAGGTCGTAAACACGATGACTGGCATTTTAACATCCCACCATGACTTTAATGGACATATTACCAAAGACAAGGGTTTGTCTAAAAAAATGTATGATTTATGCTATTAAAATTAACTATTTTTCTGGAATAAAAATGTACAAGAGACAATTCAGCCAGAAATTACAAAAATATAACACAAAACCTTCCCTTAAAGTTTTGGATTTATTAAAAAGAATGTTTTTATGACATTAAATAAACACTAAAGTGCAAATTTCTGAGTATAATTTTTTGTCAGCATTTTAATTTCCATCACAGAAAACAAAGTAATAACTTCTTGGACAAATAAAATATATGACACTTGAAAAGCAAATCCCGTAAATTTTGCTGACTGATAAATTGTAGACTAAATAAAATGTTTTATTGAATAAATACTATTTATTTAAAAAGAATACATAAGAAAGAAAAAAACAGAAATTTTATATTTGTATGACTACCACTTATAAGCCGTGGAGACCTGAAAGCGTCGAATTTGTTTGTACGGACTATTATGTAAATATAATCTTTTTGAAGAAGTATTAAATTATGACACCCTCAATTATTAAGAACCAATAGCAACAATTGAATTGGTAAAACACAATTCAAGGTTTTAAACTGAAATTATTTTCTTAAATTATAAATTGGGTTGCCTATTGCTTCAAGAACAGATATTCTGGAATGCAAAATTTAAGAGAAAACGAATTCAAGACATACTTTTGCATTCTCCATGAATGTTAAACTATACAGTAATGTTACAAAGTATTATCTACAATTTATGTAAAAATAAAACGTTCTAAAACAGTATGAATTATTTGTGATGCCTATATTTATTATTCATTTCTAAGACGCAGATTATATGGGCGAATATGAGAGGCGAATGAGTGTTGAGTGTAGATGAATGAGTGTAGTCATTGTTACTATCTGAGTTTGACTTAGCTCAGAAAGGACCATTTATTAATAACCCAACAGCCAGGCATACTATAGGACCTACAGCTTTACTTAGAATCTGAACCACGTATAGTTTGGTCTGACAGTTCTCTTCCCTAGACAACATCTGAACCTTGACTACCATTCAACACGGACACCCCAGACTTATTTAGTAGTGTTCAAGTCTGTGATCTTTTAAATCTTTGTTTTGTTCAAAGAAATAATATCCTACTGTCTGGGCAATAAATAAGAATATGAAGACCATATTAGTTCTTTGTAGGTTTAAGAAATAATAAAATGTGATTTATCAAAATATACATTATTCTCCAAACAAAAAAACTTTATGAAGAATTTAAAAATTTTCTCATTTAAAGATATTGTGTTTATTCATATCTTAATACAACATTAATTAGAATATTACAAAAAACAAATCATAATTGAAAATTTTCAGCAAACAAGTTATTTATATTTGAAACTTGCACAGAGCACTTGTAATAATAACTGATAATTATATCTAAAACGTATTGAGATATTGATATGTTTATGATGAGATTAAGTTTAGGTAGAGATATCTTTTGAATTGAATAACAAATGAATAATATTGCAACATACATTTTAAAACAGAACTCACAGTGTTTCCAATCTGAATGCCAACAGCTAATTGATGTTGATGGGAGAAACAATTATCGGTAATATTTATTTATGGATTGATATACTTGTTATTTTGTATTGTGAACTACGTCATTACCATAAATAAGTAGTTTTTATGCTATTTCTATAAAAAGAGTTCCAAATAAAACTTCACTAAACAACACTATTTCATATAAATATATGTGTGTGTGTGTGTGTATAACTATATTATTAACTTTCATTTTATGATTATTTCTACTTAATTTAGTCTTTAAATTACAGATACGATTTTAATTAACCTATTTTATTTATTTATTCATTCAGAAAAATCTTGTTTTCTAACAAGTATTTTACTTCTCTTCAAATATTTCAACTTTACATGGTACATTTCCATTAACTATGAAACGTTCTTGCTCGGAGGATAAATAGACCGAATTAATGAAGGCTTGCACCGAATTTAGTTTTAAAAGTTACTTTATTAAATTAAATTAATTTTGAAAAAGGATCTGCCAGCACCATAATCCCATGTGTAGATACTAGAAAATAGAGAGAGCAAGTCGTCATTCATAATGGAAAGTACCAGTTCAAGTTAAAGTGACCTTTACCCTGCCAACCAACAACCAATCAGCAACAGACTGTAATATCACTGACCACTAAATAACGAAGTTGAATACTGAAGCTTAACTATACTTTTATAAGTATAAATGCAGCCAATCGTTGCAAATAAATTTCATTAGTCAAATTGGTGAAAAAATTTGGCCAATTAAATCAGTGTTCAATTTTAGCCTCAAATAGATCATTGAAGAGGCTAAAAATTTGCATATAATGTATGTTTGTTATTTTCAAATAACCCAAATTACTTTCATTGAATGTTTCTATGTTTTAGTGACAGTTTAACATACTATCTGCAATCATGTTAAACTGACTAATTGTATGTATTAATCTACAAAAAGCTCACACTATTAACTCACAATCTGTGCAATTAATTGTTCAAGGTTAAACACAACTTAATTGTACTAAAATGTTACTTAGTAAAAGTTTTATACAAAATGTAGTACATGTTATAAATCTAATTAGATTATAACTACACTTCATCTTCACTAACTTTTGTAAATACCAAATCTTCTATTAATAAAATATAGATTTAATGAAGTGTTGAAGTATTAGAATTCTTATTGGAAAACTTATAAATTTATTGAATATTACAGGATCAATTTAGAAGGCACTTGAGGACTATCTGACTTGGGAACATTTGAATTTACCAAAGACTGTTAGCATTGAATACAGATTAAATAAAAAGTTGAACCTCCAAGAAAAATTCAGCATGTTTTGACTGCTACAATTGGGCAAATACTATCTGTGAGGAGCTATTGTCTCAAAGAGTAAAATGTGTGATCGACACTAGCGCCTCGCAGAGTGTACTCAACTCAAGTGCCTCAGAAATTATTTTGTTTCATTAGTTTCTTGTTGTTAAAAACCAAGACCCGGCTGATGCAAAGAAGAATAACAAAGTTATCTAAGTTAACTTCTGAAAAAATTAAAATATAACAATTTAATTATAAATTCAACCAAGGAAATTATTTTCTTTACATTAAATAAAGTTATGGAAGAAAAATATAGCCACCAGGGTTTAGGATTTTGAAAACAAACATAAAAAATGAGAATTTTTTCTTAAATTGTGGGGAGTAATAAAACAAAAATTCAACTAATGAAAGTTCTACAGTTAACTTAAATATCTCTACTCTTAGAAGATGATTAAATCAACAATCCTATAAAGTGGCAAGTAGTTTTATCTTCATTCCTTACTGTTTTATATCCAACTAAAAAAAAGAACCTGTCTCTTACATAGAACATGGAAGTACGACAAATGATTTTATCAGTGTTATAAATCAGTGGGTATGGTCAAGATTTGCTGGTAATATGATTGCTTTTACATCATACAGCAATTAGCAAAACTTGAAACGTAAATGGAGTGTTTGAAGTGTTGTTAGAACATCTATCTTAGAAGACGATAAAATCTCATTCGCTCATTTATCACTTCTAAAAAGGTAAGATTTACTAACAAGACAGAAAAAAAAAGGTTTTTGAGTTCAATCTAGAGGCCCACTGATATGTAATTATCGAGGGCAGGGTGATGAAAGAAACTGTCCTCCCTAATCAATCAAGTTAGATCATCAGATAATTATCAAATACATTTCTAACATTTTCCATACTAGCGTGTTTACATGCAAAGCTCAAAGTGTGGTATTATTTCCAACGCTTACTTTTTTTAGCATGTCAGCATTTGTTACAACACTGAGGATATGAAGAATTTGTAACCACAAAAAAAAAATTAACTATAAGCTTGCATTATTTATTTACTAAATTGAACACATTATTACATTGTGTCTCTTATGTAAACATTTGTTATTAATACACCTGGAGGAAATTTTTGAAAAAAAGAGTGATGATATGTGTTATAAAAATATTTGCAATAATCTATGTTCCAGAAAAATACTTAAATATTATAATAAAATTGATGAATTGTACTGATAATGGCGTCAAAATTTGTCTCAACCATCCGACACATTCCATTATGTACATCATGACACCAACTGATGGTTATGGGTGTACTGATGTATTGTGGAGGTCGGCAGGCAGAACTTGGGAGCCTACTGATTTTAACTTGTTTCCTATGTTCTTAAAATGGTTTGTATATTTGAGTATATTTAGGTCCACAGAACAGACTCATTTCTTCATCGTCCACTAATACAAGCCTTACTTGCGTCATCCTGCAATCCAGCAATACTCATCTATGTTGTGTTATACACTTATGTGTAATACATGTATCCACAATTTTTTACTAAAGAGTGTGCACCAGATTGGATCCATTCAACAATGTTAAATGCGGAGGAACAGCACTGTGACTTTAACGATTTGTCAGAAAATTATTATTTGTACACCAAGTGAAGTTACTAGAGAATTCACTTTTAATTTTCAAAAAAATATTGATTTGTGATTAAATAAATATGTTGAATTTTAGTTTTTAGTCTATGATTTTTATAAAAATAAAAATGAACAGTTAAACTTTTAATAAGGGTATTCTTTAGTAACTTTTACACTCTTTCAAACTTTTTCAAAATTGTTATTTTCCGACAAATCGTCAAATCATGGTGCTGTTCAGCATTAAACCTGCTAATGGGAATAAATCCAGAATGGTGACAATCTCTGCAGACTCTTTTAACATGGAGCCTTAATGATTTAGCCGTGGCTATGAAATTACAACAGGCTTAACTCATTACCCTACATTTAATACTTAATAAGTAATGTCAGGCTCTGCCATAAGTTGGTATCAAAATATTTACTAGAATTCCTCGGGATATTAATCAATTAGATGGTCCAAACCCTCAATGCTCGATTGGCATTTCTTTTATGTAAAATGTGAAACTCTGTTTATGAATTTAAAACAGAACAATGAATGGATTAACCAAATTGGGAACTGGCAATAACCTAATTCCAATTGTTTCAAATGAATACATAGCACCAATACTATACTGTTATTAGACAAGCGAATGTTTACAGAAAATACACTTAAAACATAATATCTTATTTGAAGTTAGCAAATGTACATAGTATTTTGTTTAATGCAATAAAGCTTTTTTACTAAAATTTTATTTGGTAATTCACCGTTGAGTATTTTTTATCTAGTGCTCTTGTCTTTTTTGAATATTTGTTATGCAATGTATACTTAACTATGCATTGAATGAAAAATGTATGAAAATAAAGACCATGTTCATTTAAGAGTAGTACTGCGGTCATTCCATTAGTAATGCATAAGCTGACGGAGAGATAACGGCAGGTCACATGGTTTATTCAAGTTTTGATTCTTCTTAACACACCATTGGATTAATTTAAGTATAACTACTTCATTATAAAAACAAGTTCACCAACACCAGAGTAGCCCATAACATACACAAAAGAATCACATAATCACACAATTTTTCAGTGCCACTGGACATAATCACTGATACTGAAAATTCGTGTGATTATGTGATTCTTTTGTGTATGTTAACTACTCTGGTGTTAGTGAACTTGTCTTCTAAGGTAAGTTTTCTGATGACCTATCTCTCCAATTTTCTAAGAGAGATGATTCCTGGCCTAGTGCCCCTAACCTACCCTTCATTATAAAAACATATTTGGCTTGCAATTCTAACATTTTCTAAAAAGATAACCCTAATTAAAAAACTATTTTTAAAAAGATAACAATTGTTACAGAAAATAAAAGCAAAATAATTTTGTATGTAATTTTTTTTACACATAAAAGTTTTCATTTTTTTATACATTGATATAACAATTACTTAAAGAAAGCAATGTTCATCACCTAGAACTTCTACTCAAAACTTAGAACAACTGAACATTTTACAAGGTTTTTTTTTAGGATTACTATCACAGGCAGTTTAATATTAGTATTATGGTCTTCATAAAACAATCTTAACTGAATAAAAGAAAACTTTAAATTACTGGGTTTTATATTTTTGATATAACAACTACACAAAATCAATGTCTTCTGGATAAATCATGTCAATAATTTATTCATATAAAAAAACTTATGACTTTTAGTGGGGAGAGATTCCTGATTGTGAGACAGTTTCCCTCCCCTGCTTAGACCAGCCAACATTTGTTTTGTATGAACTACAATACAATTTATGTATGAATTCGGACTGGCTGTGTACTTGACCCCTTAGTTATAGCCGCTCTATTAAACAAACGGCTACTCCATACAGTATATAAACAAACTGGTAACAAAACTTTGGTTTTGTTTTATTTTCAAGAAACCAATCATGAAATTAGCCTACTTTCCTTTAATATTTAGTGTAAAATTGACTTCCTCTAGTTAAACCTTTTGAGACATCATCGGACTGTTAAAATGTTACATGAATTGAAGGTTCACATAAATAGATAACTAATCGAAAATTATTTACCTACAAATTAAAAGCAATTATTTTTTAACAATTTAACAAACAATTACTCGTATGAAAGGTGCTTTTCTCATCATCCTGATCAATTGTAATGGAATTTCTCAAACAAGTATATATTTTATATGTTATATAAAAAATTAAGATGCCAGGAATAATGTTTTTCATCCAATTTTGAAAATATGATCTATTGCTCAGTATCCAAAAACGTAAATAAAATTCATTTCAGCACATTTATTTAGTACAGTACAGTATTCTACAAACGCAAAAAAATATTTACTGAGCAACTCACAATTATAAATAACTCTAAAATGAAAAATAAAGGACTAAAATGAAACAAGTAAAACTAGACCAATTTTTACTTTGGTCTTTGGATTTACAAGTTTACTGTGATTTAAACTCTGTATGTATATTTCAAGTGTGGGAAAAGTGACTGACAAATTTACGTAAAATGGTACAGGCTAAAGGAGTCTACAAAATATTGATCATTATCATGATTTAATTCAGAGGACCACAATTTTGTCTAAGTTTGTGAAAGTTATCAAATAATAAAAATTATAATTTTTACTGTGATCACAGACAATACAATGAGTGAAACAAATAATAGATGCAGGTGTATAAAAACCTCTTGATAAAACTTTTAATGTGGATAGTGACTTGAAATTATAATACATATTTTGTCTTGGATGGAAATATGTGTATGATAAACAAACTACTATTCAAACAAAATGAAAACATAAAATGAGAACTTGAATTTTAATACAAAATAACTAAGCAGGTTAATGAGAGGTTGTCAATAAATCTTACCTTGCAAATATTTTCACTTTCTGTAAACAATCATGACTAACGAGAGTCTAAAATATACCAGCTGACTTGTCAAAGATCTTCTAAACAAAGAAGCGTCGTTATCTAACAGCAGAAAAGCTAGCTACTATCGGCGAAACTTGGTTACTTGACAGATGAAGGAAAAGTACAAAGCAAGATCACTTCTTACCTTATACACGGGAGACAAAAGTGAGATAGAGTATAAGGTAAAGAGAGAAAGAGGAAAAGTTACACCACAAGACAAGGTGCACTAGAAAATGTTGGTGCTTACATCACAGACTAACACAACTTTATAAAAATAACTTTATTTTAATATGTCAATAAATTAGTTGAGAGCTATTTACTGTATGTCTGAGTAAACTTACACCAATTAATAACAGCTTTAATAAAGAAAATAATTTAGTAGATAAATGATTAAAAAAATTATTAAAACCGATTTGTTGCAACTTAGATGCAAAATAATAATAATAATAATGCATTATTTTAAATAACATGTCTTCCATTTTGATTTAAAGTAAAGAGCCAGTCAGTCAATCCAACTAAAGCAATGTTTACATTTGATAAGATATGCTTGTGTAATGTTGTTTAGAAGTTATTTATCGGCATTGGATTTTTCATGAGTGGTAAATTTGTTGGTGATTTCCAAGGCTTTAAGTGTTTAAGAAACAAACACAGGTATAAAACTCCCGTTGTCTACAGGTGTTTCTCCCTACCTTAGCCTATATTTAAAACTATTTAATTTCATAACTGGCCCATATCAATTTAAGAAAACCCTTAATCAACAATATACTTATAGATTTCAACTCTTTTTACTTTCCCCCATATGCTTTAACATAGATTTATTTTTTTTTATTTTTATGGGCAAAAAACATACAAAAATAAAATTTTTTTTTTAACGACTGATTAAATTTTCAGAAAAGATGTGAATTACAATGTAAAATAGTTTAGTAACAACCGCATATCTCTAACTTGACTAGTTTTTGAGTTAAGGCAAAAAAACCAAACTGGTCATTTTCAAAGTTTTAATTTTTTTTAGTGTTTAATATGGGGGAAAGTTTGTGTCAATTCTTTGGAAACATTTATTTTCATTACTACAAGTTAATTAGGGTGAATAATATTTAAAATTCTAGAATAACAAGAACGGGTTCTACTATTTAAAAAGTATTAGCTTTAAGAATAGGCTAATGTAGATGACAAGAGTTTTTTTATACCTATCAAAGAGTTTTGCCCTGAAACATTGATTTTATTTTTTAAAACACAAGAAGTGTTGGACATTTCCCAACAAAAATTCAAATAATTTCTTCCTAGCTTAAATAAAGATATTTTATTTTTAAGAATTTATTTTTTTGTTTTAACTTACCAGGAATTAATTTTCCTTGGAATATAAATTGTCTGTGTGTTAAGCACACCTTATATTTTAAGTTTGTGAAAAAGTGAGATAAACAAGTTATTGAACAAGTAAGAAAAAATATTGTTATAGCTCCATTTAACAGTGGCCTTACAAAGTCGCATTAGTCTCTGAAGTGAGCATGACTAAAACGATTGTGAAGCGAAATGACTTACATGCAAAGTCTGGTAGTCGCCACTTTCCTCCGGCGGCCGGGGCTTGCACTTGCCGCAACAGAAGTTACAACAGCAACAACAGCAGCAACAGAAGTAGCAGCCGGTGATGAGGCCACAGAACAGAATTAGAGCCTGGAACAATTACACAGACTCGTTAATTACTTCTGTCGTTCAACAGATGATTTCATAACACTTCTGCAATAACTTCAAAGTTCACATCAAAACTGAAAATAGAACAATTTTTATTGAAAGAGGCAGTACATCACAAGTTAGTTTACAAGAATGGTAAACAAACAATAACTTATCAGTATTAAAACTCATTGTTATAAGCCCTGGACACATTAAGTTGTGCCTACGTGTTTCATCAAAATTTAAATATACACATTCAAATCAAGTTGGTCTACGTTTGACATCATGGTCCCAGCTCAGGTAGTAGACTCAAGTTGACAAGTGCTCTGATGATGTCAACTTTTTCACAAAACATGTAAACACAAGATTTTAAGAATAACATTTTGGACAAGGCTTATTTTATGTATCAATATTAAGTAAGTCACACTATAATACTCTAGGTAATTTAAATAATACTTAAATAAATAACTATAAATTTTAATTTATTTATTGTTAAAGCCTCCTGAGCTGATATATATGACAAATAATAAGGTTAACATACCTTTGTCATCTTCAGCTACAAAATCCTATTTATTGTATTACTAGTTTCGGAGCAAGAACTCCATGGTCACATCCACTGTTCGTTGTCAAATACTTAAAATAAGTCACATTAAAAACATTATACGAAAATTTACATATTTAGATAAATAAAACACATGTTAACATGGCCAGACAGAGACAAGATTGTTCCAGTTCAAGTAGGCATTGGTTAACATCGTTACAACTGCATGCTCAATCCGGATCTGACCATCATATCAGCCGGCCGTGATATCATATGTTTTATTCTTATAAATACGTAAATTTTCGTATAATGTTATTAATGTGAATGTGACCATGGAGTTAATGCTCCGAAACTAGTAATACAATAAATAAGATTTTGTAGCTGAAGATGACAAAGGTACGTACGTTAACCTCATTATTTGTCATATAAATTTTAAAATTAAAAGTTATTGACAAAGATTGTAGTTTTATTTCATACAGAATGTATATTTTTTTAAATATTAAATTATTCTGTTTAGAACATTAATTAACATTAAACCCCATATTTAATTTTATCTCGATAGCAGCCATTTTAGGCGATTTGAAGACAATCCTTTAAAAATTGATTATAGATATTTGTTTATTACGAACTTACTCAGAAAATTTTTTAACGGACATAAGGCAGCAGCAATTTTTCTATTTTTTGCTGATAATTCACATTTTTTTAATTGCTTTCTTTAGCCTTTTAAGTCAGACTTTTACTGTCTAAATATTAATTTTAATATTCATTACATGCATTTCTTATTCGTCAAGTTATTTGTATATCTTTTAATGTATTGTATTTTTTAAAGACCTATGTAAAGTGTAAATAATTTTTTAAAAATGCTTATTAAAATATATAAATATAAGAAAAATGTGTCCTCTTCAACTCAATAATAGTTACTGCGAATTGAAAAAAAAGAATTAAATTATTTCATTATTACATGAAATTATATTATTTAAAAAAATCAATAAAAATAGTTCTAGAACTGCCAACTGGAACAGAATTTTTAAGCTTCTTCCATTTTAATTCATGTTTATTAATACTAAGGTTTCAGACAATAAGATAAATATTTAGTACTATAAAACAAGTCAATAATATATCCATATATATAAAAGTCATTTACCACTCATCACTATTTCTCCAAAACCATTCTTCCAATTAACTTTAAATTTACTATATAGCTTTATCTTGGCCCTTTTAGGCCCAATAAGAAAGGATTTCCCTCTCTGACCTCAGGCTCCCTCTCACTGGCCTCCAAAATTCCTACGGTATTTTTATGGAGCTAACTAATTGATTGATTTATTTCTTAAAGTGGTTTATATACCTGCATTCAAGTAATCCAAGTCGTTGCTTCTGCAACCGGTTTCAACTCATCATGAGAGTCATCTTCAGGCCGTACAAGGATGTAATAAAATATGATCACTTCATATGAAGGTCGTCACGAACACATAACGAATAACGGACACTACGAATATACGAACACATAACAAAACACTTAAAAACGTTGACATTAATGAACAACTAAAAATTCGCGACGCGTGCCGGGCTGGAGCGGAGTCTAGACTACGCTCCAGCCCGGCACGCGTCGCGAATTTTTAGTTGTTCATTAATGTCAACGTTTTTAAGTGTTTTGTTATGTGTTCGTATATTCGTAGTGTCCGTTATTCGTTATGTGTTCGTGACGACCTTCATATGAAGTGATCATATTTTATTACATCCTTGTACGGCCTGAAGATGACTCTCATGATGAGTTGAAACCGGTTGCAGAAGCAACGACTTGGATTACTTGAATGCAGGTATATAAACCACTTTAAGTATTGAACAGTGATCCGGAGGCTAATCCCCAAAAAAAAAAAAAAAAAAAAAAAAAAAAAAAAAAAAAAAAAAAATTGATTTATTTGATTAACAGCTGTTCAATAAAAACAAATAGAATAAAATTGTGGCAGGCTAAACTTTTAAAATTGAAAATAATTGAGTACAATTAGTAAATTATACATAATATCAGCTATTATAAACTGGATAAAATGTAAACTGAATGCTTGCTGCACATTTTGATTAAAAAATCAAATTCAATATTATGACAGGCCAATATATTTCTATACATATTTTATTTATGCCCTACTTATATGGAAAGGAATAAGAAACCCTTATAATATACTTAATATAATTTATTCAGCAGTCATTGCCAGAATATGCACCAGACATCAAACGTTATATCAAATAGTTTTTTGTAGAATTTTTTAAAAAGTGATTATCATCTCCAGTGAGTAGTTTGCTATAAGGGTTGTCATAAAAAGTCTAATGTTATGTCAACATGAGCAAGGAGGTCAATGGGGCAATGTTAAGGACAGGATACACCTAATATAGACTCTAGTAACTTACTAATTTTTTGTTTAGGACATTTTTCTTACCAAAATTTTTAATCCTTTTTCTTCAGTTTTAACTTTACTCAATTCAAATATGTTTTTAATTAAAAAAAATTTTTAAAAAAAAGCAATCCACTAAACTTCGCTGACATCCATTTTAAAGCCTCACCTAAGTATGCGGTTGTATAAATATTTAACTTTTAAAAACAAAGTTCTCAAATGTTATAAGTGTCTACATTTGCATGTATTTAATATCGATTAAAATAGTCAGGGACTACAATATAGGCTACGTTTTTTTCTAGTTTGTACAGTTTTTTTCTGTGCAGTAGTATTGTTTAGGTGGCATTTATAATAGTCCCAATTTTTTTCTTTTATACGTACTTTCATAGTTAAAATCTACTTATAATTAATTAGGCCAAATCTGTCATAATTTCGCTCTGGTTTATTTCTTTAATAAAAATCCTATGCCAAGTTTACTTACAGTATTATCATAAATTCCTTGAAATATGTTTATACATAATTTTATTTACAAAGAATTGCAAGTGAAAAGCTTGTCTCATAATGAAATTTGTACAGTTTCAATAAACAATTCACAATCCAAACAGTTTGAACATCAAAAATAAACTGTCAAACAAATGAACTAAAATACAAATCATAAATTTGTTTTGTATCTCCAAAAGAAGAATATACTGATCTATCTGCTTGAAAAGTAAAAAAGTTTGTATTATTACAGCACGGGAAACACAACAATTTTTAACACAGTTGTAACATATATATATTTTATCTCATAAAAACAAAAAGTTATACACATAATTACAATAATGGAATTAATTTAAAACGATAGGTAATGCACTACGCCATGTGACGAAAATACAATGATGATTTTTGAGGTTGATAACTAATCTCTTTTAATCATTCAAAGTACTAAAAATGTCAGTAGTTAATAAGAAAAATAATAACTTATTTAAAATGCACGGTTTAAATATATTTTATGGTTTGTATAAAATGGTTCTGATTGATACAACAAATATTTAAAACTTGTGAAGAAAAGAAATAGCACATTCTGAAACTTCATTTCAATTTACTGAATAGTTTTAAAAAATTTAAATTTCGTTATGTTTTTCTACACTAGGTTGCTTTTGATCTGATTAATAAAATTTAATTGGTAAATAATGGTGATTACTGTTCATGAACATAAATAACAATTGACTCAATAATCAAGTGATTATGGTACTTTAAAGTATGATTATTTATCCGACAAGGTTAACTGAACTGTTTTATAGCTATAAAAATTGTATATTTCAATTAAAATTCTCATATCTTGAACAACAATTTAAGTCATATAAAGTATTTTTTAATAAATGAAGATATTACTAGAAACAACAACACTAGTAGACAATGATATATTATGCCTTTTATAACCAAACTAATTATTACTGTTTGTCACAATGATTGTCTCATAAACGTTTGTTTCTACTTTCTTCAGCAGGATCTCTATCAAATACTGCAAATGCTGATCCTTCCATTCAACTTGCTAACTACTCCTGAACTGTTGTACTTTCTCTCTTCAGATACAATAGTCAGGGACATCCTTCCTTTAAGTGCTACAGCGACTTCATTCTTCACTTTTTCTGAATTTATCCTCAGAAGCCATTTCACTATGCTGATTGGTAATCCCAAAATGTTTTTAAACCCTCGCATTAGCTAAGGAAGCACACTTATTATTATTCATTAGTAAGACACCGATCGTAGAGATATAGGTGAATATGAGAAGTTAATGAGTGTGATGAGTGTAGTCATTGTTACTAAATAAGATCGACTGTTCCTTAGACAGAGTTATTTCTTAATAGACCAATAGCCAAGGCTGTAAGGGACCTACAGTTTTACATGTAATCGCAACCACGAAGTATTGGTTTAATTTTTAACTACCTGACCAGCCTGACACTCCGTTCTCCCTCCCTTCACGCTTTACATTGCAGGCACTCCTCTCTTGCTTACCATCTGATATTAAATCTGTTTTTTGTTAATAAATCAAATTTTTTGTGACTTATGTTCTATCCGACTTTGAATGTATCCGGTTTGACCTGCTGCCACATTCGACTGGATAACCGAGTTGTACTATACTTATTCCAATTTGTACACTTTCCATCATGTTTTTATGTAGCTGTAATTTATGGTAATCAATTCATTTTTTATAATATTTCTATGGTTGTTCCTGAAACATTGTCTAGGTGTCCACCGACATCATCATATGTAAGTAATAAAAGTGTAATTCAAAAACTGAAGTTGAGTTAAGGTAGTAGAACAAAAATGTGAATAACAGAATAAATTCCTAATACACTAAAATTATTACAAGAATACGTTGTTAATAAATTTTCACAAAATCACCAATAAATAATACTTTTTTCGAGGCCTTTCGCCAGCAAAGCTGGCATCATCAGGCAACACAAATTATATTTGGTTATAAACAAAATTACAAGAATAGTTCTAATCCAATATGTAACTCAAACATGTTAAAAACTAGAAAAGGGTGAAAATTTAGTGGTTAAAATAAATTGAATAGTAAAAATTATTAATATTTAGAATGTAGAGTAATATATGGTACAAAACTGTTATCAAGGGTGAGCTTAAGAAGTTCATATTATTATTATGAAATTTCTAGTTAAGACATTTTGCTTTAAACCTCACTACCACGAATAACTCCATCTTTTTCTCATTCACATTGAGATTCATATTATTAAGCTTCCACTGTATAAGAAAATACAATGTTTTTAAGGAGAAAAGTTGTTTGCAAAAGAAGAACTAAACAGGGTAGAAATCCAACAATGATGTGAATTCATGATGTTTAAGCTCAGTAAAGAAAACAATCTTCAATAAAACTACTGATAAAGCTTTACAATTTAATAAATAACCCTGATAATTTATTCATATGTTGCTTTTGTCTTATTATAGTTCATAATATCAAATGTAAAAGACTTTTATTACTATGAACTTATCGTTTTTTTAATTACGACTGTGTAAATAAAAGAGATGTATACGGATACTATCTAACAATAATTTGGAGTTTACAGAAAGATAAAACTATTAAGCTCTGAACTGAAAAATAACATTATCAATATGATGGCGCAATTTTAAATGTTGTATTTTTTAGAATTTTTATCAATTTAAATTATTTCTTTTTCATAATCTATTTATAAACGTTTGTTCAGTGGTCAGACAATTGGTTTCGTAATTGACTAGCATATCCCCAAGGTCAAGTGACTCATCTGGCTTCCATTGACTAAGACTCATCATTGACCTTCACAATCCCCTCTACTTCTTTGAGTCATATATTTAACAATGAAAAATTAAAATATTAATATAAATCTGTCAAAAATAGTCTTCAAAAAAGCCTGATAGTTAATTTTATCCCAAAAATATTGCACATAAGGCAAAACATTATTTAAAAGTTCTAATACAATTAATTGTTTGAGAATTAGTCTGGCTACAAAAACATAAATAAATTAAACCAACATTCATTCTAACAATTACGTATTATTCAACATTTTCAAAACAGAAGAGGCTGATGATTCATATTACTCAATATTCAAAAATTAGTGATGTTAAAGGTCAGAGATAAAGTTGAATACAAAACCAACACGCACTATTTATTTTTCTTGCTGAGGAAAAAAGCTGTTATTCTATTTCAAAATAAGTCTTTTAATATTGTAATATAAATGGTGATTCAGTTTTTTTTCCTACTAAATATCTAAACTCAAAAACCAAAGTTTCAAAAGTAGAAAGATTCAGGTATAAGTAAATTTCAATTTAACCCATATTTGGTAAATTGAGCATGGGTAAAGCATTCATAGAGTAAAAATGAACGTCTATGAAACTTGACATTTAGAAAAAAATAGCCGTTAAAATATTTGTTTAGATTTCCATACATTTAAAATAGTTAGTTTAGGATCTTTTCATGATCTGACAGGAATGTAATACAAACAAATTTTGAAATTGGTCAGCTTGTTAAAACAATGGTTTCATATTTGTAGTTGTGCTCTGAATATGAGGCAGTATTTAATGCTTTTGAGACAATATATTGGAAGTTGTAAATGTAGTAAACACGGCAAACTTCCAATTTTGATCAATTATTTATGTTAAAAATAAATTTATCGTATATAAATAAATTGAGAAGTAAACTACTAGTGTAAACTATCATTTGTGTCAATTTAGTTGTATGCCTAAAATTAAAAATGTTTACAATCAGAGTAGAATTAAATGATAAGATATTTTTGATTACTGTAGTATGATACAGCAAAAAAACTACATACTTTTAATTATATTCACAAATTTAAACAAATGATTCACTGTGTATCCTTCAAACTACGACATACCAGAAATTATCTGGTGCAGTGATAAGATAAGGCTTACGATCAGATCAGCTAAGCTGAAATACTGCAAATTGTTGTGCCATTTGTGCCCTAATCACGTTCATGTGTTTGAACATGATTTTAGGGATTTAATTAATATGCCAAACGCATTTTGCACTATATTTGTCAAAAAACCGTATATATATATCATCCTTGGCCATTTAAAAATGCCATAAAACACATTTGATGTCTACTACAAATCTGGCTTAGTTAAAGTCGCGATAAACTATTTGAGCATGGGTCTCTAGAGCCCCATATCGGGTTGAGGTAACGGTTAAGCATGGGTCTCTAGAACCCCACGTCAAGTTGAGGTAATGGTTGAGCAAGGGTCTCTAAAGCCCCATGTAAGATTGAGGTAATGGTTGAGCATGGGTCCCTAGAGCCCCACAAAGAGTTGAGGTAATGGTTGAGCATGGGTCTCTAGATCCCCATTTCGGAATGATGTAATGGTTGTGCATGGTTCTCTAGAGCCCCATGTCGGATTGAGTTAATGGTTGAGCATGGGTCTCTAGAGCCCCATGTCAGGTTGATGTAATGGTTTAGCATGGTTCCCTAGAGGCCCATGTAGAGTTGAGGTAATGGTTTAGCATGGGTCCCTGGAGCCCCACGACAGTATTTAAGAAAGAGTGAGTGTGGCTCTAGAGCCCGACAATCGGCGTGAACATATTAATAACCAATTTATTTTGTTATTATAATACAAGCTTATTTTTAAATATTTGGAAAATTACATCAATTAATTTTAATGTTGATAAATTAATTTTAATGTTTATTTGATTCAATAGCCTATCTTGTTTAACACGTTCAGTGCTATAGTAAAAACACTCTAACCGACCCGGGAAACTAAGTACTATAAAATTTAATTTTACTTTTCATAAGGTATAGACAGCCCAAAAACAGCAAAACGAAGTTGGTTGTAGCATGGGAAAAAGTTGTTTATGACGTCATAAGTTGTGGTCTGGATACGGTCCATCAGCCCCTTGGGACCATCAATAGGTGAGCCATCACCAGGTATGGCCACCAATAGCTTATTGTCCTTCAAAAAGTTAATTTTTTTGAGTCCAGCAGTGTTGTTACACCAAATAAGGTTCAAAACTTCATCATAATCATCACTTTCGTCACTTTCGGTGTCGGAATCTTCACTTGTAATAATGTCGTCACTCAAGTCAAGGTCATCAACAGTGTTGTCAGCCATGTTTCAACAATAAAAATTACACTAAATACTACACTAAACTCACTTATTTACATAAAGAACAAACTTATTCACATGAAGAAATCACTAAATTACATCAATAATTGTAAAACTCCGCTCGAAAAAACGATAGATAAAAACGGAAAACGCAAAAATATAGAACGGTTCACATTCGTATAGCGGTCGACGTAAGGTCTACCTCGCGCAAGAGCTGAGCTCACACTGACTGCATAGCAACAACAGTGTAGAGTGGTATGGGTCCGGTCCACGCGCTCCCAGCGCCCGGCCGGCGGTGGACCGTATACGGTCCATCCGCACTGAACGTGTTAAGCTAACAAAAATATTTGTTAGAAATTTTGAAAAATATATATTTATGAAATATTGACAAGTGAAATTTTGAAAAATATATATATATATTTATGAAATATTGATAAATGAAGTCTGCAACAATTATTGTAATATTATCATAGCAATAATATAATAGCATTTCCATTTATTTAGTTATGTCCTTCTCATTAATAACCATATCAAATACATAATTCATCTCTCGAATATGAATTTAAAAACATTTAATACCGTATTGGCCAATTGATGACTAGTCTATTTATAAGAACATGATTTTGCCATTATATAATTTACTTAAAGTAGAGTAATAATTATATTTTAGAAAGTAATATAGTCATAAAACATTGATGTCACGACTTACCTTACACCATCCAGAGGTGACGAGGAAATAAGCGTTCACATTCTCCTCTCCAAACTGTTCTGCAATGTACAAGCCGAGGGAGCCGTAATTGTCGTAAATATTTCGTTTGGTAAGGTCACTAAGGATTGAATGTGCTCTGTTAACATCTTTGAACTGAAAGTAAAAATATAAATAGATTTTACAAATATGAGACAGATGAATTATTTACCATCTGTCTGCAAAAAAACCAAAAGATTTAATGTTGATATTAGATTTCTTAAATTCATTTTACTAACCGTTTGAAACATGTTGTTTAGCGATGGGTTATTCATAATTATGGTTTTTTAGACATTTCCGATAGCTACAAACATTTGACCTAGTAGATTTCAGAAGATATTAAAACTAATCTAGTTATTAAATGATTTTAGATAAGATTAAGTAACTTCATTTACACATTTAAAAATCGATAAAGTCTATGTAAAAACTTTTACTGTGTTAACTACTGAAATGTATAGAACAGTATTAAATAAAGAAAGAAAAGACATACTATTATAAAAACTATTGTAAAAAAAATCAAAACAGTTAATCTGCATCAGTATGATCTAGGATCAACGAACAAAGTATGAAGTATTTTTATACATACATTTTTTATATATATATATATATATATATATATATATATATATATATATATATAGTATTTTTATATAACAAAGTATATGAAGTATATTTTTATGAAGTATCCGACACTATTGTTTCGTTCAAGGTAAAGGCCACAACAGGTACCACGTGGCAATGTACGGTCCTCACTGATATTCACTACAATCTTCTGGTTTTAGCTGAGCAAAAGAATTTATCTGAGACCTTTTGCTGAGGACCTCGTGGTTACAAAGAGGCAGACACTAAGAGATGTGTAGCAAACAAACTCAGCGGACTTTGTTAGTACATGGAGTGTTGATGGAAATTTGCTGTTATACCTGAACAAAGAGTATTTGTATCTTTCAGATAAAAAAAAGCACTTGAAGGATAATAATAAATCTCTGTTCAAACCTGTTTAACTTCTGTTTATCATCTTGGACAGTAAACTCTGTTGGGATATGCATACAGAACGTACTGGCAAGACATTGGCAAGTGAATAATTTATTTTCTTACACAACTAAAATAATCTGTCAATCCAAGGAGAAAACAAGACTCACTAATTGTTACCGTTAGATTGGATAAGTCATAAAAGAGTTTTAATTACCAACAGATAAAATTATTTAACTAGTTATAAGTATGTAAACATAGGATCTTTGCCACTGAATTAGTTGAAGAATAAAGTATCAAAGTGGTTTAAATGTAAATCTTTTTCTACATTAGACAAGAATATGTAACAATGCATATGTTATGTGGATGACTTAAGTTTCCCAATTAATTATTTACTATTTTCATCTTTTTGATAGTACTGTATTTAATATGACGATGCCTATTGTAATTGTAAATTAATTAATGGAAAATAACAGAATTTGAAAAATAACTAAACTCTTCAGGATAGATGGAACGCTAAAACTTAATCAAAATCGTTAAGAGCCGTTTTTGAGAAAATTCCATTTTTGTATGTTTTTGCCCATAAAAATTAAAAAACAACTAAAATTTCGAAAAAAAGTGAAAAAAATGGTTTGCATATACAGGCTAAATACACTTACTGTACATACTAAATTTCATAAAAATTGATCCATCTGTTTGGTCTCCAGCGAACTGCACATACACACAGACAGACACCAACATTTTTTTGAAAAACCACATTTTTGGGTTCACCCTAATTTTTGGGTTTGCTCATTAATTTTTAGAGCAACTTGTAAAAACCTTTTTTGGACGATCACAATACTTGCTACTAACGCATATGGGAGTAAGCAAAAGTAAAACGCTCAGGTTTTTTATTAGTACTAATTTTACTGCAAAACCAAACAATTTAACGTCTCTTTTATAGCACTAGTATGAAAATAAAAATGATATTGCAGCCTATATAATAATACCTATATTCGTATCGTGCTAAATACGAATATTTATTTCTGTTGTAGTTTTTTTTTTTTTTTTATAGATTAAGGATTTCAAATTGGAATGTATTGAACAATGACACACCTTTTAATTCAAACGATTTGACAGACAGTGCAGACATGACAGTAATAGCAACATCAAATAGTGCATGGAGGTCTCAATCGACTGGATTGGCTCACATTTCAAGCAAGTTCAATTTGACTCACAAATTGCTATGCTTCAGTTCGCCGTGAGCCGCTTATCACTACTATTAAGTGTACACAAAACAAAAATATACAACGTATTACCTATATTATTTAAAACTCACTTGGAATGCTTTTTAGGCTATATTCAGAACAAAATTAATTTGATAAGCATTTTAAGTAGGCTAACTATAGCTGTGGTAATGTAGCATATACGAAGATAAAAATACCTTTTCTGCTGCTTCTGGGTTGTTTGGATTTTTGTCTGGATGATATTTCAATGCTAATTTTCTGTACGTTTTCTTGATATCATCAGCTGTGGCTGTTTTTGGCAAACCTAAAATTAAGTAAAGGGAATCCCCGGAAGTGCTGAAAACAAATCAATGTAAAAACATAGGAATCATGCTTTTTATTTAAATGACTTACAAACATCCTACTCCATGAGAGGGGTTTTGGCAAAATGCCATTAGTACAGGTAATAATAGTTATAGTCAATTGATAGTGAAATCTATTTTATATAAATTTTTAATAATTTTTATTGTTTTGGTATATTTAAGTGAAAGCTACTTCATAAGATTATACTTGTACACATATTATAGTACAAGTTTGCCAATTGTGTAATTAATATACTTGTGTATACAATGTTTTGGAACTCTCTGGAAATGTTCATCAAATATTGTTCCTTACAAACATATTTCACAATACAAACAAGGATCTACGGTGACTAGATTTCTGTATGTGTTTTTTACAGGTCATCTTATAACTCAAGAACTATTTAGGATAGAAAATTTAAATTTGGTTTACATGTGTATCTTAATAGGTGAAATAAGTGAATGAAATAGCATTTCTGTATAGTAAATGAAGTTCATTTCAAAATGTCAGCCTTTTAAAATTGTTAGTGTCAAATCTAACAAAAAACTGTTATAGCTACATACAAAAGTAAAAGAAAGCTAAAAAATGCACATTTAATAGCCAAATCAAACAACACCTTATTTACTGAAATCCATTAATAAATAACCCAAGTTTGATAAATTTTGTAAATCAACGTAATTTCTATAATACTACAATACATATCTAAAACATTGTTCAACAGCACATGAGTCACTGCACATCATTAATCAGCTGTTTTACATCCACTTAATGTTAACGATGCGTTAGTTATTTATTAACCATTTAATTTGAACTATGCATCAGCTGTTTATTAGTAATGCATTGTTGATAGAAAGAAAAGTAACATTAGCAGTTAGGTGTCCACAATTTGTGTTAGGCCTAGTACAGTAGTTTTGTTTTAACTAAGCAGCTAATAATATTAGTTACAAAATATGAATAACTATACAAGTGAGGATTACTGTGAAATGCATGTGATATTTGTACTATTATGCTGTGGCTAATGGCAATTCAAAATAAGCTTGAAGATTGTTCTGAAAAATATTTCTCAACAGACAGCATCAATGTTTCAAGACATTTTTTACTACTGTTCACAACAAGTTGATAGAAACTGGGATATTTAAGAGTTACAAGGTTGATACAGGTCATGACAGACTGGTTCGTAATGTTGAGTCTGGAGAAAATGTATTGGAGGTGTTTGAAAGAAATCCATCAAAGGAAGCAAATTGTGAAATGGTAAAATACAGTGTGGAGTTTTAAATGGTGATGGGCTTTATCCGTACAAACCACTAAAAGGTTCAGGCTATGAATGCTGAAGACTATCCTAGGCACATGGAGTATTTATGAGATATATGGTAAACACGTTACTTAATCAATTAGTAAATAATAAAAATTTCCTATCGAATATATTGGTCTTGCATTCTTTAAAACATTTTTTTAACTATGTAAATGTTACATTTGAGCAGAGGTGGATGGGATGTGGTGGACCTGTACATTGGCCTGTCAGATCCCGACCTCATATCATTACCTACTTTTTCTTTGGGGGCACATGAAAGAACTGGTACACAGCATACCAGTGGAGAGTGAAATAGACTTGGTTGGCAGAACTGTAGAAGCTGCAGGAAGAATTCAGGAGAATGTAAATATTTTTCAACCAATTCATCGATCTGTAGGCCTACTGTAGTGTTGGACACTACGCATTCATGTTGAAGGCTGTCATTTTGAGCAACTTTTATACAATTTTTGTGTGGAATATTTGGTATTCTTCTTTATAAATAATTTATTAGTAATGAACTCCTGCCTCATTGTTAACATGAAAAGGATATAAACAGCTGATTAATGATGCTCAGTGTCTTATGTGCTGTTAAACAATGCTTTAGTATGTGTTATGGTATTATCTTGATTTACAAAAATTGTCTAAGCTGGGTTATTTATTATTCGATTTCAGTAAATAAGGTATTGTTTGAATTGGCTTTTAGTTGTGCATTATTTACCTTTCCTTTAACTTTTTTGTAGCTCTAACACAGTATTCATGAAATTTGACATTAAACATTTTTAAATGCCACCATTTTGAAATAAATTTACTAACAGCAATAATATTTTATTCACTTATTTCACCTATTAAGGTACACATTTACACTAAATTTTAAGTTTGTATCTTAAATAGTTTTTGAGTTATAAAATAACTTGTAAAAATCACATACAAATAAAGAAAACTAGTCACCATAGACTCATGTTTATGTTGTGAAATATGTTTGTCTTGACCTATGGAACAATTTTTGATTACATGTTAGAGAGAGTTCATCATTTATGACACTTTAAATTAGTGTCGAAGACTTTTAAAATGAAGTCAAATCCTTACAGAATGGAAACCACCCTTCTGAGACTAGTATGGAATAATTTCTTAATTCGAGTTGAATAACGATAGATGGAATGAGCTGTCTGATTTCAAGAACTGTAAATAAATAACAAGCGCAATATGTTGTTTATGTCAAATCGTGATAATGGGCTGATTATGTCCGACTTCATTCATAAGCAGATATTTCTTTTACACAAATTTTCTCACAGTGAGTGTTAGTCAGCTTCAAAAATTAATTGTTTACTTCTCAAATTAAAATATATTAACCTATTTACTATGATGTTTTATTTTACTAATATAACCTATAATAGAAACAAAATATACATTACAATAACAATTGAACAATGACGTTCTTGATCCATACTTCTTTCTGCTGTTTTTAGTAATGACAGTCCAGAACGTAATTACTATTCTGATGCACTTTACATACTCCTCAAAGGGTTAATGCACAAATAACAAATGGTGAGAAAGATTTTACTATAAGATACAGGAATGGTGTACCCCCTATCGTTACTGAGTTTACCCCCTATCGTTACTGAGTTAAAAAACGAAGGTTTGTGCCTATTATCAGAATGTTAATGATTTGCGTGGAAAGCTCAATTTTCTGAGGGAATCAATAATTTTGTACAATTATGAAATAACTGTCCTAGTCAAGACAAATTTAACCTAAGATATTTTAACATCTAATATTGGGTTGAATAACTATATATTTTCCGAAAATACAGATCTCTTGATACAAGTAACAAAGAGTTTGGTGGAAGAATTCTGGTAGCTGTCCATAATAGTCATTCATCTTCAAGCTTCCCCTCTTCTGCTAACAATATTGAGTGTACATTTATCTAAACTTGCATCTATGACCAGCTTTTTATAATTGGAAGTGTTTATATTCTTCCTCAAACTCCAATTCATATATTTCCCTGTTTTTGTGATGTTGTTGAAGAAGTCTATGCCTCTCGCGAACCTGATACTAAAAACATTCTTATTGGCGATCCTGAAATGGACCGGTCAAGCTCTACTTGACTATTAATGCTGCATCAGAGCACCTGATGAACTTAAGCTAACTTCATCCAAGCGACCCAATTAAACTTGGTTTACAACTCACAAGGTGTTTAGCTCGATTTGGTCTTTTTTACAGATTATTCAATCAGGGTAGAGACTGCTTCGTATGCTTTATTAAGGCAGGAAGCCTACCCATCCTTGTTGTCTTTATCATTTGATTGCTTTGAATCTCCTGTTCAGGTATTAGTGTTTACGACTAGGGAAGATGTAATGTTGATGGAGTAGAGCAATCGATTGAATCACTCAATTAACCTATTCTAAATGAAGAAGACGCAAATAATTCCTTTACAAACTGTTGCAATGAACTTGGTGACTGTGTTTGTCTCAACTCTCCCTTGAAGAAAAAATGCTATTAGGTTACAGCTTTTCTATCGTACATATTAATATCAATTAATTTATTCACGATGTTTCTTTTCTTTATTAATGTACAGTTCAGTGATAAATAAAATGATTGATATGTAATTGAAATTATTTCTTTGAATAAGTCATTGGTGATCAAGTTAGAAGTCTATTGTTTATCGGTGGTACTGTTGTGTTGTGAAAGCATATATTTATTTAGTAATTAGAAGCCATCTCTGTAAGAAAATACTTGTAAGCTGGTGTTACTGTTTAATATGATAAAAAAAATTAGACAAGTAAATAAATACTGTAACTGTACATCTTATCTGGAGACCTCTTTACGACAATAAAATAATAGATGAAAATTTATATCTTTTTAGAAATAGAAAACCAAAAACATTGAAAATTATGACTAAATAAACTGAGAAATTTGATAGCTCTAAATTTTATTAAATAATAGAATAAATATATACGTAGTTTGTCCTAAATTTATCAAGCAAAATAACTAGTAAAACTTAGCAGGCCTAAATGAAATATTTGTTACGGCAAATATATATACACATGCGTGTAATGAATGTTCACTGATACAACTTTATAAAGATAGAATCTGACTTTTTTTTGTCTTTCAACAGTGGCATTTTTTACTGACTATTCCAAAGTAGTTATGGGACAACGGTCCAAACCCAGCAAGCTATATTTAGTTGGACCTCCTGGTATTTGAACCCGTGACCCCATGTACTGAAGTCAGGACTGCTCAAAATTAGGATAGTCTTTTTCAGCAGGGAGTTGTTCTTATTTGGTGGCCAAAAGTGATTTTTGGTGGGTAATATTAAAAGTAGAGGAAGAAATGTGGTTTCAGTTGGTTTAGTCAAACACCCTTTTCATCAAATTAATAAATCATTCCCTATAGTTTAAATGGTTTTAAAAGTAAACTTTATTTATATTTTTATTTATCAAATATTAAAATGTTTGCTTCAAACATATAATATTATCATTTGGCCATCGTTATACTTGCTATTTTTATAACATATAAATATACTTTTTGATGTATAAGATACATTCAACTTAGATAGGTACAGAAATATATAGGTTGTGAAATTAATTGATAATTATGCAATTTATAATCATCTAACAAAATATGAAAACTTTGCCTGAAATGGTTCAAGATGGGATAATTTTTATTCAATGAAAGTTATGTTTTTTTACTAAAAAATAAGGAAAACCTAATTTTTTAGACATATTTATGATATTTTAACCTGTCATCGGTCACTTTGTTGAAGAGTACAAATTCAGTTGCGCATAAAGTAAATTTCTCAATATGAACTGTTAAAAGTCCTAAAATGGATACAATTATTAATTGTATCACAAGTTAGAGACTGTCCTCAATTGTCTCTATTAGACTCAAGATTCAAGATTTTATTTGTCGAAAACTTTACAAAAAGTATGACAACGTCAATAGCCTAAGTTACAGTGATGTTTTCACAATGTCATAATATTCACTAATATTATACAAACAATTATTAGTTAGTAGTCTCTTACAAAATGTCTTAAATTTAGTATAAGGCAACACTTTGATATAATCAGGTAGAGCATTGTATAATCGGATGCCCTGGTGTTCCACACTATTCATTGTACTTGTGTAGACACATCTCTTTACACTAAGATTATTTTTATGCCTAGTGTCATGCTGGTGGGTGTCCACCATTTTAGGTCATTCATTCACTTTTTCTTTTGTGTATAACAGTACTGATTTAATATACATAGAAGGCAAGGACATGATACCCAGACTTCTAAAATAGGGCTTACAGTGAGTTTGTCCTGGTACTCCACAAATCAACCTTATAGCTTTTTCTTGCATTGTAAAAAGTTTGGATGAATATCCAGAATTGCCCCACAATTCAATACCATAGTTGAGATGACTATGTATGTAAGCATAATAAATGAATAGAAGGACATCGGGAGTAACACTCTTCCTTAGGGAGCGTAAGACAAAAAGCCCCTTAGCTAACTTGGCAGAAGTATTGTCTATATGACTAGTCAGACAATTTAAGACAGTAAATAACTTTAAACGCCAAATCAAACTTTACTGAAAAAAGTATAAATTAAAAAGGGAACAGAACTGAAAGACATATATACAAGGTTGCATGCCGAGGAAACTTCCTAGCTATTGTGACAGAACCAGTTGAATGGTGAGACAGTATGGAATTTGCCAAACATGGTGTGACGTTTACACCCTCCCCCATTCTCTTCTTCCACCATTGTTTGCAAAAATATGAAAAACTATGTGAAAAAGATTAGTTGAAGCATTGCTTAGGTATCAAAATTCTACATGCACTATTAAAAAAGTTTCCAATACTGTACAGGCTAACGACTGTTATATAGAGATTCTCTAGTATTACTTAGTCAACCTCAAATCTTTTCATACTTTGATAATACATTTTTGGGATGCTAAATACCAATATTTAGTAAAAATTAGGTGTCGGAAACATAGAGTTAGTATTATTAGTGATACATTAATACATACAGAGGCCGCCCATATACATCGCGCTGTAGCAGTTATGGTTAGGTTAAGTTAACATAGCCTATTATTGAATATGTTTTTACAAATTCTACTGACTGAAAAGTGGAAGTGAAGTGGAAGTGACTGACGACAGTGAAAATACATTAATACAGGTTCATTCTACAATACAATAACCTAACCTAACCATAACTGCCGTGGCACGATGTCTCTGAAATTTCAGTGATAGCGTGTGGACATTAAACCTTCTTATCGCATTGCAACATAAATGATGGCTTTCCGACACTTGATTTTAATTTTTCTTACTAAGTGAGGACTTCCTTATCATCATAATATGAAAAGAATTGAAGTTGACTAAATAATTGTAAAGTTTTACCAAGAGATATTTTTTCTCACCACACAACCAATGGTCGGTTAAATTATTTTTAAAACCTTCATGTATTTTATTACGCTAAATCGATTTTGTCAACACAAAAATCATTCTGTTCCCAAGATATAACAGAAAATCTACTTAAGCTCCAAATCACATTAGGCAGAAATGGTGCAATGTTAAAACATGCACTTCCACAACAGATGAAGTCACATATATTTTTACTAGAGGGTACGCCAGCCAGCCACTCAGAAGCATAGGCATGCAAATATAACGGAAATGATCAATTCTTTTGAAGGATAGGCCTATGTTAAGTTAGATTCGTGAAAAGTATTTATAAGGCTTAGATTAATAATTTTACAGGAAAAACAATTAGGCCTACATATTTCTGATCCTCATAAATGAACTTGTTATATGTACAAAGAGGGTTTTTAACCCTTTGCACTCCTATTGCCAAAACATACACTGTCCTCTCCAATCCTTAGGCCGTTATAGTGGCCGGGCAACCCTTGTAATTTCAGCAGTATGGGACCTGAGTTAGTAGACATGGCTGGCTGGCCATTGTATTGGCCTAAGTAGTGCAGAGTTAAAATACCAATTTGAAAATAATTTGCCTAAAAAACCGTTTTCATTGTAATTAAATTACCGACCCTGATAATCTAACTCATTTAAAATAAATTTGAAACAACAAACTTTCCAATTTTTTTCATTAGTAGACTTCGCATAATTACCTCAATTATGAAACATTATCAAATTATTACCACTAAATGGCTATAACATAACTTATGCCAAATAACACTTTTTTAACCAGTGAAGTTTGCACAATACTAAAATACCTTGACCTAGACCTGTACTAAATTGTTTGCACAAGGCTTATTTTGATCAATTAGGCCTATATACTATGCCTAATTAAAGGTGATTAAATCAATAGAGGGCCTAATTTTATAAATCAGGGAGGTTCCTATCCAAATTATTGCTAATGTTCAGCCTACATAATGAAAAACAGTATTGACATTTATTGAGTTAATTAGAAAACGGTGTTCACTATTTCCAACTACTTATTCAATATTCTTATAATAGTAATTTAATATAAATGTTAGTATAGCAATAATTGTAGTTGAAAACAAATGAGCATAAATATTGGCTTAGATGGCAAAAAAAACTCAATTTAATCGTTGAGGCCTTATTATGTAAAAGCATATTTCATATACTTTACTGAACGACCCTCCTGGCTGAGTGACCTAAGAAAGTGACACTTACGACAATTTTCTCCTCTCCATTTCTTTAAGATATCCAGTAAATTTTGGGAGTCTATATTAAATACTTTATACACTTAAACGAAAATATTTGCTACCACATTTTATAAAGCTTTATAATAACCAGTGAAAATCACTTAACACGAAATTCGCCAACTACCAACACCAAAGATTCGATTTATTTGACACAACAGAAAAACTTAGCATTTCTCCCAGTAAGCAGCCGGATTCACAGGCAGACAACATTAACGACAGAATACATTACAATACCCAATTATTATACTTATACAAAGTAAATTTATAAATATTCTTTACTTTACTTAATTAATTAACTAACCAAATAAATTCGTATATAAAATCTGTTGTTTCATTAGTGTAATAACTAACAAAACTTGTTCGATAAAAAAGTCTGTTCTATAAAAAAAAAAACCAGTCATTAAAAAATTCCTTATTTTAATACGCTACAAAAGATCTATTAAGTTCTTGCTTCAACCAAAAACAGCACCTCTCTTATACTCCAGCCGTTTTAACTTTACCTCTGAGAGGAGCACAACATGGCAACATTGTATATCTTAAGCGCTTGGCTCCTTCCTGACCCACGGATAAATTGTTTCCTGTCTAGATAAATCACATCTAGAGCCTGATAGTTTTTATAAGTTAAAGTTGTTCGATTGACTTCGTTTTTTGATATTTTTAAACAGTAAATAAAAACTTCCCGGTTAAACACTAAAAAGATATTAATTCCTATTACAAAAAATAATTTTAAACCATCCTACATTTTTCCAATTATGAGTCACCGGATGTAAAATTTAAATGAGGGCTGTGGCAATCTGGATGCAACGTTGCCTATGTCGATTTTCCAGTTTAACCAGAAAACCTTAGAGGTAAAGTTAGAACGGTTGGACTATAGTAATTGATGGTTAAAAAGGATACTAGTTCAAAACAAACTAGCTAATTATGATAAAAGTAACAAAATAATTGTCAAATTATATCAGTCGAGTTAGATAATTCGACTTGCAGTTAGAAAATTAGGCAATGGAATTAAAACTTTCTGGACTCTTTGTCTATGGATGAAATAGCTCCTCTAAAATCAGTATTTAGAGCGTAAAATAATCATAATAACATCTCAAGGCTGAAGTAAATATAAATGTGGAACACAAGAATAAATTTAAAACTGAAGCTAACTGTTGAAAATAAAACCCAAATACCCTTGTTAATCAGGTATTCGATCTATAAATTATAAATATAACGCTTAATGCACAGCTATTAATCGACCTTGAGCATAATGTACCGTACATTAGTGTGCTCAAAAACGTAAATTCCTATAAATAAAATAAAAAAACTCTTAAATATTTGTCTTTGCTGAAAATATTAAATTTGTACTATGTTTTGCTAACGATATAACTTCAAATGAAATGCTCATCCTCGTTTCATAAATAATGAATAACAGACCCACTTGCATAACAAAAGTTGAGTTGAGTAGGAAACAATGAGTTTGAAAAATATAACATGATAGAAAGCACATATTCTTCAAGATGAAGCTACACCTAATATACCAATTAACTGTGAAGTCCTGACGGTGCCACAGGCCCTGTTGGATCATTAATGATCAAATTGTTGTTCCTCAATATCATTATCCGTGTTTGAAGAGTTTTTTTGTTTTAAGATAAAAGGAGGGAACATTCGTTTCAAAATTGGATTTTCAGACCGCGTTTTTGCACATAAAGTACCTCTTATAGCTAAGAATCCAGAGAGTCTTACAATAAACAAACGTATTTGGTTCTTTATATTTCAAAAGTTATGGGATAGTTTAATATTGAATTTAGTGTAGTTTACTGGTATACGAAAGGGTTAAAATTGATTATTGTTGAGACTGGTCTGTTGAGACAGATGGTCTGTTTATTATATACTTGCTAACATTGTCAGTCTCTCCCTCCGTTAGTCTCTGGAAAAATGTGAATTATCTTTTATGGCTAGTTTTACTATGGCCGCGAAAGTAGGTTTTCGACGTTATCTAGAGAAATAATTGTCGTTAGTTAATTTTAACAAAGCTATATTAAAATCATATATTAAGGCATCAGGTTAATTCCAATTCAATAAAGAACTATGATCATTTCTCTCGCTTTGTAATTGCATCTGCTAATATGTGCATCTCTACGGGCTTTATAAAAGAATACATTCCAGTATGGAGTCGATATTGCGAGAATCTATAGGAAGTTTCACTTATCAATCAAGGAACACCGAACACTCTGACACAGCTGGTTCCTTGTACTCGCTTGATAATGATAGAAGAAATAAATGGGTTAATACAATAGAAAGCCTAAATTTTACCCACAGCAGCAGGCAGGCTCGGTTCTTACTCCAAAAAATCTAAACCGGTAAGCCACTTGGTAATAGTGCTAGGCTGCACAGCAAAACGCATTGTTGGCTTATCTAAGTCAACTTAACAACCTCTTGACAAAAAGGTTGTGTATATAATCAGAATAAGATTAAGAGGAGATCACAGACACCGTTAGAAGTTTCAAGCTCCCCCCCATCTCTCTCCCCCCCCCCACCCTCCAAGAGCTAAATGAGGTGGTTACGGCTCTGGCAATTAGTAATGCGCCAGGAATAGAGAACATCTTTCTAGAATTTATAAACATTCGGATACATAAGTAAAATACTGTGCACTAACAGTCTCTAGTGTCATATTTACAAGTGCCGGATGTGCCCAAAGCTTTTAAAATATCTAAAATAATAGCTGTTTTGAAGCTATGTAATGAACCATAAATATACGAAAGCTTTCACTCTATAGCTCTTTATGGTATAATAAAATTTGTTGGAAATGCTGATTTACATCAGAATATCACCTATCCTCACTGACAGCATCTCTGTTGAACTGTTCAGACTGGTTGTAATTGTTGAGACCATGATCGTTCTTTAACAACTTTAATTTAGAATATGTTTGATAAGAAAAAGGTATCAGCAGCATCTGTAGATCTTTAAGCAGCCAATGTGAACAATTCCAGTCTGGAGAAAGGGCGTGTTACTCAAATGTTGCAAATTAATACGTCAAGTGATGCGATTTCTGAATTTCACTCTCAGCAAACGGTTATAGTTATAGTTTAAACTACAACGTCTTCTTGGGTCGCAGAGAAAGTTATTTTGGGAACCTGAATGATCTGTTCATAAGGATCTGTTCTGACTCTTCTTTGGTTCAATGCATACACTGCCGCCATTCCCAATCCACAGCCCATAAAATTAATGTACGCATATGATATTGCCCTCGCAATCCAATACGAGGACAAATCGAAAACAGAAAGAACACTTACACTTGATGTAATTATTTTAGAACCTGGAGACTAAAGCCAACCAAAAAGTAACTTGCTCTCATCTGAGTAATGGACTACCTAATCAAAAATGGATAGTATTTTTCGATGGTGTTAGGCTGGAACACAATGAACATCCACGCTTCTTGAGAGTCAGTTTATATTCATTTATCTGTTTTAAATGTCACCTATAGAAAAAAATAGCTCAAGAGAGAACCAGAACTAACTTTATGCACCAACTTGCAGGATCATCGTAGGTTGCCAAAGCACCTCTATAGCTTTGTTCCTAGTTTACTCCAATGCTGAATATTGCGCCACCGTGTGGCTTAATAGTACATATGTACCAGAGGTTATTATACAACTAAATAGGACGATGAGGTCTATTAGCGTTTTTTTCTTCATTACAACCCCTCACCAATGGATTCAAGTGCTGTGCACCAAAGAGCTTCCTGATGTAAGACGAAAAGATTTCTCAGTGGTCAAAAAGATCCTATCTATTCCGAATATCCCCACTTTGCGAGATATCTCACAAATTTAGTATGACTAAAATTGATAAAACCACCTCATGGCCTAGCTTTCCTGGTAATCTCAAACGAATTTTCAACAAAAATCAACAGGGCGTAAACTTGGAATACATTAAATATTTATTTTATTCTTTAAAGAATTACAATAAATAATATAAAGAAATTTAATTCATGAAATTAAAAGTTAACTACACACGTCTTGATCCTGAACTAATGATATAATTAGAATTAATTTTTAGATAAACTTACAAGTTAATTAATTATTAATACAAAATAAATAAAAACGCTGTAAAAAAATTAACAAAATAAACTAAAAATAAATATGTAGCAAATAATCAACCAATAGACAGTATTGGATGGAAATAATTAACATAAACATATGAAAGTCCGTCAGATCGAACAGTGATCTTAGCATTCTTGAAGAAACAAAATTTCTTAAGTAGACTGGTTACCTGTGAAAGATGGAAATAGATGAAGGAATATGAAATAAGAAAACAAAGATGAAAGAGTGAAAGGGTGGATGTGTGTGAAAGGTCAGATATATTTTACGGTCGAAACAAGTTTCTGGTATCAAACCCTATGACATTCATCGGTGGACTATGTTGAGTCACTTTTGCACGGGTTTTGGAAGATTCAACTACTGGAAAGTGGAAAATGACAAATGATCAGACATGTGATTGCGGAGCCGAAATTCAAACTACGTATGGATAACATAGTTAATGATTGCCCATTCTTTCTTTCCAGAGGGAGTTAGCTGGACTTCATTCGATCGGGGAAGCAGCTATTGGAATAGCTGTGTCACAGGAGATCAAAAGACACAAGAATATACTTTATCTCTTCTTAGGTATTATTATATTTATTCCGTTATATTTTTATTTATTACTTCTCCTTTTATTTTGGTGGCTGACTTTGAAAATTTTACGTTATTATAGTCGTAGACCAATTTAATAGTTTTGAAATACGTATTCGGCGTAAAAACACGTTTAAATAAAAATGATATAAACTACTCAAATAAAAGAGATAAAACAAAAGTCCAAGTTTTACATGGAATAAAAACTACGTTTCCAGAAAATATATACTTTTTTCTGTGAAATAAAAATGTCATGATAAGCGAAGCGTCTAGAAAGAGCGTTCCATAAGATAATTTGAGTTAAGCATATTTTAAGTATAAGTTTATTTGAGTATATTTATTGTATTCTATTTCAAATGAATCCATGCAAGCCGTTTCTAGCACTTGTCTACTTAATATTCATGTATTTGGGTATTTATCGTGGAAAAATGGGGAATTCTTAATTATATATGTATATCTAGGGAAATATGACTACGTCAGGATGGCTAAAATGTCCTAACCTGCAGATGTTGATTAACTTTACCACCTAAATAAATAGACAGCTGCAGCATGTTGATAGTATAATTTTTCTAACTGAGGATGTGTCGTTTTTAAAAACAACATAACATAACTTGAGGATTAAAATATGATTTGAAGGTGTTTTTTCTTCAAGGCACACTTGATTGTATGTAGTATGGATTGAGGTAGGTAATTAAATTGTAAAATTATTCAAGTTAACATATTTTTATTAGTTTACCTTATGATGTTGGCTTGTCCAAATTAACATTTTTGACTTTTGAATAGGTTGAATTATTCAGAATACAACATTTTTAGGTTTATATCTAAATTACTTGTAGCTTTGCTAACATACACAATCATCTTTTAAAATTCAAAATGGGCATTAGTCTCTTACTATTCCATTAAAGATATGCGTACTAGAGAGTATGGTAAAAAGTCACAATAGTAAGTGGCTCCTCTTAAAAGTGGAGATGTTTCCATAATAACTAGTATGTTTGAAGAGTCCTGGTATTTGGTCCTTTACAAGACGTTTGGCAAGGTTAAGATCCCTATATGATAGAGCTTGCTCTTTGTAAAAAACAATGAGTCCAGAGTTAGTGAGACAGAGTATTTCAGTTAATAGGCATTAGTATAAAAGGTCTAGTAGAGGAATCTTAGTCGTTTTAATTATACAGAAAGAAGCGAGGAACAAAAAATATGATTGTATAATTTTGATTGAAAACTCCAAGAAAACTGGAATGAAATTTAGCATTATGAAATCTCAAATTAACTCTGTATATTTTTGGATGTAGCTATATTTACAAAGATATTTCAGACTATACAAGTAAAACCATCTATAAAAAGATTGAAGTTTAAATAAATCAATTTTTAGTGGGGAAAACATTTAACAATTATCTTTTAATGCAATTTCATTTGTACCATATTATTTTTGTATGGCAATACCACCTTTTTACAACTAACATGTGATTATGGCTATGTACTGGTAGAAATCAAACATACCACAGTATAAAACACTCAGTAGCGACAATCAGCTATAAAGTTTGCGACAAGCACGGCGCACTTGTATCGACGGGAGCGTGAAGGCATATTTCTGTATTATTCTGTATTATTTACATTCTCAGCTGTCACTAGTACATGTCAAAAATAAAATGTCGTGGCCCTTTTTCTTTTGATTTTATTTCACTTATTTGCAAGACACAATTCAAAACAAAGATATTGATGTGTGTTGTATGCTCCGACCATTAGGAGTGCTAGTGTCGCACTAGTCCCACAGCAGTTAAATGGGAGTATCGTTACTGGGTGTTTTATACTGTGAACATACATTAGTAACAATACAATGCAAGGTTATAGAAATAGCATGCAGGGTAACAAAACAATATGAGAGCAGAGATCTCAAAACAAAATGGCAATAACAATAGTTTCTAAGTAGTAAACAGTGAATAATTATATTGACATAGTAATAAAATAACAATCAGTAAATAGAATAAATATATGTATAAAAATAAGGACTCAACAACAATAAGAGGAAACTCCTTAGGCTGCATAATAATCGTTAAAGAATAATATCAAATAAGATTGGTTGATGAATTTTCAGAGGACAACAAAATGACAATGACAATATTTACAGCAATACTTTGAAGGGTAACTGTGAGTAAATATAGATGTTCACCATAATGAGTCTATAAATAACAATGAGTACAGATAAATAATTAACAATTTAACAATAATAAATCGAAGCGCACCTAAGGTAACAATAAATTCAAAATATTCTTCTTGAAAACATTAAATCGAGATCTATAGAACTTAATGGAAGCACACACTTTGTTTCCTGTCCTCTTCAACCTTTGCAACATGCTATGGTATTGGTAGTTATTGGCGTAGTACCTCCTGGTGAGTAGTTGGGGATTCCGAGTAGAATGAGGAACATGGAAATCAATCTCATAAATAGTTTCAAGGCAGTTAACTTCATCATTAATAACGTTGTGGAGGAGGACAGGTCTAAAAATCCCCTTCTTGCCGATAGAGGAGGGATTTTGAGATGGTCCTCCATGAAATTAGCCCGTCCTTACTTTAGCCATCTTAAGAAAATGCCTCTAAACAGAGTCAAGGGTAGCACAATAATGTCCAACTTGACAGTTTGACCAAACAACTGCAGAGACTTCCATCATGGTTCGAACAAAGGAAACAAAAGCACCCTATGAGAAGTTACTGAGAACCCTTGATGAAAAGCTTGATTGATCAAACCAAGGACTCTACAGGCTTTTGTGCTTATGGTAAGGATGTGCTTCCCGAAGTCGAGGCAAGAAGGTTCGAGGAACTGTACAAGAGACTTGGAAAGATTCAAGTTCATCTAATTTTATGACTTGGCTAATGCGTGTATATATGTTTACTGGCTTAATAAACAATTTGATTTGATATTTACAACACAATATGCAGATGATGGTGTTTCTTTATTTTGCTACCACCTGGTTAGTCAGTGATGGCATCGTTGTCATGGTAACACACAAGCAGCTGATAGCAATCAACAGTTTGAATGCCAATGCCTGTTATCACACAATCAGAGTAACTTGGGGTGGAAGTCATCAATTTATAACTTTAATTTATCATACTGCTCAACCTTGTTACCATTTGTCATGGCTGTTACCGATAACTGTGTGTAATGCTTGTTCAATGGCTTATCTTCAGTCACTCTGATGAGAAATTTGACTTCTTCATCATGCATGGTGTGTTTCATTGTGAAAGGAAATGTGGTGTGTGTAGTTGAAGTTTTATGCTCAGCAGGAACACACTCACATTTCGGTGTCAAAATTTGTTTGTGCTGGGTCACAAGAAGAGTAGAAAGTATGATTGTTTACAGTTAGTTGCCCTGTAACACATTCCTGTCGAGTGCGCACATCACCCTCCAGGAATTCTCTGACATAGTTGCAGAATAAGGAATGGAGCCTTCACGCCAAGACTTTATAACGGAGACCGTCGTTGAGTCTTCCAAGACGGAGGTTGATTGGTACTACTTTATCATAGAAGTGATCATCAGCATCGGAAGTCTGAAGTTCTTGGTGGCCCAGGTTGTATCAAATTAAAGTTCAGCAAGAGGTAAAATAACCAGAGCTGGTGGGTATATGATAATGGGTCTACGGTGGGATCGAGGGAGAAGCGGAAAGTCGTTCCCAGTGCCTGTGGAATTGCATGATGCTGAAATTCTTCTTGGAATTCCACAAGAGTGGGCTAGGTCAGTAACCACCTTATTAAGTGATTGCCTGAAGGCCTACAACTGTCTTGACCAGGAGTGTTTTAAGCATCTTAAAACTTATTATAATACAAGTGATTAACGGCGCCACTGCATTTATAGGTGGTAAACTGCACAATGCTGGTACAAGGGTTAAGGGTGTTGATCAAAAATTATGGTGAAATTATTTTGATTAAATTATTAGTATCCATATAAGTAATAAATGTGCTACAGGGAAAAATTCTAAAAAAATTCTTATGGAGATATGGCTGCCAAAATGACTAATTTGGCCTTTTTTGTGCTTAATTCATGAATAAACCTTGTGATATATTTTATTAACATTTTGAGAATATAGTGAAAAAGGTACTAACCAATCCAGTAAATTGTAAATCTTTAAGTGAATGTTACCAATTATTTTTCTATAAATGATATTTATTCAAATTTTGAGTTGAAATTTGTACAATCATCTTTGGCTAAAGAAGTAGATTAATAATATAAAAAATTCATTGGTAAAGTTTATTATAAATGAGGAAATTATGTCCTGTCGAATATGTGGGGCGGGGGCTATGAGGGGGAGAGAGGGACGGAGAATACATTGCTTGTTCGTTAGTGAGTCAGGATCTTTACTACTCGTAGTGGCAGTTGTGATCAAATCTAGAACTAAATTCTTTAGAGCGCTAAACTGGGCGCCCAGACGAGCACCCTTAGGAATTTAAGGAACCTCTTAAATAATTTACTTAATTTTTTTTTTTTCAATTTGCTTAATTTTTAAGTCTTCTGGGAGTTTTTTAATTACATTTTAATTACATTTTTTAATTCCATCATAAAATTATATTCTTTTGATAAAGTAATTGTATTGACATAGTAATTTATACAGGTTTTGTTTCCCATTTTAGTTGTATAATATTCTGAATGATTTTCATAAAAAAGTAGGATTTGATAAATATAAATAGATGGAAACGGTAAGATATAATGCCTTTAATTTTTCTTTAATTTCTCTACATTAAGATGTTCTAGGTATTCAACATTTTAACTTAACTGCTGTGTTTTGTAGTTTGATTACTCTCCTTGAGTATTGGGAGTTTCCTGCAATCTCAACAGTGTATTTCAATTTAGGATATCATTCCATAATTTACAAGCAAGTTTGTTTGTATATTTGTACAAGCCAACAACAGACTGGACTTGCTTTGCAACAGGATGGTTCTCTACGCTTGCTTACCGTTTCCTTGATTTTCTAAGTGAGCTTCGAAAATCTGGAGTTGAATCCAATTGATTTTTGTAAAAACCAATAACAATTTTTTATTTATTAATTTTGAAGACGCTGATCGTCACGATATGGATGAACATGGATTTGAAATGAGCTTGATGAGTGAGTCTAATCATTATTACAAACTAAGTCCGACAATTCCTTAGAAAGTATCATTAATTAACAGCTCTATGACAAATGAACAGCCAAAGGTTATTAGCTGATCCCTTTCAAAATTTGTTATAACTTTGATTGGGATCGAACTGAGATTAGAACCTTTAGCTTATGACGCTGGGATTGAGCCAACTTTGCTACCAATCAATTATTTAAGTAGAGCACTGATTTAATTCCAATTTCAGTCAGTCAGTAGATATTCACATGACCTTTAATCTTGACTTGCTTGTTTCAGGTCCCATTACTCAAGTCCTATGATTGAGTGAGTTAACATTTTAAAGCTGCAGAATGACATACAACAAAATGCTTCCTAAAACATCAAGAATCGTTGGACTGTGTTCTATTGCCAACTTTATAAACGCAGCAGACCGAGTCATCATGCCTATTGCAATTGTGCCAATGACAGATCAGTTTAAATGGAGTCTACATTGGCAAGGATGGATTCTGTCTGCTTTCGCTTTCGGCTATTTCACCAGTCAGGTCAGTCCGTATCAGGAAGCCTTTACTTCAGCTATTTATCTGTGATTTTGTATGTTTGAACTTGAAATGAACTTAGCGTTACTTAGAGGCCTCAAAAACTCATCTCGGGAAGTCCACTGAAATTTTTCCTAAGTGGTTTGAGCCATTATCCCTTTTGTACACTTAGTTAAAAATGCTACTTTTTTAGATATATTAAGAAGAAAAAACAGGACACTTTTAAACGAGGTTAAATTTCGTGTTCTCATAAAAAATGTTCTTAGAAAACTGGATTTTCTAATAACATAATAAAACTAGTAACGAACTTCACAAAGAAACATATTTACTTCACAATTAGGTGCAATCATGTATTAGACTGATTGAAAACAAGATTGAAAGTTGACAAGAGTGTGTGGAATTTGGACATCCTTTTTGCTCAGTTAGCTAATGTGCGAAGTGTCTGGCAGTTTTATATTTTTTGTTTTTGTTGAAAAGTTCTTCAGAATTATCCATATTTTAAGTCATTAACAATAAACAAAATTGAAGATCGCACAGTGCAGGACTGACTTGGCTAGTTGACAATACACATCAGCTATTGTTTGAGAAAGATCATAAAAATTTAACATTCAAATGTTAACTTAGGTTAATATTGTCAATTTTTTAATTGCTTACATATGTACTCTATATAATCTAAACAAAATTATATCAATTTGTCAATTTACTTAACTCTTGAACTGGCATTTTGCCCCCTACAAAACTGGCTGACCATTTATAGCAGATTTGCAAACAGTATTTTTTTGAAATGTAAAAAAGTTTTTTTTGCTGTAAAACTGCTTATGTTTGGTATATTTGTAATCACGAACAAGTAAGCTATCAACCCTGATGAAAAAAATTTGTGTTGGTCAGTAAATTAAATTTTGAAAATAAAAAAAAGTTAAAATGGATGGTGTATGTCATACAATGTTGTAATAATAAAACAAAACAAAATATCGTAAATGTAATCTGTTTTTAGTAGTATTTTTCCAAAAAACAGATTACATTTACGATATTTTGTTTTGTTTTATTATTACAACATTGTATGACATTCACCATCCATTTTAACTTTTTTTTATTTTCAAAATTTAATTTACTGACCAACACAAATTTTTTTCATATATATATATATATATATATATATATATATATATATATATATATATATAAATGATGTACCTCAAAAGCCTCATACAATACACAAAACTAAACATTTGTTTAGTGTAGTTTCAAAAATACATAAAATTTTGTATAAAATCTAGAGTTCTAACATGTACTATTTTGTAAACACTATATAGCACATTTTAATAACATACATTAATAAAATAAAGTGTCTTTTAAAAATAAAATGACCCAATTTTAAATAGCCATATTTATTAAAAACAAGGACTACCCAAACATATTGGCATTAAAATATTCACAAAAGAACAAAGTTAACAAAAAAGTATCATAAATGTTAATATGTAGCATGGTTGACATCTAGTCAATAACTAAATTTCTGATATACATCTTATGCACAGTTTGGGACGAATTCAGCCATCGACTAGATGTCAACCCTGCTACAAATGGAGGACATATTGAACATTAGTATAATTTTTTGTTAACTTTATCCTTTTGTCAGTATTTTAATGTCCGATATGTTTGGGTCTAATAAGCCCTTGTTTCTAATAAGTATAGCTATTTAAAATTGGGTCGTTCTTTTTGAAACATCCTGCACTATAAAACACTCAACAACAAACATAGTTTACAAACATTGGTAATGGTGAAGTGTCCGGTTTATGTAATTTTTTTGTCTTCTTATTCTAATACCACTAGACACTACATGTAGATAGCAACTCATGTAGTGTCTAGTGGTATTAAAATAATTCTGGTGATGTGCAGCTCATTACTTTTATAAGTGTTTTTTCACCGCCGCTGCTTTCGTTGTGTAAAACCGCACCGTGCCAGTTCTAGAGTTAAAACACTATGTAGAAATAAAGAGATAATGTTAAATTGTGTAGTCCTGCAGTAACAGGTTAAAGAATTACGATTGAAGGACTAAATTTTTAGCAAATTATTTATTTTCTGTTAAATTTATTTTGTTCCCATTGACAGATTATTGGAGCTTGTGCAGCAAGCAGATTTGGAGGAAAGACTGTACTACTGTTTGCTGTATTTCTGTGGTCTGTTTCAACATCCATCACACCCTTCTTGGCCACATCTATCCCAGCACTTATATTCTGTAGAGTATTGCTCGGTTTGGGTGAAGGGCTCGGTAAGTCCTTGATTATACAATGATTTCTAAGTTGTAGTTAAGAGCATCGAATTGTAAATGTATGATAATTAAATTATATTTTTTGGGCGAGCCGGTGGCCGAGTGGTCTAAGGCGTCAGGACTTTGAGCTTGGGTTAGAGATAGCGCTGGTTCGAATCCGGTCTAGACTGAAAAGATTTATCAGTAATATTCACCTTGTACTGTACAGGTTCGCCCCCTTACTCTGACTGAATAAGTTCCTCGCACAGATCAATGGTCTATGGGGAATGGTCAGAGTAAGGTTAAGGAGGAGATCGGCCTCTCCTTTAAAAAAAAAAAAAAAAAAAAAATGATTTTGATTCATGTTTGAGTCATATCAGTCATAGAATATTTGATGAAGATTACATTTCATCCAAAATTCTACAAATTGTATTTATGAAAATGCTTCACTAGGGTTAGGTATGATCAGTTTTGAATGTTAACAGGAAAACACGTTTAAAACAATGTAAAATTAAAATAGGGCACAAAGAGATTTTTTTTTAATTTAAAACTTAAATGAATTAGTTGAAAATAATTTTAAATAAAATAATAAATTTACAATTGATAATGTCATATTCAATTTCTTCTTTAACCGATGGTAATTATATGTTACTAAAATTTGTAGATGGTTGTGTTGTACATTAGTCTTTTATGACCATTTTTTATAGAACAATTTATGACAAGTCTTCAATAATTTTCATTTTATATTGTTTTAAACATATGTGTTTCTCTTTACATTCGAAACTGATGATGGATTAGCCGGCAAAAGTGCTTTTTTAAATAAAATTTGTAGACTATTTTTAAAATTTGTTCTTTTATCAATCCAAAAATATTCCATCAAGAGAATAAGATGGAAAATAAAATACCATTGAATATTTTACTAAAAAATTCACTTCAATTGATTTACAATAAGACTGATTCATTGGCATCCCCAGTCAGTCAGCTAATACTTTCAGCCTTGTATCGTAAATATTTTCAATTGGTGCTGTGTGTAGTGAAATTATTTTTTATACAGTAATTGTTTTGAATTATATTGATAATTCCCAGTTGTATCAGGACCTAGGTTATATAAATCTTGGTTCCCTTAGGTGCCTCAAGATCCTGAGATGTTTTCTCCTTTCTTCTATACGTATTTCGGTGCGTTGTGCACCATCTTCAGGAATATGGAATAGATAGCTCCTAAATATAAAACAACAAAGCCTCTCCACCCATATTCAGATCCCTCATAAACACGCACAAAGAAACGAAACCAATCAGATCTGTAATTAACGCCATTCCATCCCCCTCATATAAAATTCCAAAATACATAAACAAATCAATAACGGACCATAAAGGTAGTAAAAAATGAGTTCAGTAAACATTGTTTTTATTATTTATTATTGCCTCTGACAGACTGACTTGATAACTTCCTGGCATTAAGAACTATTAAAAACCTGTTCTGTGCTTCATTCATATAATTATGTCATTCTTTTGTGTATGTTACTAATACTTTGGTGTTAGTGAACTTGTCTTTTAAGGTAAGTTTGCTGATGTCCTATCTCTCAAGTATACTAATTTACTGGTAATGAAATCAGTGAAATGCCTTTTTATTTCAGTGCATTGGAATTTTTAATTCATATTAAGGTAATTTTTTGTCTATTGTTTAGTACAGTCTCAATAATGAGTTTAACAAAATTAAAATATATTAGAGTATTTATTAGCCATATAAATGAAATGAAAAATGGCTTTATTTAGAGGTGAAGTTACCTGACTGTAGAGTCCTCTCTAACACGGCCTCAAATAAATAAATACAATTTGAGATAGGTAACATAAAAGTATATTAAACTCTACGCAATGCAATATAAAACTATTTTATATAAAAATAAACAAAAATATAAAGATTAACTATTCTAATAAAGCTAATCAATATAAAAGAAATTGGCACTAACTATTCAAAATATAATAGTAAAATTCAGAGGAAAAAAGAAAAAAAACGCTTTAAAGAACTATCACCCATTCATACCTTACTCATACCCCACATAGCCCCCGCAAACCGCCAGCCCACCGCCACTACAGATCCCGCATCAAATGACCTTTAACTTCCACCCCAAAACGAGGTTAACCTTGGATTATTTTTATGCTGTCAGGGAGCGCATTCCAAAGGCGACAAGCTATTACAGTGAAAGATTTGTTATATAAAGTAGTACGATATACTGATAATATATTGATAATATTGATGCTCCCTAACGAGTATTTCCAGAACTTATTTCGTTCATGAACCTGAAACGCTCGAATAAGTAACTGGGATTTTTTGTTTTAAAAATCTTGTGAATCAGTCATAGTAAATGATACTCACAAAGCTGTTAAAGCTTCAGAATAGATAGTTGATTGAAGAATGGCGTAACGTGATCATAACACCGTAGATTGAAAATAAATTTTATACAATAGTTATGCGATCGTTGAAGCTTGTCCCAGAGCTTAACAGTCATGTCATTAGTTACGATGTCACAACAATTAAAATGAGGCAAAACAAGTGTCTTGACCAGCATCACTTTAACATTAAATGGAATAAAAGATGCATAACGTTTCATGCAGTGAATACCAGCAAACACTCGATTGCATATAGTCGTAATCTGATCAGTCCAATTTAAAATCCTACCAATGACAAGACCGATTCTTTACTTTGTCACAATAATCTAAAGTAGAGTTATTTAGTTGAAGACTAGGAAATGTGTCAATATTAACTTTAAAAATTAGTGTTGGATGTCCAATGACAATTGCTTGTGTCTTTTGTTCATTAAGCTTCAATCCATGTTTCAAGGCCCAAGAAGAAAGTGCATCAGTGTCACTGTTTGTTTGAGAAACAGCTCTTGCCATCTCAGAAATAGAGAAGTGTTGAGAGATTTGCAAGTCATCTGCATATAAGTGGTAGGAGGAATATTTTATGTGATCTGTAATATCATTTTTATAAAGGATAAACAGTAGTGAACCCAACACTGAACCCTGAGGACTCCTCGAGAAACATGTCTCCATTCAGACATACCATCATTAGTTTTTACACACTGCCTACGGCCATATAGATAGGACGACCCAGCCAACACTACCATCAGTCATGCCATATTTTTTTAATTTTATTGTTCAATAGATTTTGAAAAGTCAAATAGTGTTAACAATGTAAGCTCTCTATTTTCCATAGCCGCACGGATATCTTCTGTAATTTTAAGAAGAGCTGTTGTGGTACTATGAAATTTACAGAAACCAGATTGAAATTTAGATATCAAATTAAATTCCTCAGTAAAATATGAGAGTTGCGTATGGACAATTCTTTCAAGACATTTGGAAAGAGCGGGGAGAATACTAATGGGTCTCAGATCAGATGGTGATACAGGATTCGAAACTTTTTGAAGGGGACAAACTCTAGCTGATTTCCATGCAGTTGGGAATATACCGGACATGAAGGAAGTATTGAAAATAGCAGTGATTATTGGAATTGTAACGGGTAAAGTTATCTTTAAAAATTTATGTGAGATTATCTGCAACTACATTATTAGATGTTCGCATTATAGCCTTCAGAACATCATGCTCAGACACTGTTTTAAATGAAAATTGAATTTCAGTCTAACAATGGGAGAAATCAGAAGCTCAATAGAATAGTTTTTGGCACCAGAAACATCCACAGGAATATTTACAAAAAAATCGTTAATAGTATTGAGATCGATATTGATGAGTTCAGGTTTATTGGGTTTTTCAATTCCGAGCTCCTTAATTTTGGACCATGTAAACTTTGTAGACTTGGTGTTATTAAGTGAATTGTAATAGTACTAATCTTAGAATTACATATATGTTGTTGAGCTTGATTTATTAGTTTTTTATAGGCTGACCAGTCTGCCTGTGATTTAGTTAGACATGCCTTACGAAATGACGAGTCACGTTGCTTCTGCATTGTTCGAATACTTTCATTGATTCAGGAGCAGGTCTATTGGTAAAGTGTTTAGTGATAAGAGGAGCTTGATGCTCCAAAAGACCATTAAGCAGGAAATTAAACTGCTGAACCATAGTGTCTACATCTGATTGTAGAAGGATCTTGCCAGGGCAATGACAAAGCATCATATAAAACTGAATCACAGTCGAGTGTTTTATAATTCCTGTATGTACAATAATAAAATTAGCTAATTAGGAGGACAAAGTTTGTAAGCAAATATTAGTAGGTCATTTTTAGAAAGACCTGGAGCCGGAAGCTGTCCATGGTGTGCGACTAGGTCTGGATCACTAACCGCCATAATATCAAGCCAAGTGGCAGCCGTGGCAGTGTGATGTATAGTCAGTATAGTCAAGTTAAAAAGAGTTCAACATGTTTTCCAAAAAGGTCTTGTCATGAATTGGAGGCCTCATTAGATCAGTATTAAAGTCACCCATAACAATAACATGACTGTAGAGAGCCATGATATCTAGCAGTGTGTGTTCATATTCTGCCAGATACCCAAGATTAGGTGCTCTGTAACATACACTGATAAGGATATGTGTATCATTCACACAAACATCAAGAAGCATGAATTCAGAGCGATCAGGTACGGTATCGTCAGAACAATGAACAATAGCAGTTTTCAGGTGTGATTTAACAAATGCTCCAACACCACCGCCACCCTCATGCTGCCTGTCATTCCGAAATAAATTTTAGCCATTTAACTCCACTGATTGATCAGAAGTATTTGCTTTTAATCAAGTGTCACAAAATAAAATAACTGCAAAGGTAGAAGTTAGAAAAATATATCTAAACTCATCAATGTAACAAGGGAGGGATTGTGCATTGATGTGTGCTATCTTGAGAAGTTTGTGATGTGGAGAAAGAATGTGGGAGCGAGAGGGGGCCCCCGCCCGGAGTGAAGTTGTCAGGTACTGACACGTACGAGACCCTGCAAGTGACGAAGAGCCAGCAATACCGGCGGCCAAGGCAATGCAAGCAATTCATTCATACACCATTCACGCATATAACAAAAAGTAAACAAAAATAAATTCAACAAAAACAATAATACAGACAAATGAATTTTTGTAATTTGACAAAACGACATGGGGTGTTGACTCCACACATGAATTAAAATATATAATGAGATTACACTTTTGAAACTAAAAAATAGTTCACCCATAAAATAATTATAATAATAATTGTGTAAGTATATTACTTTCTACTACAAAATGATATTATGATTAATAAAAAAACAAAATTTATAAAAACATAAATAAACATAAGCATAACTAATTTCTTTCTCGGACTCAAAAATAACATAATAGTACAAAATACAGTTAAATATGACAATTCAAATTTTTCATGAAAGAATTAAAAAAAAAAATGAATGCTAGAGAAAAATCTAATCAGTTTGTTTAATAAGTACGTTCAGTTTATGTTAAAAATAATATACTATTTGAAAACCACTTCTGGAATTTTAATAAAAAATAACTTGAGTCACAGGCAAACATCATTCATACATTACTTACATATTGGTCTATATAACTACATGCAATTGTAAATATAATAAATATAATTAAATCAAATTAACAATGAAATGTATGGATTTAAGTTTTATGTACATTATTAATAAAAAATTATTTAAATGGTTGTTTTACGGATATCATGAATATGCTAATGGAATTAAATTTCATGCTAAACAAAAATAATAGTTGACTAAAAATGATGTAAAAGTTGAAAAAAAATGTTATTATGGAATAGTAATAATAATCTTTGTACTTATTAAACTGATCTCTTAATATATTAATAAAGAAAATTCACAATAAGATAGAATATTTAACATAAGTCTCAGTCTAAATAAATATAAATGATAAGAATTACAAATGATGACTCACTTAAAGTCCTCCATGTGGATTACTGTACCTTTGACACCATTATGGAGCCAGTATATTCTGCCATCAGAAATCTAGGTGTTCCCAACGCTGAAAATATACATATGTTTTTACAAACATGTTGATAAATTCAATAGGATATTAAATGACAGATATTTTAAAAATTAGGAACTGCCGTTTGAAAATTAAGAAATCACTCAAAGAATAATAAGAATATAAAATAAGACTCTTAAAATAAAGGCTATCAGTCTTTATAAAACAGGTTGATTAACAACATCTGGGAGTAGTATAAGTTGTAAAACTTATGTTAAGAGAAGTTATAGGGAACAGTTTGGTTTGCATAAAAATGTTATGTTCTCCAGCAAAACCGCAGTTCACTAAAACCAAGTTTATAAATCAACATGGGTTTTTGAAGAATTTGTGTCAAATGAGCTTAAAAGTTTAAAATAGTTATTATATTCGTCACCTATTTTAAATGTGTTGACCTGCTTTCAGGCCTTCCCACGATATTTCACATCTTCGCACACAATGTGCCAATAGAAGAGAGGTCACGAGCTTTTGGGTATCTGGTAGCTGCCGGTTCTGTGGGGCAGACTGTCGCCTCCATCGTAAGTGTTGAACCAAATACTAATCGAGTTATCGAAACAATTTTGTCCTTATTTTTAGATAATCTGCTTGGCGGAAGTTTCATTTTATAACCTTTTGAGTAACTCCAGCTTCTTAGATTGTACTAAGATTGACCACTAGGTCAATTATAGAGAATATGGATATTTCATCAAAGTCACTAATTTAAATAAAAAATAATACCTGCATTAGTACTTAATATGTGCTGTTGGTGGACTTACTTCATGAGCGTCCTTTCAGGAATCAAATTTAAATGCTTCCATGACCATCCGTTGATTGGTTTTAGTTTGAGAGGAAGTTTTGTAACAGTCTGAATTGATCCCCTCTAGTTGTGAGTGCCTGTGTATATTCTTTATTACGAAGCTAACCTCTGTTAGCGAGATCCGGTGTAGTGTATATTTTCTTCAATTTGAAAGTAGCAGCTTTTATCGTATTTAGTTTTTACAGTGGGGATATAGGTAGGCCCTAAATATTTCTTTTGTATTTTTCATTTTGTTAATATATGCTCTAAGTTATATGCAGTATATTTTTGACTGTGTAAATCTCAAAATGGACGTAAAAGAAGAACTATAAATTAGAATGGTTAAAGATTCAAAGAAGATTGTGTTGTAAAGGCATAAAAGATTCATTGAATTTGAAAGACCAGCAAGTGATTTTTAGAGAGAAATGGGTTATTCTTTAAAAAAAGAGTCACTCTTCATGCGTTGTGGTGAGATGTGTCTTAGAACATTCTTTTCATAGTGTGCTGATTTTCAAGCTTTATATTAAGCAATACACAGATTTATGACAGCCAAAAGTGCTGAGTGTTATGTTGAACCAAGACATATCAATAATAACATTCCATACATGATTATTAGTATCACTATTATTTTTTGTTTTGTTAGGTCTGTCCTCATCTTGCCTGGCAGACCAGCTTTTATCTGTTTGGCACGCTAGGAATACTCTGGGTGTTCATATGGCTGGTATTCTACAATGACAGCACCACCCTAGCTAGAGACGAGATTCCGCTCTTTGTTCCTAAAGTAAGTATATTCACATTACGATTTATCATCCAACAGTTTATGAATTGATCTAGTTAAATTTTCAATGAATGAGATATATACTTGCCCAACAATTAATTTTTATCCAAAACCCTTTATTACCCATTGACGTTATCAATCTATGTAATCCCAAATACATTTCATGAGATCAGTACATCATAAAAAAAGATGTGACATTGTCAACTTAAGTCTAAATCTATATCATGCTTGATCTTGTTGTTTACACAATAATACATTACCTACTGCACAGTGAATACATATAAAATTAAGGACACAAATATTTACAAGCTAATTGAATGTAAGATTAACTATTGAAGGTTACTATCATTTAACTTAAAAGTATTTATTTAACTTTCCCAATGTAAATATTTGTTTGTTCATGCAAGGTTACACGTTGTTGAGGATACAAGAAATTAGCTTTACATCTTGTGTTATATGAGTGGTGATGTATGAGGGTCATCCAGAAAGTAAAGAACGATTGTGCATCACGTGCGGCGCCGATCCCCCACCACTACGACTGCGTACACGCTAGTTACCTCTGGCTGTTCGATCAGTGTGAGCTGAGTTTCGTTCCTGTGCGGTCACGTGTCTCTGTAAACTTTCAAAATGGTGGCGCCCATTGAAAATCCCACCAAATATGAAGTGCGCAGTGTCATTCGGTTTTTGAATGCTCAAAATGTTTGGCCTATCGAAATTTATAGGCAAATAAACACTGTTTATGGTGAGAATGTAATGAATGAATCTTCAGTGAGGAAATGGTGCATTATGTTCAACCAAGGAAGAACCAATTTACACGATGAAGAACGGATTGAGATCACTTGTGACTGAGGAATTGAAGAAAAAAGTTGACGACAAAATTCAGGAAAACCGGCGATTCACTTTAACCACTTTATAAGACGCTATTCCAGATGTTTCTCAATCCCTCTTACATGAAATTGTGACTGAGCATCCTGGGTATAACAAAATGTGCGCTCGATGAGTTCCAAAGTTTCTCACAGAAATCCACAATACTAAACGAATGGGAGCAGTCCTTGAACTTCTTGCCCGATATAATAGTGATGGTGAACAATTTCTCGATCATCGTATTGTGACCGGAGATGAAAATTGGGTTTCGTACAAAACTCAACAATCGGAAACAAAGCAACAATCTATGGGGTGGCATCATTCAAACTCGCCCTCAAAACCTGTATAAGAAAAATCAAATCTGAACACAAGAAAATTGATGGCAACTGTTTTTTGGGACCGCAAAGGTTTAATCCATGTCGAGTTTTTGCCAAGGGGAGAAACGATAAATTCAGAAGCCTATTGCGAAACACTTCAAAGACTCAGGCGTGCAATACAGAACAAAAGACGTGGCATGTTGTAAAAAAAGTGTTTTTGATCCACGACAATGCTCGGCCCCATGTATCGGTACGAACCCAGCAAGAACTTCAAGGTCTAATGTGGGAAATTTTTGGACACCCTCCCTATAGTCAGGACCTTGCACCTTCAGATTACCATCTGTTCCCGAAACTAAAAACAATCTTGGGTGGGAAGTAGTTTGAAAACAATGAAGAACTGAAAGAAGAAGTAACATCCTCGCTCAGATCTTTGGCGGCTGAAGAGTATAACACCCACATTGAAAACTGATTCCTCGGTACAATAAATGCCTTGACAACCAAGGCAACTACATTGAAAAGTAGGCTAGGTTACTGTGAGTATGTAAATAAAGTTCTGTGTTGTTATCGTTCGTTTTTAATTTTTTATACCAAAACGTTCTTTACTTTCTGGACGACTCTCGTAGTTCTCCTAACATGTTTTTGGCTTCAGCTTTAACATACCTTTAACATTTGAAAAACAGAAATAAGGTAAGTTACAGACAAAATATTTTAAGTCATAAGTAGTCATACAAGAAGATCTCTTATTTAGTCGGCACTGGTGGCGAAGTGCTGTTGCCCAGCTACTTGGGGACAAAGTGTTTGGGAGATTGTAGGCGATAGGTTCCATGCTCGGTTCTCTTAATACCGACACGGCGTCCGCTCAATGGTTGTCATCAATAGTAGATACTACTAGAGAAGTCTGAAGTGTCCGTGTTGAATGGTAGTCAGGGTTCAGATGTTGTGTAGGGAAGAGAACTGAGTGTCAGACTTGTCAGTTAGCTGAAAATCAGATCAACACTACGTGGTTCGGATTCCACATAAATCTGTAGGTCTCATAGTTGCCCTGGCTATTGGGCTATTAATAAATAGTCCTTTCTGAGCTAAGTCGAACTCAGATAGTAACAATGACTACACTCGTTCATCTACACACATTCACTCCTCATATTCACCCATATCTCTACGATCGGTGTCTTAGAGATGAATAATTAAAGAAGTCATTATTCTTATCATTCTCTTATCTATATAAAAGCCAAATACCCCTGACAGACTCTCATTCATCACAAAATCTCAAAAATTATAGAACGGATTTTTACGAAATTTTAAAAGAAGTAGTTAGCTTTAGTATCGTAGGGATCCACTAAGAAGAGATTTTTGAAATTTCATTCTTAAGAGGTACAAACAGCTCCTCAAAATTTTCTATTTCCCATAGTAATAACATTGGGTTGATTTTAGTAAATTAATAACAGCTGTTAAAAAAAATAAACATGTTTATTTTGTATATTTGACATTACCCTACTGACGCATTATAAATTTAATATTCTGCTGTTAAACAAAAAACAAATGAAATAAACACATTTGAAATAGGCTAGGTAATACTCTATACTAATAAATAGGTAGCAACGCAACTAGTGTGAGTGAAATACTGTAAATAAATTTATTATTGTGATTTTACATTAAACGGATAATCAGATATAGTCAAAGTCGCATGCCGAGGCCAAAGGCCGAGGTGTATTGAGCGCAGCAAGAGTCTGTGTTGGTATGCAAAGCAAGCAGGGGTGTCGTCTAGTCTCTCATATAAAAGACATCAAATATGTAAAATAGGGCAAATTAATATAGCCAAAACTGCTATATATTGGAAAGTAGTTTATTACTTTCAGTAAATACTCGTTAAAGAGCTTTATATCTAAATTTCTTATGCTTCAATATTTTACTTGAAACTAATAGAAGATAGTAAAAAAATTAAATTGTTGAAAAATGCTGTAGGAAATAAAATGTATGAATTTTTCACAAATACTTGTAATTGGGTAACTAATGTGAATAGGGAAAGAAAGGTCATAATAAATGGTTGTTCCGTTACCACTTCTGTTTTGGACATGGTATTGAAAAACTACCCATTTTCACGCCTACAAGTGTTGGGAAGAATATTTACATCAATACAGTTATTAGAAATATAGAGGGTTAACAAAATAATAAGCATGTTAGTAACATATATTTTGAAGTTAGACTCGTATTTTATACTGTTTATTAGTTAAAGTATTAATCATGCAGTAGAGCCTCAATTATCCAACGTAAATGACCTAATGATGTTGGATAAGTAAAAATGTCAGATAATAGGATTTTAAAAACATGGCATTAGATTCTTAGATATGAGATGCTGACACAATTTTGTGCATATTTTAAGGCCAATATGAATGATTAAATGAGTTTGAATGGCCTGTTTGTCTGGTTACTAACTTAGTTTGACTGTTCTACAGAAAGGGCCATTTATTAATATAGCCCAATAGCCAGGAAAACTAAGGGACCTTTACTGGAATCCGAACCACGTAGTGTTGGTCTGAATTTCAGCTGATTGAAAAGCCTGACATTCAGTTCTCTCCCCTACACAACATCCGGACACTGATTGCCACCCAATATGGACACCCCAGACTTCTCAAGTAGAGTCTACATCGATGGCAACCATTGAGCGGACACCTTGTCTGTATTAAGGGTGTTCGTCCGGGCGCCCAGTGTAGCACTCTTAGCATTTTATTCCCCTCCCCTCTCTCCCCCTCATAGCCCCCACCTTCCCCGCCCCACAAATTCAACAGATGGGCATAACTCCCACATTTATAGTAAACTCTAGCAATGAATTTTATATACAAGGTGAGGCATAATAACGAGCGATTTTTAAAAGACTGTTAAATAAAAACATTTTGTTACAAAAATATGTTTATATCACAATATTAAAATACATGAAAAAGCATTTTCTGCAACAGTAAAAATAATGTCTGTTATTTTTTGAAAATAACTCCAGTAAGATGGCGTCCGTTTAGACGCACACATTCCTCGAGCCGGACCTTGAAGTGACTCATCACATTGCGTAGCATTGCCAGTGGGATTTGACCAACTTCCTGCCGGATCCGCTCTTTCAGGGCTTCAATTGTTCGAGGAGGATTATCTTGGTAAACTTTACTTTTAAGATAACCCCACAAGAAAAAATCACATGCTGTGAGGTCAGGTGAACGAGAGGGCCATGCAATATCTCCATTTCGGGAGATCACATGATTTGGAAACAACTGATTGACAATATTCATGCTTACTCGAGCAGTGTGGGATGTTGCTCCATCTTGCTGGAAAAACATCTCATCGTCCACTCCGTAGTGTGCAAGTTGTGGAGTAAAAAAGTTGTCCAACATCTCTGTGAAGTCACTGTCACAGCATTGCCATGGCCATCTTCAAAGAAGTATGGCCCTATGATCCCTAATGAAGACATGGCGCACCACACAGTAACTTTTGTGGAATGCAATGGTTGCTGATGCAGTTCTCTAGGATTAACTTCACTCCAAAATCGAAAGTTCCGCTTGTTCACGTAACCGGAGAGATGGAAATGTGCTTCATCACTCATCCACAAACGGTTTACAATGTCCTCGTCTTGATTAATCAAATCCAAAAATTCTAAGCTGAACCGGCTTCTACTCACATAATCTGTTTCCTTTAGGGCCTGAACAATTTGGATTTTGTACGGGTGGAAGTGTAAATCTTTGTGTAAAATTCTTCTTACCGTTCTGTTTGAAATCCCAAGTGTAACGCTGTGTCGGCGAGCTGAGCGACGAGGGCTTCTTTCAATGGCGACTCTTACACGTTCAATGTTATCAGGTGTGCGCACAGTTTTCGGTCTCCCTGTTTTCTTCCTTGTCGTTGACGCAGTCTCTTCAAAGTTCTCAACCCACTTTTTAATCGCACATGCAGACGGCACCAGCAAATTCCGATTAATATTGAAACTTGTGCGGAATGCACGACGTGCTAACTGGTATGAACTACCGTTTTCATAAAATGCTTTGACAGCGTACGCACGATGCTGTGGGGTCCAGCGCTCCATTGTGACTAAATGCTATTTCGCGCCAAACGTAACTGACGCTATCCCCTCCACCTCCATCCAACGCAGCTTGGTTCGCACGCTTTTTTAAATCGCTCGTTATTATGGCTCACCTTGTACTTTATTAATCTACTTTTTTAGCCAAAGATGACTGTACAAATTTCAACTAAAAATTTGAACAAATATCATTTATAGAAAAATATTTAGTGACACTTACAAAGGACGATTTTTTTTAGTTTTACTATATACCAAGTTGATTAGTACCTTTTGTCCACTATATTCTCAAAATTATATCACACGGTTTGTTCATGAGTTATGCACCAAAAAGACCAAATTAGTCACTTTAGGCAGCCATATCTCCATAAAGAAATTGTTTAGAATGTTTTCTCGTTACACATTTATTACTTACATGGATACTAACAATTTTATTCAAAAAATTTTCAAAAATAATTTTTGATCAAACACTCTTAAGAGGACTGAGCATAAAACCTATTGTCTACAATCTCCACAACATTTTGTCCCCCAAATAGCTGGGTTACAGCACGGCGCCACCAGTGGTGACATTAAGTTTATCCTCCATGAACACTAAACTATTTTACTTTTGGAAGCTATTTCACTAGGTCTAAAACTACAGTAATGTTCAACGAATAAACTAACACTACTAACTACTGTAAACTCACAAATAAATTTATTTTTAAATATAACGTAGCAAATAGAGTTATGTGAAGCACTATTTGCCTTGCACAGTAAATTAACACATAAGCAACAAACTAATACGTGTGACTGGTTAGGAAACTATTGAATAAGAGTGCATGAATTAGGTGATTGCTACAAGTTATGATTGTCCTAAAAAATACTATAGCCGACATGACAAAGTGATTTGGTTTTATAACATTGTATAGTCATGCTCAAGTCAATTACAATAAACAACAAAACAGCATGCCGTTTGGGAAAACTCTTCAACAGGTATTCTAGTTTTCATCATTACCAAAAAATAATCTATAATCTATTATTTAATTTTCAAACAAATTTTATTAAAATTTTCGGGACGAGTACGTTGATTAGAACCGAATGTTGGATAATGACGCTGTACTTTATATGTGTTTTGCGTAGGTTACCAACACAAATGTTCGATGGACAGAGTTCATCTGCCACTGGCCACTTTGGGCCGTGTACGTGGCCCACTTTGCCATGAACTGGTCCAACTACATCATCATGCAGTGGCTGCCGACGTACCTAGCTCGTAACTTGGGCGCTAATAAGGAGAGCATCAGCCTTACTGCAGTTCCCTACATAATCAACAGTCTCATTGGTATTGGTATGTTTGGCTGAAACAACTGTAATTAAAATTAATTGATTATATAATATTTACGTTTATAGATAACTTGCTATATTTACTCTACCAGAATAGCTGAACAGTTTCTTTTACATTGTGGTTAACTTCAAACGTTCAGAATTAGATATTACACTAAATATAATTCCAACTGAACAATAACTAAAACGTTTTTATGCTTATATCATCAGCTGGCAACAATGAGATTATTAATCTTTACGTTAGTGTCCTCTGATATGTATTCTTTTTACCAATATATTATTGGCATAAGAAGCGTTGTATTGAAGAAAATATTTTCTTAAGATAATATGAAGAGTGATTCAAATCTAGTGTTATATTTAAAGTAGTAATAACTCCCGGAATTGTTGGTGTTATCTTTATAAACTCTTACATGTGTAAAAACATTTTATGCAAGATTAGTTCAAATAGTACATGGTTTTAAGATTGGTTAATTTTGTGGAATTTTTATATCAGATAACCAAATGACCTTCTGGGGCAAACTCCCTTCCTATAAACTTTTGAATTTATTCGAAGTATTGCTATTAAGGCAAAGAGAATTATGCTGTTTTAAAAATTGGTTACCAAAGTTATTATTTTAATATACTTTGGTGTCATAAGCCTCCCACCCACCCATACACGTACAGTGTGATGACCCACTCCTCTACTCAGTGACCCATTTACTAACCAGTTCATATACCATGGTGATGGTGAACGTAATTACCATTACTTTTAACCCTGTATCTGGCAGTCAGCAAATTTACTTGAGAAGACACTGCCACTAACTTAATAGACAAGAAAACCAATACAGAAATAACACATCACAAATTTTTAGTGTCATTAGAACTTTCTTCAGGTGCTTTAGATATGATGAATCTCACGAATACTGTTTAGTATAGATAGAGCAGAGTGAGAGAGAGAGGGAGATTACCACTGCGAGTTCCCAATTCTAATTTTACATCAGGCAATATGACGTAGTAAGCGTTCATTGGTTCAGCAATGTTATACCAATGCAATAATATATTGGTTGCCACAGTTGCAGGACACTTTGCCGACACTCTAGTTAGTCGTCGCTGGTCTGTGCTATCAGTCCGACGCTTGATGACTAGTGTGGGACTCATCGGCCCTGGAGTGTTCTTGTTGGCTTTCTGTGCTGTTGACAATCTACTGGCCGCTGTTGTGTGAGTATCTTTTTGTCTTGTTTTAAACAGCTGTACTGCTGTGAAAATTGTTGTAATGCTGAGATTTTTGTATTTTGTTTATTGTATGTTTTTGCCAGTTATACATGTCTAATAATGCAATTGGACAGATCATACATTTTTATAGGACACATTTTTAAGTTAAAAATATATTTTTCGATTAAAAAATTCTTATTCACTATTTTTTTTCTTATTCACTGTTGATTGATGAGTGTGAGATAAACTGCATATTATTTCAAGCCTCCTTGTTTTCATTTAGACATTTATGGAGACTTGTTTTAGATTCTTTATCCAATCATTTCTCTTCCCCTTCACTGGAAACTATGAAGCTTTCCACGTAAAAATTAACTGTACAGATATTAAGTCAGTTTAATTCTTCCAGTTTTAAAATTCTGAATTTTGGGTTAGGATGTTCATCCTAATTCTTATCTGTTTAGGTATCTTATTCTATAGAGTCTCATTTCTTATTGATTAAAAAATCTGCAAACTTTTCTTGCTTTCCTTCGAAAAAAATTGGTAATTTAGATAATGCTTGTCGTTATCTATTTAGTTGATAAAGATGAAAGTCACATAACAAATAAACTGGTTGAAGTAAGTAGATTCTATTGTCAACAGATTTGTATCCATCTCAATGGGTCTGTGTGCTTGTAACTCAGCAGGCCACCTGAGTAACCATGCAGACATCGCACCAAACCATGCAGGTGTCACCTTCGCTATCTCCAACACTCTGGTTGGTAAAGCTTATAAAATGTAAACGCATTAGTAGACGTAGAAACATTTAACAGCTCAAACGCTGAAAACAGCCTAACAATCCATAACAGAACAAACAACCCAAGCAATCAAAATATCCTGAGGAGCACACTTAAAAGTTTCCCAGAAGGTAAATTATTTCCTCATTTTTGGATTCGCTCATTTTTAGGGGCCTCGTTGTTTCTTCCACAATTGTATCTTTGATCAAACGATTTTCTTTTTACAGTTCAATACAATTTTCTGACTTCACTTTAAAATCTAGTTATATTTAAGTATTTACAACAAAGGTTATTAACCTGTTGAGGAGTGCGGACGTCTTAAGACGTCCATATTTCCATACTGTTAGTGAGTGCAGCATTTACCATTAGAGTGACCCCAGGGAGTACGAAAAAAAAAAAATTCTAAAATTATTAATAAACTGTTATACTTTATTAAAAATAGTAATTTAAGATACAATATGGTAATATTTACAAATAAAAATGGTGGAAACTGTGATTATAATTAGCAAAATTAAAATTTTTCCATTGTGTGAAATTGTTCGAAACATGGGTAAATGCAAAGTGCAACTTCACATTTGGAGCACTCATAGGCCGTGTCTTTGCGCTGTGAAGCCCTCCGTGTAGTATGAGTGCATACAAAACACTTCCGTTGTTTTCTTTTGGCTCCACCCTCTCTCATTGGGAGTGGTCACATGAAATGGCGGCCAGACAGACGGAGCGCCTGTTTGTCACCACTCACCGGGCGTGCAACATCATCACTTCGATCTAAATATCGCTTGTTAGAGTCCATTGTAATAAATAAGTCACTGATGAATAAAATTAACTAATTACTGTACAACACTGCCAAACTTTTTAACATATTTACAATACAACACGGAAAAGAAAATATACAGGCCTATTTTACTGTACAACGCTGAAAATAACTAAATACAACTACTTTGTAACAAAATACAGTAAACAAAATATCACACTGGCAAAATACCAAATGTAATTAGGCCTACTATAGATGAACGAAACGTAAATATAGCAGAACGCAATAAGGTTAGACACGAGGAGAAACAGATTTGGCGCGCAACGAAAATGCGAGGGAAACACTACAGCTGGCATTGAAGCGTCATCTATCAGCTGACTAAAGTACAGCTGTAGTCCCATTGGTGGCCAATAGGATGCGGGTATCATATGGAAGTTCATACACTTACATCGACATTTAATTATAGCTGAAATTTAAAATAAATATTAGGGACGTCTAAAGACGACCATACTCATTTGGGCACAGACGTCCAAAGACGTCCGTACTCGTTTGGGATCATTTTGCTTCACTCGTTAACAGGTTAATGTTGTCAGTTGTACATTCATTATTATCTTTCTTACTTACTGAGTGAGGTTAGCTTTTAATCAGGGCACATCTAAAGTGTAGTTTCATTTATTTATTGACTATTACGGTGTCCTTTGGTGACACTAATCAATTCAAATGTTATGAATTAATTTTTGTTGTTTTTGATTTCTATCATAAAAGAATACTAGGTCATTAATTTTATTTACTCAGTCAATGTGTAGAATCAAGTTTACCGTGTACTACTTTCAATCTTTACATTTAAAGAAATAACATAAATAGTGAAGTCATCGTCAGGTATTTCATATCATATCATAATTGCAATCAATGCCGAAAACACTTGAACTTTCCTAACTCAGAATCTCTATATTCTGAACTATCTAGAATTAAGGATTAATGACACTAACTGTAATGAATAAAGACAAAACTTGTAGATTTGTTAAAAATTGATTAACACAGTCCACAATCAATACATAAAAGTTTGCTTGGATATTTTCTTAATACAAGTAACTTCAAGTTTTATAAGATTTCATTAGGGGTCGTAAGTTATTACTTAGCTTTACTTAACCCTTTTGAGGTCAAGATCCGACATATAAATATAATTTGTCACATTATATTTGTATACTCTTTGTATTATACATGATATCTGTTTAGTCGTGCTTTGTCATATCACTACAACCGCTGTTTATGTCATATGATAAATTGTGTTTATGTGCTATTTACATTGTGATGTCTATGTAATTAACCTACTCACTTGATTGTTTTAATTGTCTTTTGCGTCCTCTATTTAAAATTGGAGCAAAGTTTAGTTATTTTTTGCATGTTCAGAATGACAATACTAATACTGCTTGAAAATTGCGGTTTTAGGGTTTCCTTGAAATGCGAATAGATGTCAATTGTTCGCGTTTCAATTGAGAGGGAGAGGGAGGGAGGGAGGGAGGGAGGGAGGGAGGGAGGGAGGGAGGGAGGGAGGGAGGGAGGGAGGGAGGGAGGGAGGGAGGGAGGGAGGGAGGGAGGGAGAGAGGGAGAGAGGGAGAGAGAGAGGGAGAGAGGGAGAGAGGGAGAGAGGGAGAGAGGGAGAGAGGGAGAGAGAGAGAGGGAGGGAGGGAGGGAGGGAGGGAGGGAGAGAGAGAGAGAGGGAGAGAGAGATTTTAGTAATACTTAGTTTCTGTTATGACAGGCTACCATCCCAGGCATCCTATGTGGGCCCCTGACTGCTGAACTGGTAACAACTTCACACGGTCGGTGGTTTCCTGTGTTTGTACTTGCCGCTGGTGTCAACTTTACCGGTGCCGTCATCTACTACAGCCAGTCCTCCGCATCACAAGTCCTCTGATCTCAATGTGAGTGTAGAATTGTTATTTTCTAAAAACTTGCACTTAATTGAAATAATAAGAATTTATTTTTCTAAAACTCCTCTCAGTTGTACCATTTACTTTATGAAATACAATTTTTTCAAAACAGTTCATAGGAGAAGCCAAAAAAAGGCAAATATAGTAACACAAAAATTGTGTAGATCGTGCCCTTCTTTGCTTTGATTATTTAAGTAGGATTATTTTTATTACTTATTGATACAATCTGCAAAAATAAGAAATCATATTTTTATAACTCTCTTTTGTCGTTGGAGGTTTCGTCCCCAAATTTTCTTAAAGGTTCAGAATCTTTTAAACTGATATTTAAATTTAGATAATCTAAACAGGTAAGTTCTAGTTTACAAATGTTTCAACCTAATAGTTGAGGTGAAGTAGGTTTTCCATGAATGGGAATATTTTAAAGTTTTTTTATCTTAGAAACTTTCTGTATAATCTGTAAGATCTTGAATAGAAAAAAAACCTGCCAAGAGAAATAAAGTTACAGTACACACAGAAAAATAATTAATGGTTTTACTTATATCACAAATATCAAATCTAAAAGTTTGATTGGTAATGTTTCTAAATTTACTCAAAACAGTAATTATATGCTAGAAATATAACTATTAATTATATTAAGTAAGAGATATAGCAGTTGAGGTAAGAATTAATCTCTCTTTCGTCTAAAAAAAATATTGTTTTACACCAGCTTTAATCAAACAATTTGCTCTGGTATTAAACAATGTATCCTGAATGACAAGACTGATTACTTGTAATGAAGATATAGGACAAAATTAATCCAACAGATTTTTCCATAGACATTTTTCTTGTAATCAAAAATCCAGCAAATAAAAATGCATTCTTTAAATTTATAATAATTAATTAGCAAACATATCAGAACGATACATTTTCAACTATGCAACAACAGTCTAACAATATACAGTTGCAACACTCCATCAAATATTAGTGACAAGCACGACGCTAGTGCACCTAGTGGCGGCCTGACAGTAATGCCTATCTCTGCACTATTTACATCCACAGTTGTGATTAGTTAATAATCTGACATGCCACTTTATCTATTTTTATTATTCCACTTCTTTGCAAGGTACAACGCAGTACTGTACAACAGTAATACAACATAAATGTGCTGGTAGGCTACTTGGAGCACTAGTGTCGCACTAGCTCCACATTGCTGCAATGGAAGTGAGATGACTGTATATTTCATACTGTGGTAATTATGTAATTTAAATTTAACCCAATGACACCAGACAAATTAAATTTTTTTTCTACTAAAAATTTAAACATGCTAAGTATTTTAAATTTCCATGTGCATAATTTCATTAGATAAGATTCTCTTTAAATGTATTATTGAATACTGTAGTTTAAAAATGTACATTTCATTTGTTAGTACAATCGTATTTAATTTCTTGATCCTATTGGTCAGTTAAAAAAGAGCTGATCATGTGACGGATGGCAGATACCAATATAACTGGCTTTCTTGCTCTTTCCTCTCATCAGTAATACAGTTTTGGACTCAAAATTCATTTTGCAATTATTTCCAACTTTTTAACAAAATAGCTAATTATTGGTTTTAATTTATTTTTATTCCTTTTTATGTTAAAACAGGGTGTCTACTGTTGACGAAAGTCACAAAAAGTCATGAAAATTGCTTCTAAAGTCACGATTTTTTTCTAGCTTTCCAAAGCGTTACTCGAGGGAATTCGGGAGGCATTTGGAGTGGAATTGGGAAATTTGCTCAAAATGTTCTGTGACAAATAGTTTCGCCAAAAGTATTTTTGTTTCTCGTCGTTTTCATTACGATGTTGTTCTAACCATATTCTTCTCTACGATATAAATACTGTATTTAGGGTTTAGAGAACCAGCTAGCTCTTTGCCCACTCAAAATTAACGTACTTCTCTTTCCTCTATTCAGGAAAAGAGAATGGTGTAATGTATTAATCAGGCAACCGTTCATCATCATTCCCACTCAAAATATCGTACGTTTGCTACAATTAGTACCGTATGCGAAGTTATGCGTTATTTCTGTGTACAAACGGAGTGAAAACAGTGTTATGAATTGTCAATATAAAATGTTTTAATGTTATACATTTATATAATTGTGAAATCTACAAATTTAAAAACATTTTAGTTACTTTTGAATTTTTTTGTTGGATGAAAGTGATAAACTATGTGCTTTACAATATTTGAATTCACAATGGGCGTTTAATATTGAAACGTTCTTGGTTGTCATATTTCAATTCTTCATTGCTGTATGGACGGAAATAAGAAAATACTATTGGCGGCACCGGACTGGTTGATCAATGTTTGTTTATACCGTTCGTTGGATCGTAATTGTTCAAAGTGGTGGACATCTAATTGGCATGTTTTAATATTTAGTTGTGCTTTTAACTTTATATTTGTTAATAGAATTTCGTCAACTTTATAATTCTTTTCTGAGTCTTTAAGTCACTAGGCCTATTATGACAGTTAGATTTTGTTAGGCAAAGTGTTTGTTTTTATGCGTATAGCAATTTTAATGTATAAAGAACTTTAGCACGAATTTTATTATTGTTCAAAATATGAAACAAAAGTGATTAGTGTTTGTGCACAATGCCTGGAAAGTGCAACTTTCAGAACTTGTGGCTCGAAGAAGAAGGTTTTGTACAAATGTGAAGAATATGTTAAGCCGTATATATTGTTTGTTTGTATCATTTTTAATTGTGTATTGAAATTTTAAATTTCTAATTACTACAAAACAAGTGACAATGTTGTTTGTCAGTGTTTATAATAGTACACAGGAGCATTTGGTGGTACATAGAAATTGGTACTTACAAACTGTTTCCAAGGTAAATTAATCCACTGTAAATTCAATTTACTGTTCAACTTAGGTTAGGCCTATTTGATTTGTTGATAATGCTAAATTAAGAATTGAACCTACTGCAGACATGTGTCATCATCACATAAATCATTGTGAAAATATAAGTAGGTAATGCTCAATTTGCAGGGTTTCTGGAGTCTGAACCTGCTTTTTGTTTTGTTTTCATATTAATAACGAAATATGTCTACAAATCCATTTTACTCACACAATGCTCGGCTTCTTTTAATAAATAGTGTTAGCCTACTTTAATCTGTTGTATTTTATCTATATTGGTTTTATAAAAGGTTAATAATGGTATCCTTAATTTAGTAGAATATGACTAAAAATAATGCGATGTTATAACGTGAATCGTATTCACCATTATGCGGGTAATGAATTTTCATGTTGTAAGGTCATGAAAAGTCATGAATTTTCATTTCTATTTGGCAGTAGACACCCTGTAAAATTTTCAAGTAAAGCAAGCTTATATCAAAAGCACTAAATTTACACATCAAAACACCTTAAACACTTTACTGTAACATTTAATTTTTTTTAAGCACATTATTCAAACAGATTTTTAAAACAATTTCTGTATCAAACTCCAATCTAATCATTAAGTTTCCATCGGCCCCTATCTTGCAAAATACATAGGTCTGGCAGTTTGGTGGTATGAACAATTTGGAATTTCCTGTCTCTTTCTTGCCTGCTATGGGTTTGGCTGGGTATGGCAGGTAACATGGCACAGCGGCTGTTGTTGCCAGTAAATCGACTCTGCCCAAAGATATTCCTGGGAGCAGGTGCAGTGATGTTATCATCTGAGAAAAGTGTGATTTCCATAGTCTGTACAGTTGCTTTTTCTCTCCTATTGAGCGCAGTCTGTACTCTACCGTCGTAGTTCATCTTAAAATAGATACATAGTCAATAACCATATAGCATTATCACAAGAAGAAAGATCAGCTTGAGCAGAATACTGTAGCAATGTGTTACACTTTACTGTTCAGACAAATTATATAACCATAACTTGTTATACATGCAACAATATTGATATAGTACCTCCTGCACTGTAATACATTGACTATAGAAACAAGAAGAATGTCAGTTCATATGGGTCTTGTTTCCGTGTGCAGTGAATTTAGTTCATGTTTGGTTTACATGAGTAGTAAACCAAACTACTACATGACAACCGGTAGTAAGTAGTAAGGTTTACATGACAACCGGTTACCACCGGAATTGTCGGAGTACAACCGAAATACAACTCGTATAACAACTATTAAAATGTATAATAACATTTGGATAGTTACGTAATAATGTACAAGGAAACAAAAAGAACAGTGGAGTGATTGGATGTTTCACATGACTCTTAGATTCTTGGTAAACAACCTGCAAACTGTACCCATACACGTACAATGGTATTGACCTACCCACCCGCCCACCCATACACGTACAGTGGTATTGAACCACCCACCCACCCATACCCGTAGAGTGGTATTGACCCACCCGCCCACCCATACACGTACTGTGGTATTGACCCACCCCACCCACTCATACACGTACAGTGGTATTGACCGACCCACCCACTCATACACGTACAGTGGTATTGACCGACCCGCCCACCCATACACGTACAATAGTATTGACCCACCCGCCTAGCCATACACGTACAATGGTATTGACCCACCCGCCCACCCATACACATACAGTGGTATTGACCCACCCATAGACGTACAGTGGTATTAGCTGAGCTAATAGTTAGCCGAACAGTTGTCCAAGTGCTTATTTGAAACCAATCACCATTAGATAACAGCACAGGTGTGCATCTACAGTAAATGCATTTGCTTTGGACAGTCTGTTTGTTTCTATAGACAATGGTTATACATGAATATGAATGTTAGGTTGGTAAAAATACATGCCAAATTAATTTCTCAATTGTTTGTGTAAGCACATATTTGACTCATTACTTAAAATATTGACTAATTTGATATCTTAATTCGTAGGCTTAAGCGGTTTAGTGTCATCACTGAAAACTAAAGTTTTCGGTAACGCCCGCATCAAAGTGTTATTTACAATATTTAAATCTCCAAACATTTTGCCTTTACTGTGATATGGCATCTATAAAATGGAGATGGCAATACAATCTCTCTTTCGGCTATATAGACTTGTCAAACAGTTCTGCAGGGGAGTGCCAACACCAACCACGTAATCCACCCTGAAACCAACATTGCGATACCCTTAGCCAATGTTTTTCTTAGCCTTCTTCTGCTCATTCCCCACAGATTATTATTGATCTCTGTCGGGAACTTATTCTGTCAGAGTGAGTGGTGGAACCAGTACAGTACAAAGTGAACATTACTGATAAAATACTTCCATTTATAGCCAAGATTCGAACTTGAGCTCTCACTAATCCAGGATCAAACTCCTATGCCGTAGACTGCTCGGTCACCGGCTCACCCCATTGTTATTTGTTAAATATTTACTATTGTTTAAGCTCAAACAATACTATGCAGCTATTAATATTTTAAAGTAATTTGAATTCGTTGACCTAATGTCTTAGTTATAACTATACATTACGTTATTTTAATACTGACTGAGATAATGAACACTTGATGATTTTGTTAATACTGTACTGTTGAAGGACAGTGAGATTATATTTACTTATCTAATGTGTCACCTGTTCAGGAGTATCAGGTACTGAAGACCTGGCGTCAAAGGCTGCCACCTTGGCTGAAGTGTGACTCAGCCTGTCTCTACAACAAAACATAGTTACCTACAGATGTATTGCTCTTCCACCAGCTGGAAGGTACGATGTAACAGCACAACCTGAACAGCAACATTCTTCATCTCTATAGAAGACAGGTTGTCAAAAAGGTTTAGTAAGAGAAAAAGGACATCTACATCTTATGTAGATCATCATGAGTATTATCATCATGTAGATTATCATGAGTCTGCAAAAGAGGTTTAGCAAGAGGAAGATGACCAACAGAAGTTTGTTAGTTTTACACTTATACAATCATTTTTCTTTTCAAGAGACTATTGTGATAGATAAATTTAAATAATTTGGACAATGTACAGTATATATGGAGGCATTTAGCTGTGCTCTTGACCTTTCTTTATAGTTAGTTGTACCTACCGTATTCCAAAACTAATAGTGTTCCATCGAGTAATAAGAAGATCACTCTATAGCGGTATAGTGAACAAATATTTATTTTTATTTTGAATAAGAATAGCATTTGAGGAATGGTTTTATTTCTTTAAACAACGATCATTTAACCAATTTCAATTTTTTCCCAAAATAAACCTATCGGACTGTATTGTTTAGTATTTCTCTTTACTAAATTTAAACTATTTATCAGCTGTTATTTTTCTCAACCAAATTGACTCAGCTGTATCGTTAGTGTTTTAGGAAGCTTTGAGTTAACCACACATTCCTTATTTTACCATAACTCATCATGAGAAGGTCAATGTTCAGCTATGCGCCTTTCATTGTATTTTAATGTGTTTATTTAAACATATTTGAAGTATGATGTAATTTTCAGAAAAATTGATTATTTTGTTACATTACTTAAGTTTAATACTTCCATTTTAGTTTAACAAATGGCAAGAGACAAAATTGTTCTGTTATGTAAATTGTATCAAAGTTTTGAATGTGTTGAAAATGTTGTTATCACGGTTGATTGACAATTAATTGTTCCTTAATTTGTTAAGTACAATAACTGAAATATATTCTACACATTACAATGAACATATTCTACAATTGTGTTCTACCTGGACAACAAACCTGATTAGACAGGTTGTTCAGACAGTAATTTAAAACCAAAGATGTCTCAACTAGAAATATTTTCTACTGTGAATATAAAGTTTTAAACTAATTATTTGCAATTTGTTATTACTGTTTACAGCTTTTACAACTTATTTTATTCAGAAACTATAGGTCATATATTTTCTTATTGGGTAAGGTTAGAATATAGGCCTTTTTACCAAGCTTTATGAAATAAATTTGTAAACAATATAAGAGATAAAGTAAAAACATACAATTTTTACACTTTGAATAACTTTAAAAAACCAAGAAGTAAATCTTATCAATTAAAATTAAAAATACTAGCCCAGGTTTTGAAGAATCGGATGAAATTGATATTACTCAACAGATTAAGAGAACTTGAAAATTCAAACAAAGCATTTGGTGAAGATGAAATTGTGGTAGAACATTTAAAAATTCAGCTGGCAATAATTAAAAAAAAAAATACTCAACTCATAAAACACATCCGCAAACCAAAAGAATCCCTCATGATTGGAAAACGGCCCTTATTCATCCGGTACATAAAAAGGAGACAGGACTAATTTTAACAACTAAAGGAGAATTTATCTACTTCCAGAAACATACAAAATTCTTTCACGATGTCTTCTTGACTAAACTCAGCAACAGTTCAGACCCAACATTTGGGAATACCGAGCCAGTTTCAAATCAAACAGATGCTGTCCAAAACAAATTTTAAACTTAAAACTAATCCTTAACATGTCCCGTGCGGGCTACATTGATCAATGTGGTGCTGCTATGGCGCACCTGGCAGCACACACGGAACAATGCACTGGCCACCCATAAAATGTATTGTTTCAGTGTGAGGCTAGCCGTTGCCCGGGAACGTTGTGTTGCTTGTCGCTTATTTTGCCAGTCTTGGTGTACGTTTTGGTGTATTTCGTTTTCAGATACCGCTATAATTTGTGTGAGGGGTACCTTGTACTATGTGAGTGTTTCGTAGTCAGCCTGGGGGGTGCGCAATCATGTTCTCTTTCAGCATTGAACATCTTAACAACAAAAGATTTATAATAAAGCTGTTTCTGGATTTGTTGACTTTGAAAAGGCATTCAATTCTACTGACTGTAAAACTCTCCTCCAAATTTTAAAAGAACAGGGCCAAATTAACCATTAAAATAAAGGAAACATTAACTGACATGAAATTAAAAGTAAAATTTAGAGGGGAATTTATGTTCAGGACCATTTTATATTAAAACTAGATTTACAAAACATGATCTTCTTCATTACTTTTTAACTCTGTTTTAGAAAAAATAATCCAGGAATAAATGAAGACGTAAAAGCACAGTCTAGGCAACAACACATACAAACATTTGGAATATGGTCAAATTCAGACAAAAGAGTTTTGATTGGAAAGATGGTCAGAAGGTGACTGGAAAAATAATCAGAACCTGTTATAATGAAAGAAAGAGACCTCATTCCGAAAGAATTAAACCAGTTTGGGCATAAAGAAAAGTCCACTTATCAAAATAAAGTTGACTGTACTTCACATGGTCTGATTGGACTCATACGTAAATAATAATAACGATTTTCAGGTTAAGAATTTCTGCTTAAACAGGTGTTTACATATATATTCATTATTATTTTTTTTTTTTCATTTTGTCAATCTATTGTGGGTGGCATAAAGCCCTATAAAACTGGGTTGAGTTATCAGGACTAGGGAAGCCAAACTCACTGCATGTAGAGTTTGACTGTTGTTTATTCAACACACTTAAATAGTCAACAAAGCTACAAAACTTGTCCAGATCCAGATTTAAAATACATTTAAACATTTATTTAGCTATATAAAACCAAGTTTTAATAAAGCAGACAATTTTTACTCAATTTTTTTACTTTGAACTAAGTAAAAATGTATTGTGTGTATTCAGCAACAAAAACAAACAACTTATTAACCTTTCAGTATTTTTTAAGAACAAGAATGATTTATTTTCTCCTTCATATAAAGATTGTGCAAATCATCACTAACGCTTTACTGTATAGCAATATTAAAAAATGAGAGAAAAGTAGACACAATCACAACAAAAAGAACAGAAAGTTAGGTAAATATTTTGGAGCCACACATAATAAAGTGAGTACGTGCATAAGTGGGTGGGTAGGTCAATACCGATGTCTTCATTAGCAGGACAATGAACAACTCAACTCGTGCGGTGCACTGTGCACACACCAATCGAAAACAACAAGTTATTTAAAGCAGTTGAGAGGTTAAATGACCACTAAAAAGCCAAACATTAAATTTAATCAAAGTTATAATTGTAAAAAATATATTTCTTTGTGTCAGTTCCTTTCATTGGTTGAACTTTTAACAACATCTCAGGTACCTTGAAATCTTGTCCTGTCTCTTAACAGAACAACCAATTGTGCAGTATCAGCTATATCTGTACTTTCTGAAAGAGGAATTGAGTAATATCCATAAGTCTGATCCTGAAGAGTAAATAACATTTTCTGTCACATGTTAATATGTCTTAAAATAGATGATGCAGAAAGGTGTTTTTAGATGGACATAACAACAGACTTCATCCTGTGTTTATTGAATTCTCCATACGCAGAAGGTTCAGATTTGCTTGCTAATCTGTACAATAGCATTTTTCTCTGTACATTATTTAGTAATTTTTGTGTATATTTACACATTGTTTACAGAATAATCCAAAAAAATAGCTTCGTCTCAATTTTATCTGGCTTTCTGTCAGTAAAATTTGTGTTATTCACATTTTACCAGTTCTACTAGAGTTCCATAAGTACTGCAACTTTACAGATTATTGCTTTTAACAGCTTGGATTCGAACACTGAAATCATTCTTTCCATAGTGAGTGAAACACATAGTAGTTAAGACTCAAACTCAACAGTACACATTATAAATTATGTTTTCAGTCAAGCAGTGTTAAAATAGCTTCTTCAGTTGTAAATATGAATTTTCTTGTCCATAAACTATTCAATCAGCTCATTTTTCTAATAACCTTCCAAATTAAATTAGTAATTCCATCAAAAACTTATTTTGCAGTAACCAGTTTTCGTAAACCATGTTTACCGTCTTCAGACCAAAGGGGTCCTCTTAGGAATTTTTTGTACTATAACAGTAAAGTATGTAAAAAAATAAACCCATTAAACTTAAATCCAACACTTTTGAAAAAGAGCATATACATAATTGATTTAGGCTTTTTTTTCTTTACTCATACAGAAGAATACAAATAATCCATATTGGTGGAAGTGGAAGCTGAAACGGAAAAGTGTGGTGTTTACTTATTTTGAGTTCATGATACAATTTACTTGAATGTCTTACCCTTGCAAAGTATGTAAAGTATGTCAGTTAGTTTCTGAATATTTAAAAATTGAAATCGAGTCATAGGCTATTTAAAAATTCAGGGGTGGACTTTGTGTAGCGGTTTCTTAAAATAAGTTTTACAAGGCCTGTATTTTGGAAGATGGTGTGTTGTTTGTTTATTTTTAAGACGCCGATCGTCAAGTTATGGGCGAATATGGATTTCGAATGTGTGTGATACGATTAGTGTTGAGTTTAAATTAGCGAATGTAGTCATTGTTACAAACTTACAGTTTTTAATTTATTCTAAATCTAATATCCGTAGATTTCAGTAAGTTTGTAGAAATATGAGTTAAGTTTATTTACCCACTTTTGTGATTAACTAATCCAAAAAATTAAAAACCTCCAAAAATATATGAACTGTTTTTGAACTAACTAAAGAACTACTTGGGTTTAGTTACAGAAAATTCCGGTATAAATAAATAAGCAAAGCCAACACAAAAGAGTTGATGATTCCATTTTTTTTGCTTAACCTCAAGTTCCATTGCAATCTCATTAAGATATACAATGTATACATATTTCAACTCTTAATGTATTGCCTTAAATAACATGAATATGTTCAAAACTACCGAACATTTCACTACAGGTTCCTGTTTTGCATTAATGGAGTATGTTATGAGGTTGGAAACAAACAATTTTTATTTAGTTGTTACAATTAATTATATAATTAATTATATAAATTGATTAATAATTAATTTAACAAATTAGAATTATTGTTAATAGATCTGACGTTGGTTCAGTAATAAAATTATATATTTAGTCTAGGTAGGCTTAAGTAATAAGTTTGTTAAGAACTTAAATTAAATCATTATAGTTCCTTTATAATAAAAATTAAAATTTTACTCCGTTTCAATTTATATTGCTGATTATTCTTGTTTATTTTTCCACTTAACCTGCTTAGAGATACAGTGTATTGTAACGTGCTTGTTATGTAACAATACTAGTTAAGTTTCTGTAGGTAACTTTATATTAAACTTTTAACTTGTTGTTTTGTTAACATTTTGAAAATCAGAGATTATGTATGTGTTAATTATTTATTAAGTCATGGGTTTTAATACTAATTCTATAGTTTTTAAAGATATTTATGTCCTTTCAGATACATTTTGAAGGAAATTTAACTATTATGTTCGTCACACTGTGCAAGCCTTATAAATCTCTTGACAGTTATTATTTTATGCCCTTAACCAAAACTACTTTCGTTAAAATGTGTGCATACCTCTACAGTTAACTTAACCCACTAACAAAGTTAACAAGGTCTAAATATATCAAGATCTTAACATGGACTATTTTTTGCTTAAGGTGGCCGTTTCCTAAACCGCCAAGTCACCGCTGGGAAATCGACAGCCCTATAGTAGCCATGCGATCTTAACGTCAGCTCGCCAAAACATGCTTTTCTATTTCAACTCTACGGTTAGTGTTTATTATTACAATGAGTTATAGTGAACGCTGTATGATTGTTACAGGTCCAATCTATTGGACAGTAAGTGGATATTTATGATATTTAAAATAGAAAAATGATATAAAACCTACTAAATTTTGTATAAAACATCTTGTGATCCAAAAGGACAGGTCTTTACAATGACTATCAAATGACACTTCAAGTGTTGTGATACAATTAGTATTATGAACCAAATCTTTGAAATAGTAAGCCATGTTTTGGGCATTTTACGAGGTTAAAAACAGCCCACTAAGCCCAAAAAACAGCCCATTTGAAATTGATTTTGCTAATCATATATCACAGACCTTATATCAAGTGTAACTGTGCTCACAACCCCAAGATAATGTTTTAAACGTGTGCAATGTTCTTAAGGATTCAATCAATAATTTTTAAAATATATTTGTCCGCCTTTAAATTTTGTTACTGTGTAAAAATATGTAAAGTTTGGCTATGTCTGTTAAAAGACATAATAACCTTATAAGAGTCGTTTGGTAAAAGGGTTGACTGTATTGTAGAATAATGTTCAAAGCATCCAAAAATTGTACAAGCTCTATAATTTTAAATATTTATTTGTATCAATAATAACTACCAATAAGGGTAGAAATGAGAATTGGGGTAAAAAGAATAAATTAATAATATTTATTCAAGCAATTGGTAAAATTAACTTCGAAATCTATCTATGTCTGCTGGTGACGCCGAAAGAGTTTTTCTACTTGTAAATATTGTATTATTCATTGCATTTGTGATTTATTTATTGTAAGTAAACTAGTTAATACTACTGAAGGTTTCTTAAATAATGTGCTATCATGTTAAGACTCAGTTTTAATTTAAGCAGAAATGTACAGTTATATTTGTTATGATAACAAATATAGAACAAAATAACGTTATTTTTTTAAGCTGTGTTATTTTTTTCCAGTAACATGAGATTATTCATTACTACACGCCAATTTTAGAGAAGACGTAGGTAAATATGAGGAATGAATGATTGTTAGTGAACGAGTGTAGTCATTGTTACCACTAAGGTTGACTGATACTTAAAAGAGCAAGTTTAGTAATAATCAGGGCAACTAAGGAACCTACAATTTTACGTGGAATCCAAAGCATATAGTATTTGTCTGATTCTCAGCTAATTGACAAGCCTGATACTCAGTTGTCTTCTTTACACAACATTCGGATTCAAACCACCATTCACAATTTATAATCAAACATGTAAATCAAATACAGTAGCTTTGCGATTATCCAGAATCCCGTTTATCTGGATTCTGGATCAGATTTATTATTTTTTCTAGATTATCTACATAAGCGTTTATCTGGATCATATTAACCCATTGGTGACGTAATTAATTCTATGTAAGGGCAAGTACTTGAATAACAATCTAAATATGAGCAAAACTGTTGCGGTGACTGGTGCTGTTGACTAAACAGTTAAAATTACATTAGAAGCACTATTCTGTTAAGTCACCACACCGTTCTCTAAGTACAAGCCTAGGCCTTGTCTGGCCATCTAGGTCTAATGGTTCTAATGTAATTGCACCAGTCATCTTTTTTTGCCTATACTGGGATCCAAACTCTGGGAACAGGAGACGGCGACTCAATCCACTAGACCACCGAGGTGCGACATGGTATGGGCCAAAACCGGTTCAAAACAAGAACTCTTAGCGGGAGACTTTTGTACTGTGATTTGGTTGTATATGGCTGTAGTTATTCTTTTTGCCACTAGTTCTGCTCATAACAGATATTGCTCTCTAGTGAAAATGTTTTCTCTCTACAATTTAACTGATTGATTGTCACTATTTAAACAATGATAAACACAGGATGAGCATGGGCTCGTCAGTCGTCGCCAATGGGTTAAAATGGAGGACATTATTTTTCAGCGGTAAAATTAGGTAGGCTTGTACTACTATATGCATGACATAAGAGTATACTGTTACACTTACTTGCCGCATCACCCATTGTTACCCCAGGTGGGACTAGACGTAGCCTACACAAAGCCTCCAGCCTTCTCTGTCTTGGGCCTTATATTCATGTCTGCCCAGCCTATTCAAGAAAGTCTTGTTGTATCTGGTCTCTCCATCTTAGTTTTGGTTTACCTGGTTGTTTTCTGGTTCTTCAAAAGTACTTTTTTTGTATTAGCTTCATCCCTTCTTCTTAGAATATAACCAGCCCAACTGAGACCTCTGCTCCTTATTTCAGCTGTTATTTATGGGTCTTTGTTGAGGTTTCTGATTTCTTTGTTATGCTTAACTGTACAGTTTCCATCTTTCAATGTTGGGTCATAAATCTTTCTAAGAACATTATTCTCTAAGGTTAACAGTCTTTTTTCCGTATTTTTTACTCATTATCCAAGTCTCTGATCCATATAATAGTGTTGGTCGTATAATAATTCATATAATCTTAATTTTGTGTTGTTGGATAGTAAGTTGGAGTTCAAATCTTTGCTGCATGCAAGGAAACATATATTTCCTCTATTTAGTCTATTGATAATTTCAAGCTCTTTACTGTTAATATCAGATAATAGGACACCCAAGTAAGTAAAGAAGTTCGCCCTTTGAAAAATATCATTATCTATCTGTAAGTTCACACTGTGGTCTTCTAGTTTACCACATATGTATTTTGTTTTACATAATTCATTTTAAGGCCAACTTCTCACTTTCTACAATTAATATTCAAACTAGATATTTTGTTATCTTTTTCTGTGAGGGCTAATATTGCAACATCATCTGCGAAAGGTAGGTTGTTTATTTCCTTTCCTATCTTAACCCTTCCCACGCCGTAGACGAAATAATCCTCCAACTGTAACAATCTCCAAACGCTGAGGACGAAACTATCCGCCAAATATATATATATATATATTTTTTTTAATTTTTCTTACGTTTTTTAATTTAAATAACTATATGTAAATATGGCAGAGCGTAAAGCTACTTTGAAGACGAATAATTCAACACCACTAACATGAGTCAGCTGGGAAGCTTGTCTGTTTATAGTGGAAATTTCCATTAGGCAGCTGACAGCGCTAGTGCTCCACAGCGCCGCGGACGAAACTATCCGCCATCTTACTCCAGTCGTTCAAGGTCATTTCGAGTGTGTTGTTAGTGTTTGTTTTCAGTTGCAATTAGTTTTTAACCTGTTTTACTTTGTATTCATTATTGTTTATACCTGTTTTAGTGGACAATAACTCGTTTAGTTTTATTATAACCAGTTAGTTATTTTTATCATGGCTAATCCAGACGATCCCGAATATGACGAATTATAATTTATAATTATTTGTTATTATAATTATTATAATAATTATAATAACAAATAAGTTTGATGTAGCATACTGAACAGTAGAAAAATCCAAGAAAAAATGTCTACAGTGAATAACCAAAACCCATTACCAGTGTAAGTAACTCCTTATTTGAATAAAACATTTAATATAAATTTTATGGCTTATGAAGTAAAAAAAAAAAAAAATGTATTGTGTTTTTTATTTAAGTTGTACTAATGTAATTGAGAATACAAATCAGCTTCAAGGAATTTCAAATTTAATTTTTTATTTTAAATAAGCATAATCTCAAAATATAGCATTTTGTCTATGGCGTGGGAAGCGTTAATTCCTCCTCTTGAGTTTTTTATCTTCTCTAATGGTTCTTCCAGAGCGATGTTAAACAAAATCGGGCATATCCCATCTTCTTGTCTTACTCAAGTATCCACTGAGAAAGTTTCCAATACTATTCCATACTCTTTTACTTTGAATTCCTATTTTTTCCATGATTAATTACAGTTCTTTCTGACTAAGCTCATAAGATTTTGTGAAGTCTTTAAAGATACAGAAAAATGGTGTTTTTCTAAGATTCTGTTATTCCATTCTCTCTTTTTCTTCCTCAAAATTCTCACGTTTTTTAAGCTTGTGTCTTGTAGTTATCTTTGAAATATTCTTGCTGGCCATTTAGCAAATTTTCTTTTGCCTTTCTCCTTATTGTTCCTACATTGCTACACTCTTCATCAAACAAAGGTTTCCTATTGATTTCCTCCTTTATTCCACATACATCTTCTGCACATTTATGACTTGTACTTTTGAAGTTTTCACAGTTTCCTTCTGAGGTATTTTCCACCTGAGATTCTTCATTTAGTGAGTGCAATATTTTTTTTTTTTATACTTTGTTGTATGTTGACTAGAACTAAATAATGATCTGATCCAAACTCTGCTTTTCAATCAAGACATCATCGATCTGGTTCTTTGTGATGCCATTTAGTGATGTCCTTGTTGCGTTATGATCGTCTTTTCTTGGAAAGGACGTGCTTATCACTTTCATATCTCTTGCTACTTCAAAGCTCAGTAGTCGCACTCCATTCTCATTACTGTTTTCATGTAGACTTTCCCTTCTGCAAACTCTTTCCAAATAAAGTCTCATTCTTTATGCATTGAAATCCCCCATAAGTATTTTTACATCATAGTTTGGCAACATTATCCATTCATCTTCTTAAAGTTCATAAAACATATTCTTATCCTCATCATCTGTGTCTTCTGTTGGATCAGTAGAAAGTTTTTGAACTTTCCCTCAATTCTAATTTTGCCCATTCTTTCCCCTTTAGCTTCAAAACTTATCATAGATTTTTCGATTTTTTTTTAAAAAGCAAAACCCACTCCTCTTTGGTATCTTTCTGTATCTCATCCGCTATTGTACTCGTTGATAATATAATCTTAAGCATTTATCCTACATGCTAAGAGCTGGTGTGTCTCTTGCAAGGCAAGTATATCTAATTGGTAACTGACAGATTGTCTGATACTCCTGGTTCTGTTAATGTTCTAATATTCCATGTTCCAAATCTCCATTGCCAGTTTGATTCCTTTTATGCCATCCTGAACCTGAGGCTTGGTGTTTCGTAATAAGATTGTTTTCTGAGGTGGGTGGTTGTTCCAATGCTTAATCTCTAATCTGGAGGACCAGGAGTATATTTACATAATCACCTTCTCCTACGATAGCAGCTTCCACTACAGCTCTGAGATCGTAACCTGACCTCGGTATTACATCAGAATTTCCTTCTCCTAGCCTTTCGGTAACCAAACTGTATCATACAAGGCTGTACGGGCAGTGCTTAATCGATGTCAGTATTTCCTCACCATGACAAAGCACTGTCATAGGGCTTTTTGAACTTTATTGAGTGTGACCCTGCCAGAAGTCACCCTCCCACGCTCTCTAGATGTTCCCGCTTTGGTCCAGAACTGCTTATTCGGGTTTCTATCATACCTGGAGGGACTATCTGCGACCCGTCCAATACCTGAGGCTTGGTTTCCTGATGACAGTAACGGTACACACACGCTGGAAATGAAGGTGTATCAAATTATATTTTCATATTTATAGAATGTTGACTATATGCAAAATGTTTCCTGCGCAGTGTTATTTGAAATAATGTTGTCACCAAGTAATCAGTGTCAGTGACCAAGCTGAACGGTGAATTGTAACTACGATTTTTAAAAGTTTTTCAGCCATTATTAAAACAATAAAACAACATGTACGTATACAGAATATAAACACAACACAATAAATTAAAAAGAGTGTGAACACAAAGGAATATATGAATGAAATATGCAAAAAACTTTAAAACTTAAAAGAAAAACTGCATGTCATTGTACGGTTAGATTCTGGTGAATCTGCAAAAAAGATTGCTTCAAAATTAAAATTGTGAACAAATATCGTAATTGATCACAAAATGTACACAAGTCTTTATTTACTCTGTGTTTGTTAGCAATATGGTGTAGCTTACTTTTTAGGTTTAAGTTATGAGTTTTGATTGAATAATTGATGTAATAACATATTTCTAATTATAAAGTGCAGACATTATACACATAATTATCCCGTTTATATTTTAATAAGAGGTTGACAGGAATGTTCAGTTTATAATTATATACAAAAAATTTTCATAAGCAAAGTTTTACTATAAAACGTAAACGTTTACTAGTTTAGGTTTTATCGTACCTGGTATAAATATTCCGCGCTGTGTATGCTGTAATGTAGTCTTGATCCTCTTTTATCCAGTCTATTGGGTACTTGGCGTTCTGAACATTCCTGATTCCACGTTTATCTTCAATATCCCTTTAGAGTGATATAAATAGGTTATGGAATTAACACTTTATCAGGAACAATGTAGTAGTTTTGGCCATACAAAATTTACTTTGTACAGAATTAAAGATACATTACATTAATTACTGGTTATATATGTACTTGTTAAAAACAATGGTTTATTTATGATAGTTCTTTACAAGAAATAAAAAAAATGAAAAGATATAATTTAAGTATAACTGTTCACGGATATAGTAATTTGGTCAGCATTTCATACTGATTTTCTGAAATTTTTCCATCTATGTATCGTGAGGTAAAAGTCTCACAATGTATAAAATTGTAAAGTGACAATAACATGGCCGTTTCTCTTCATGAAAAATGCCAAAAACATGAGTTTATATTTCAATGATTCAGTTTGTAATATTGATGATGCACTTATCTGCACACGCTGCTGCCGGTCAGACAAACGGACCTCACCCAAGAGATTACCTGTTCAGAAAACTCTATGGCCCTAAGCTTCAATAAAAAAGTATATGTTTGACACAATCAAAGGCTTTTGAGGGATCAAATAGGGTAAGAAATAGCTTTAAATTTGAAGATGAATGACCTGAAATGTTAACATATTGTGTTCTTTTGTTGAGGTACGGCTCAAGCCATGCTAGTGGCACTCCTCGGATTCCATAGCGTTTGAGCTTTTGTAATAGAATTTGATGATCCACACAATCAAAAGCTTTTGAGAGATTGAGAAATATTCTCAATTAAGTCAGAGACTCATTACTGCGCACCTTGTGGACTTTCCTGCCCGGAACCCGGATTGGTCCTTCGAAAGCAGATTGCGTTTCTCAAGAAATTTTGAGAGTTGAAGGAGAAAAAGTTTGCCAAAGATCTTGCTAAAAACTGGAGGAATCTCATTGTGATCCATTCTTTAAATGCATTGTCTGTTTTCTCCAGTTGATTTTATACCAATAAAGGTGCTCACATATGTTAACATACATGACTTCTGAGCTCTGGTTCTATATATCCACATAGCTACAAATTAAGTGCAAGAACAATCTTACATAAAATTAAGGGCGTCATAACCTTTGAGTTAACTAGACTATCACAAAGAGTAATTATATACTTGTCTGGACAGTCCTTTATTATTTCTTGTAATACATTTTCAGTAGTTTTTGGCATAGTTGACAGACCACAATAGTATTTAGTTATGACATTCAGCTTCCTCTACAGCTGAAAGTTATTTAGTTATGACATTCAGCTTCCTCTACATCTGCAAGTTATTTAGTTATGACATTCAGCTTCCTCTACATCTGCAAGTTATTTAGTTATGACATTCAGCTTCCTCTACATCTGCAAGTTATTTAGTTATGACATTCAGCTTCCTCTACATCTGCAAGTTATTTTAAATCAATCTGTCATCTTCAACAGTTACCTGATGAAGAATAAGGTTAAGCTAAAAACAAGGGCCTTGCTGGATAATCTTAGACGGCCACCGCTTGGTACAAGACGTATTACCAAACAATTACAATACTACAAACAAAACAATATCACATGGTGCAAAAACGTGGATACGGACCAAAGATGAAGAAGGTAGAAAAGGACCGTGTGGAAGAATGTGGTGAAAGAAGAATCTGGAGGGAAACAAAAATGGAGTAGACTATCGTACAACCCATGAAAATGGAAATTTCAACGGATGAGTGTACATATGTATAACATATTCCAAAGTTTAGACAGAAGAGAATTATTAGGATTTTTCATGAAAATAAGCACAATAACTGTAGATACTTGAGCTAATTTCTGCTGTGGAAAATTATCATTCACATTGAAAACTGGTTTTCCCATAAGAAATATCTGGCTGTGAATCGATCAACTGTTTACTGATTGCTGCTGGTCCAACCTTCATCTCTAGCAATCTAAATGAGTTGATAAGCTTGGAAAATCCTTTTTAACACCAAGGCGCATGTCCATGACTTGTTAGTTTCCTGTAAGGAATACTGCATGTTTTGCCATTGTAAATTATCAGTAAGCCAGTTCTCCAGACTGGTATTCTGGTGACAGGAAATTTTAAATACCTCTGTTATCATAAAATTATCAAGAGAGAAATAACTTTAAAGCTGCCAGAAGAGATAGAGCTGAGTGCTTCAGTATGCTAAATGTTGGAGATTGGCAAACTTGGTGATCTTGGGCCACAAAAGGAGAGCAACACATTCACAGTTCAGTATTACTAGAAAACACTAATTGGCCTGTTGGTTTTACCGAGTACATGTTCACAAGAAGCGAAAAGAGTAAATAGTAGTAAAAGGAAATAGTCAAACTCCCTGTAGCAGACAAAAGGGCTGCCGGTACACAGCGCTGGCTGATTTTCTGCTAAGTAGCCCTCTTCTAAACCAATAACCCTCTCTGACTTTCTTTATCTCTCTCATGACAATTTGTAATATTCCCTCAATCTTAAGTTGGCCTCACTAACCTCTCTGTTTCACTCTAAGCTGCCACACAAGCTCAACCTTGTAGCAGCCGCACAAATATTAGAAAAAAAGTAATCTGACTTTAACGTTGGCTTTTTTCTTCTAATAGATACATGATCATTAGTTTTACACGGGCCTGTGTAACAGATCAGGATGCCATTAAATTTAAATGTAACATCAGAAAAACATTTTTTCCGTGTCTAGAATCTGTTTTGTATTAAGTAGACTGAGCATAGAACTTATTGCCTACAATCTTCTCACCACTTTGTACCCCGTGTTACAGTTTTACTTTACACAAGGTTGGTAATAGTGTTGTTTGTACACTAAATTCTCAACATTTTAATAAACAGTTTCTTAGTAAGTTAAGTACCTAGAAAGGCCAAATTAGCCACTAATCTCCATAGGCAGCCATATCAACATAAACTTATGGACAGAGTACCACTTTTAATCAATAACATTTTTAAAATAATTTTTGTTTGAACACCCTTAATCCTAAAAACCTAAAGATCATGTGTTATTATTAAACAAGGCAACGAGAACGTGTTTTTTTGTTTAAGTAGAACTGTAAAATTAAGAGTATTTGTGTAAAATTAATCAACTTACCTTTCAGATTCATTTTTAGTTTTAATATTTGCTTCATTTTTCAAACTGTGTAAGTGAGCAGGTAAAAGATAGTACATCTGTAAATAGTCTTCCATGTTAGTATGAAAAGCATCATCTTTCTCTTGATTGGCTGGCTTCATTTCTTCTGAGAAATTTTTAGAATGTATCATAATATTTATTTATCAATAAAATTGATTTTTTATTGTTTGAAAGCAATGATAAGAAATACATTTAAATTATTGTTTATTTATAACTAAATTAACCTCAAATATGTAGTCACAGATTTTAATAACAAGAGATCCTAAGGAATTTATAGCATCTAATTCATATCATCTGATTATTTAGTCTTTTATTTATGAAATTTTTGTAACATTTCTGTTTAGTTCAATACTTATAATAAATGAAAGAAGTTTTGATGGATAAAAGCTTTATTCTTGAGAAGGATTTTACATTCATTTCATATCAATTTGCTTCAACAAACTAGAATTATTCTTAATAAAAAACTTTGATATGATCTATTAAAAAAAGAACCAAATCCTTCCCAATAATTGGGATTGCACAAAACAATTAAATTGATGTATAATATATGCTTTTATATAAGTTTTATGAAATTTAGAAGTACAGTATTAAAATTATGAACTCATTGCTTTCATAGCACATAGATAGATTTGTTGTGTTTCAAATTATCAGCTGTTTTTTGGCTCATTGTGGAGCACTAGTGTAGTTCCATGTCAATGTAACAGAGTTTAAACCAGCTGTAGTAGCAGACCTGACTAACTTGAGGCCTGTTTACATGTTGCAAGTAAACGTGCCAGTGACTTGCATATAGCTACTTGCACCATGTAAACATCTTGTTGCTAGTTACTTGCAATGCCAGTGAAACAAATATATTTGTTTTGCTGACATACTGGATACCCCCTCCACCACTGTTTGGGACTTGCATCTTTAAATACTATTTAGTAAGCACACAAGTGCCATACAGTTCTTATGAACCTAAAGTATCTTTTAAGAGAAAATAGTAAACTACAAAAAACTTACTTATCTGTCTCAAGAGAAGCTTTTCAAAAATTTTAATGACATAATTGATAGGACGGTTAATTGTTATTTAATTACTAGAATTATTCTTTCTTAAATAGGACACACTGTAACTGTGTTTATAGCTAAGTTGGGATAATGTCACGTTGAAATGAAAAATTAAGTACAGAAGAGTCTCGATTATCCGCCATAAACGGGCCGGCGGAAGGGCGGACAAGCGTAAATGGCGGATAATGGGGAATGTTGAATAAAACCTAAATTACGTACACAGTAAATAGTTTACAGTATATTTTTATTTACTTACACGATTAAATGTAATACATAATTCATTACTCACTTTAAAACGGAAAATGTTATTTTAAACACATAAATTTAAACTGGTTGAGTTTAGGGTGAGTGGAAAAAGCTGGTGATTTTGGTCTGCCTTCCTGACGTTTCCCGCTTTTTCACCATCTCTGGAGCATCATAATGTCAACAGCCCTGGCTTCTTCTTGCTGCTCGACGTATTTAATGGCCGCTTCAAAGATTTTCACCCCTTCTTTATGTGCAATTTTTTGGGGCTCAACAGTCTCTGGTACTTCGACATCTTGATCGTCACCGCTATTGACAAGTGTGACGATTTCTGCATCAGTTATTTCGTAACCTTCATCTGCTGTAAGCCACTCTCCTACTTCAACCGAAGTTGCGTCTTGATACCCAGGAATTCGTTGCAATGTGGGTAAAATATCTTCATGAATTTCATCATGCATGGTTCCGGCATCTTCATCCTCGCCCAACAGCTTTTTCCATGATCTGGCAAAAGTATCTGCTCCGACATTGTCCCAGGCACTTGCAATCCAATAAGCCACATCATTTAGATTTATACGTTTCAGCTTTGGAATCATGTCCTGGCCATCTTCTATTTCCTCTATCAGGGTGGAGAGAAGCCGTTTTCTATATTTCCTCTTCAGTGTTTCCAAAACACCTTGATCCATAGGTTGGCAAATTGCAGTTACGTTGGGGGGGGGGGGGGGTAGGAACATGGCCTTTATATCCTGGTCTTTTAGATCATCTACATCGGTGCATTATCTATAAGTAGAACTGCTTTTCTGGGTAGGTTATTCTCTTTCAAAAACTTTTCTGTAGATGGTACAAACTCTTTTAAAAACCATTCTTTAAAAATATCCCCGCTCATCCAAGCACTTTTTTGGTTAAAATATTTTACTGGCAGTGCGTGTTTCGCAATTCCCTTGAAAACCCTTGGATTTTTCGCCTTTCCAATCATTATCAGTTCCATTTTATGGTTTGCTGTAGCATTACTATAGGCCAAAATTGTTACTCTCTCTTTGCTGCGTTTGTAACCCGGAGCTGCTGCTTCGGTCCGAGCTGCAAGGCTCTTACTGGGTAACATTTTATAATTAAGGCCCGTTTCGTCACAGTTAAATATTTAGTCTCCTGTTAACTGCTCAGCTTCAATAAGTGTTTGAAATTCTTTCTTGAACCTTTCCATTTCTTCAAAGTTGGATGAAAAATTTTCACCACAAATATTTAACTGCCGGATTCCATATCGTTTTTTCCAGCGGTCTAACCAACCAATGCTTGCTGTGGATTCTGTATCGCCTTCACGCCTTTTCTTTTAATATAGGTCCTGAAATAGGCACTCCTTTGTCCCTAAATTGGGTAAACCAAATGAATAAGGCCTCACTAGTTTTTTCATAGTCACTTTTCTTCATCGTTTTTCTGTCTTTTAAGTCAATTTCAGTCACTCGTGAGGCACACCATTGTTCTAATTCTGATCACTTTTTTTTCCAATCCCCAACAGTGCGACGACCAACGCCATGGTCATCGGCTACCTTCTGCAACGTCTCTCCTTTGTCCAGCCTTTTTAAAGCGTTGAGCTTGTCTTGCATTGATAACACAATCTTTTTTCTTTTGTTCCTGTCCATAATTCACTTCACCAAACAGCACTACAAACATCACAAAAAATGACTTTAAATATATAAATAACTTTACCGAACACACGAGTAGCGGTACCTTTCAACACGGGAGCGATCCAGCAACTGACAAAAATATCTAGAGAGATATACAGGCACGGCGCGGGAAGTGGTAGGTGGGGGCGGGGAAGGCGACTAACCAGTTTGGGCGGAGCGGTACAGGCGGACGCTATTTAGAATAAGGACAAAATTACCTCAAGTCCTTCCTCTATAGTATACAAAGATTTTTATCTCTGGATTTCAACTAGCAATCTTCAGAACGCTTAGTCTTTCTTGATTTTGAGATTAGATCAGAGGATGGTGTCCTTCAAACTGATATAAACTGATATCATTACCTTCACTATACCGTACCAGCTGTCTCCACTGGACACTTTCTATCCTACAGCCTAACCACGAGAGCCAAACAAATAATTTATTCTACTAGAAACCTCCAACTTTATTAAAAATCAAATCCATTTGGCCCAGTCCCAAAAATAATTCCCAATTCTTTCTCTTCATCACCAATAGTCATTTATTTACATGTAAATTTGTATACATACAAATATAACAAACATTGGCAGATAGCCTACAAATGAACATACAACTGATAAAAGTTTACAACCAAAGAGACTTTAGGTTAGTAAAAAATGAAACATCTTTGTACATAAAGACAATTTACTCTCCCCCATTAAAATCTCCTTGAATAACCTCAAACTTTCACTTTCAGGCAAACAACAATCTTTGCCAAATCCTGCTTTATGCTAAGTTACCTGATCCTAACAACCGATCAGTTCCAAGGACAAGCAGTGACATAGTTTTAAACCTTACAACAAAACACCTTGCAAAACCTGTCCTATTTATCTATCAGCTCCAGCTTTGCCAAGTCCACCAACACCTTAACATAAAAAATACCTGGAACCATTCTTGTGACTCCACCAACTTAATATAGCAGCACTGCCAAGAGTTAAGTTCATGAGAATCAAAAACAATGCACAGTTGGTTAAAGCCCACCTTCATAAGCTAAAGGTTCTCAGTTTGACCTCAGTCATAACAAATTTTTAAAGGGATCAGCTGATGCTATTCATTTATCATTAATTACACTTTCTAAGGAATAGCAAGCCTTGGTTTAAAACAATGACTACATTCGCTCTTCAACACTCATCCAAATCCATCTTGGCCGTTTACAGACATTTTTTAGTGTAAGCAAACAACATTGTCCCCCCCCTCCCCCAATAAATAAACCTGAGAGGTACGAGGCATTCTCTCTGGATATAAGTACTTGTAAATACAAGTAAAATAAATACAAGCATTAAGGAATAAGGATTGAGACTGAAATATCAGGGTTACTTTACTTATACATTGAATGTAATCTTGTTACACCATAAAGCCCAATCATATATAACAAAATAAAAGCTAAAAAGTGTAGAAATCAATAAAATCAACACAAGTCAGCTTACAACAATTTCAATAATTTGTTTACTTGTGTCAAAGGCATTTAAAAAAAAAAAAAAAAAAAAAAAAAAAAACTAAAAACAAGGAATTCTAAAATACAGATGAACAACTTTTGGAGAAAAAAATCATTTTCATAATAAATAATTAATTGCTAAACTTTAAATACAAAATGATTTTTTAATTTTAGAGAGCTTTAATTAACTTAAGCATGACGTAGTTTGATGTTAACAATGTTTACCTAACTCCATTTTCATAATAAAAATGGGTTTTTGTCTATAATCGAAAAACCACTAGAGATGATTTTTAATGAAAATTGTTTGGATTTTAAAGTCCTTTAATTTGATGTGCTACATGGCATAAGGTCCTGTTTTAAGATTTTTTACTTAAGGTTATTTTTATTTTTCAAAATTTTAACGATTTTTACAAATTTGAAGATGGAGAGATAAGTGCCCAATCTTATTATTAGTTGAAACTTGAAAGGAAATGTCATTCATTGGTAGTTTTGGATAAACATGTACATTCTCTGATGTACATAAGAGTTACTACTTACAGTAAACTTGTTACTAGATCAACTTTAAAAACAACATGTTTAATAACTTGGGCCACCCTGCCCCTAAGGGTTAGAAAAATTTGAACATTGTTGTATCAAAATAAACAAGGCTTTAAAGACCCTATAAATGAGGTGTAACACGACCTATGTTCCCATTTAAAATTGTCCTCAAAACTATCCCTCCCCAATGCCCCTTTGGGATTTTCCGGATTAAAAATATTTTTACTTAATTCTTTGGGGTAATAAAGGGAGGTTTCAGTTGAAACAAATTATGCAGCTCAGTTCATTTGGCTGCAATGATACTGGATATGGGTGTGTGGGAGGGTCAACACTATTGTACGTGTATGGGTGGGTAGGAGGAACACCAATGTACGTGTTAAGTAGGACAATCAACGCCACTGTACGTGTTTGGGTGGGTGAGGGGTCAATACCACTGCATATTTTACAATCCAGCTATAAAACAGACTTTGGTTGAAAAAAATTATCAGCATACTTAGAACCATATAAATTCAATTGGAACTTTTCTACATACTTTGCATTGGTTCAGAGATTTAAAAATATATGTAAAGATGTGCTGGTCACTCCATTGTATTGATTTGCACTTCTTGAAGGTAATCTTGCACATCTCTATCGGTATAGGGTCAAGCATTGTCATGCATGAAAATAAAATCTGGCCCAACAAATCCTGAAAAATTGTAATATTTTCTACTAGAACCTCTTCCACATACCTATGACGATTTAAAGTTCCTCTACTAAAAACGACTAAATCTGTGCTAGCTTCTATTAATATTCTGCCCCACACTATGATAGAGCAACCATTGAAATTGTCCCTGGGTGATAGTTGCATTGTGCATATCGCTCCCCTCGCCTTCTCCACACCCTTTACCGACCATCAGGAGATCTGAGAGAGAATCTGTACTCGGAGAATAATACTCGACTCCAATGGTCAATAGTCCTGTTTGTGTTATCTTGAAAATTGTTAAACAACTTGCTGATGATGTGCGGTCAATCGTAGGCCAGTGGCAGGCCGACAATTATTTAATTCTCTTCTGTAACCTTCTTATTGCTGTATATGTGCTAATAATCACTCCTCGAACTCTCTAAAGTTTATTTACCAGATAAATAGAAGTTGAAAACCAATCCCGTAGACTCAACAAAACAATAAACCGATCATCCCAAGCACTAATTGCTTGGCTATGACCGGATCCAGGCCCTCTGTCATAACTACCAGTCAGCCTGAATCTGTTAGTTCTATTAACGCTAACTACTAACTAGCTCTATTAACGCTTGAATTTGAAGTGTTGATCTCTGCCACCCGACGCACGCTAGCATCATACACTGGTGAAAGAGGCATTTTAAGTCACAAATGCACTACAACCTGTAACAGTTCAATCAGAAACAGGAATGAGGACATGGTGGCCGGCAGTGATGTACAAAGGTCAAGATTTGGCTTGTACGAATTCATTAGTACCTTATGACAATAATAGATATGCAGAATGAAACTAGTGAACAGGTTTGTCAGCTTTTATATAAGGAAATGAGCAGTTTTCGCGTAGAACTAGAACTCATACACTACATTTATTTAGTTAAACATGATTTATGACGAACAAATTGGTTTAAGCTAAGGGCAAATAAAATAAAAATAAAAAAAAAAAAAACAGTCCCACTTTAATTGCACCTGTGTATTTACAAACACGGCACTGTGAATATAATTTATCAGATTGTTTATATTTACATATTATAACCATGATCGTGTCACTTTTTTAGCTCAATTATTATTTTAATCAAATTCAGTAAAAATGCACAAATTTGTTTAAAATTTTAAACTATCAGGCCTAATTATTTACAATGTACACGTATTTTTTTGAAAATCAATACACTATTTATAAAACTTCTGAAGTTGATTACAAGATGGTTTAAACTAACTAATCTGATATAAAATGTGGGTTAATTTGTAAGCATTATGTTAACATAATATGATTATGGTTGTTGCATTTATAATTCCTGTTGGAAAATTACTGTTGCCCATTAGTTAATGCATTGTAATTTACTCGAGTCTCTGCTTGTGTTGGGTTTTATAGATTTTAATTAACATCCTGAATATGTGATTGTATATTCTACAAATTGGCATAAGCAATTGGAAAAACAAACAGTAGCAGACAGCGTATTGTCAAGCATTATTTTTACAATAAGAACATGTTACTCCACGGTGCATGAGAGAACTAATATCAGCACCTTTTAAGCCAGAGGGGGGGGGGCAGATCTGTTTGTAAGGTTTCCTATCAATTTGGGAATAACAATAACTCGTGGTATATGTATGCTCACGGGGTTCCACTCTGTGATATAACCTTACTCCTACAATATGAATTCGGCAGAGTCAATGGACACTAAAACTCTAAATGAGCCATGATCAGAACCACTAACCATCAGAATATTTTCAACATATGATATTTTTTAAATCACTTTCTCCTACTTCAGATTATGATATTTTGTTGTCTCCTAAAACTACTGAGCTTTTAGGTGCCCCTTTTTCCTGGAGCCGTACGTGGCCGCGTACTTTGCTAATCCCTTAAACTGGCCCTGTGGCTATCAGTGTCTTAATACATAAATTAACATCAGAATAATGCTTTAAATAGAGGTAATTCCCAGAATCTTGTTAAAAACCAGATCAGATTGTCTCAATTCACTAAAATTCAACAATTCCAGAAGAAACAAATCAACTTACCCCTTTTTCCCTATACACCATAGCTATCAAAAACTAAAAATGCTTCCATTTTCTTACTGTTCCACCTTAAACTAGACATTCAAAACAAACCTCCCGGGTTAATATTATTTTCAGAAAGTCCAAAAATCTAAACAGTTCACCTAAATTACCTGATCTGGCCCTACCTGTTAGCATATCTTGTACAAAACAGGGTTTGTTCATATCATAGCAAATAAGTTTCACAAATGTTTCTTACAAAGATTTATTGACTATAATTATTAAATAAGTTACCAAGTACACTCTGGTTTATTTTTTTATAAATGTTGCAGTTAGTGCCAATTGATGAAATTGTAGGCAACAATTATTTTATACTAGGGGACACCCCTGCACGCTTTGCATACCAACCCCGACGCTCGCTACACCTCGGCCTTCGGCCTCGGCATGTAACTATTCAATACAAAAATCGGTATATTAACTATATAACGTAAAATTACAATTACATTTCGGTACAGTATCTCACTCACACTAATTGCTTTGCCACCTACTTAGCCTGTTTCAAGAGTGTTCATTTCATTTATTTTTGTTTAACAGCTGAAGATTAAACTCATAGTAAAATATTAAATAGTATAATGTCAAACATTCAAAATAGACATGTTTATTTATTTACAAAACAGCTGTTATTAATTTACTAAAATCGACCCAATGTTATCCTTATGCACCAATCTTTTAAGGGTGCTTTATACCCCTTAGGAGTACTTTATCAAGATGAAAATACTTCAGTTGTCCTATTTAAGTTCTAAAGAAACAGTGTACAAAATTTCAGCTCTCTACCTACATGGGAAGTTGGAGAATTAGTGATGAGTGAGTGAGTCAATCAGTGAGGGCTTTGCCTTTTATATATATAGATATCTTATGCTCAATTAATTTGATTTATTCTCAAAAATACACATATTAAAGTGCCAAATTCTGAGTCTTAATGTAATGTTTCATCAAGACATTTTTGAGTTGATGCATGTTAGTGTCAGCTACTTAAACTGTGCATTAGAAATTGCTGAGCTTTATGTTAAATCTAATGTGATCACTTACTGAATAGGCAAGTCCAATTTATTCCAGACGTTTGTACTGTGTAACATTTTTTACAGTTCAAATATTATTTTAGATCTTTGACTAGACTGCCTAGATTGAGCCGACTACCTACTACCCCAAGGAGAATAATGTACTGCACAATTTGTTCTTCGGTTCCTTGACCAAAATATTATCGCTGCAGTGTTTGCAACCTCTTAGATTATTGTGTAAGTGGTCTATGTATTTAGTTTACTCTTGTAAAACAGCATTCTATTGATCACTAATAATGAGAAAACCCCTACAGAGTTCCCACATGTTGACGTATTAAGCAAATTGATAACTGTGATGCAAGATCTCCCTGCTGCTGCTTTACCTCTGGAGTTGGTCGTCTCACATACATAATCTAACATTTGATTATTTAGGTTTTGTTTATGACAAGAAAGCAGGTTTACCTTTTTGGTAAGTCCTTTAAAAGTTAACACACACAAAATAAAGGCAAAACAGCCATAGATATTTCAAGGCCACTGGCTTTATCTTCAGTCCATCTCAGAGGAGGGTTAATGGAAGATCTCTTCATTAACTCTCTTCGGTGATGGACTGAAGATAAGGCCAGTGAAGTGGCCTAATGATTATTTTATCTTTATTATGTGAATGTGTTAAATTCCAAAGGACTTACCAAAGAGCATTGTTTAAAAAGGTAAAACTGTTTTCTTTTTTTAACAAAATCTAAGTAATCTAGGTGAATACTGGTCATTTTTTACATTATGTCGCATAATTAGTTCCAATTGATGAAATTGTAGGCAACAATTATTTTAGATACCTTATGCTCAAATAATTTCACTGTAAAAATTATACACATTAAAGTGCCAAACTCTGAAAGTCTTTTATGTGATGTTTCAATAAAACAATTTTAGATGGAGTCGAGTTAATGCACGTTTGTGTGAGCTAATTAAATCTGTGCATTTGAAATTCTCTGTTCTGCTAAGCTACTGTGACAAATTAACACTAAATGATGTATACTACAGTACAGTTTTGATTATCCAGCTGTCTGTGTGTTATTCAGCTTGACAATATCACCAAAATAGATTTTTAATTAGATAAAATTGGAACTGCGCAGACATAACGTTCAACCTCATAACTCGAACATTTGAGTTTTGCATCTTGAATATTACAAGCGCTTCTTTTAACCTTCAGTTCATTACTGCTTAACCAGTTGTTAATGCATAAAGCGCCTGCAGATCTGAGCTGACAATGTGTTTAATTCTATAATAGAGCAGCTGAAAGAGTTCATTTACACACCCTCGGCAATGCTTTTGTTTACTATGGGGGGAGTGAAAACATGTTCTTGTTCATTTAAAGGAATTTGTTTCTGTACATCCTTTTAAAATCACTAAAAAATAAACTGGATAGCAAGTTTTTATCTAAATACTATACAGTAACTCAATATATGATGTAGAATTATAAATCAGTAAAATACAGTTGTTTTTAAAAAGGTCCTTCATCTTACCAATCATAAGCTTTCAACAATATATAGTCAGCCATGTTCGTCTTGTCAACGTTTGCCAAGCCTTCTCAATTTGCATTGCATGCAATTATAGGCGCTCCACTCTTACTTGCCATTAGATACGAGTTATTGAATCTGTTTTTAGTTAGAAACTCAAGTTTTTTTGTGACTTACGTTTTATACTGGTTAAACGTGTCCAGCTTGATATGTTACCACATTAGCCCAGATAACCAAAGTTGTACTGTATTTCGGCCACGTTTCTTTATTACCATACATTAATATGTGCAAACACTCATTCCAGTGAAATTGCACTACTCTTTTCACAATATTATATATTTTACCAATATAATAACTTAGTAAGTATAGTTAAGTAATATGTATCATTACTTGTTGTTGAACTGGTTTATTACTATTTATCAAGCTAAGTGATAATTATATTTCAATTGCACTACCTTATTTTTTATCAATTTTATTATTTTTTAGTTTTAATTGCCAGTTCATACGAGCAACAGACATAAGCATTTACTTAATTCAGTGAGTGAATACTGCCAGTTGAAGATTCTAACTTAGATAGTGCTTTTTGCAGTCTGGATCCTTAGTATTAATGATTGAAATATTATCAAAAGATATATAAACAAAGAAATCTTGTTTCAATTTAATTTTCCCCTCCAGTTTTACTAATACAATAAAACCTCACTGACTTGACGGTCAACAAACAAATAACGGTGCAAGTCTAGCTGGCTTTAGATTCGGTGTATTTCGACTTGAAACATACACTCATTGGATATTTGAGATTCTCTGTAGACACAATAACTATATATATATATATATATATATATATATATATATATATATATATATATATATATGTAAGTAATAAATATATGATGCACCTCAAATATATCATGTGTTCATTTATTAAAAACCATTAAAAATTTTCAGTTTTGGATAATTTAACATCCTCTGGGTACACATAGTGACGAATTAGTGAGGTTTTACTGTATACAATAAAAAAAAATTTTTTTTCTAAAAACTATTTTATAATTTTTCAAGCAACCTTGAACCTCCTATACACGTAACAGCTCTGTTTACAAGCAGTAAGTGGTTACTCTATTTTTTATTGATAATTTATCAGATTACCATAAAGGTTGATTGATACAATCTCTTCGAACATACCTGTATAACAGCAGGCCATTAGGTAGGAACTCTGGCGTGTCTGCTAATATGAATTAGCAGTCTTAAGTGCTCTTAATTCTTATGATATTGGTATATTGAAGAGATAGGATATCTCAAACTTACCTAAGAAGATAAGTCACCAGCATCACAGTAGTAGTAAACAAATACTCTACGTACCTGAGGAAAGTGCCAGTGCCACAGACAATTTAGTCTGTCTATTGTATTTGTTCACTACTGTGTTAGTTAGTGGACTTGTCTTCTAAGGTAAGTTTGCCGATGTCATCTCTCCTAATATACTAATTCCTGGCCTGGTGCCCTTTAACCTAACCTACAGTATCATACTTATAATATAAACCTTAAATACTTAATCATTGTTCATAATATAATACTTTAATCTCAAGAAGTTAATATGAATGATTCAAAACAGCATAGAATCTAGGCGAATAGAAAATACAAAAGTTGACAAAATATAAAAAACACTTTTTTGACAGTGTTTAAACAGTAAGTATTTGTTCATTTTGCTTTGACAAGATTCAAGTAATAAATGTTTGACTAACATTCTATTTTAAAATAATGGTTAGTTATTAATTTTATACTTTTTTTGAACATGACCAATTACTGAAGTAGACAAAGAATAACATTCTAATATACAATTTAAATCTTATTATTGACAATTGGGTCATTCATTACTCCACAGTAAATCAATGTCACTGTACGTGTATGGGCGGGCGGGTGGGTCAATGTCACTGTACATGTATGGGTGGGTCAATACCACTGTAGGTGTATCGGTGGGTCAATATCAATTGTTCTTGTATTGGCTGGTGGGTTGTTGAGCCGTAATGTATAATCTATTACGGCTCAACAATTTCAAGACTCAATTGTTTTTTTTATTATCTAGACAAACGTTTGATCACTTAGTAGTTGAAAATATTTCGGCTATTATCCTGAAATATCCAACTACAGGATAAATTGTCATGTACTTTTCAGTAATGGCCATCTTTTTTGAAACACAATATTCAACTGTTTCATACCAACCAGGAAACCTGTATAACTTATTTTACTCCTCACCAACAGTAGTTAATATATTGGGCATACAAAGCAAGAGAGCAGCCAAGGGATATTTGACAAAAGATGAAAATTAAAAAAATGCACAAATGTATAAAAAATATCAGCATGTATTATTTAAAATGTTGAGATACGATAAACAAGCTTACTTTGGGAACTAAAGTACTAAAAATCCATGTCTCATCACATATTTATTGTTTCTTAGGATAGAGTGAGCTCACGAGACATACGCACCGCACTCCGCCCGTGCGTCTCGTGCACTCACCTCACACAATGGAAATGAATTTCTGTAAAATAACAAAGTCTAATATTTAACAAGAAAAAGGATGATTTATATGTATAACATTTCATTACTTCTAACACACACTATCGTCAGAATAATCGATAAAACATAAACCCACCAGATTTACCTGTGTCTCTCAATTGGTAAATATACTTAATTCATTAATTCTCTAAAGCTTCTCACAATATGGAGTGTAGCTTTCCGCCTTTTGGGAAATATAATGGCAGTGTATTTGCTAAAAATGAACCATGTTGCAATCTTCCCCCCATCACATCTAAGCCGCCAACATTTGTACTGGCAAGTCTTCAAGCAGAGTCGTTCAATGCCTTTTTGAGGTGTCGTTTCTCTAAAGAATTAAAATGAATAAATACGTCGGTGGATGTTATGAACTTAAGACACTTGAAATTGGCTTGCAAGTTCATACCGGCCAGCAATGCAAATGGACCAGCCACTCACATTGCTCCACATATCCATCAGAAATTTTGGTAACTAATTGTAGATTCTTATTGAATAATTCAACTTTTTTAACAAACTAACAAGAGAACACATTGTTTAATATCATATATTAACAAAAATAAAGGTCGTGTGACAGACAATAGTTAGATCAAGAAGGTGCTCGCATAGAGATGCAAAGTAATTGTGTATTTTTATACATATAAATAAAAACTATTAATAACATAACTTTAATACCGAAGCGTAAAGACAAAGGGGACTAGAAATAAGTATCTACACGGTCGGAGTTTGGAGGATAGATAACTGTTTAGACGGAAGTTCGGCAAGAGATAAAAACCCCTAGCCCTAAAGAATAAGCATCTCTGTACAACAATTTTATAACCCTTTTCGGTTCCACTACCTCTTCTATATCACCAACATGTTAATATTCCACCATCTTTTTTTTCATTTTCTATTAACACATTTAAACTTTTAAGAAAAAACTTGTTCAACAAACAATACAAGCAAGTCGTTTCCCTTTATATACAACAAACAAAGCAAACAAAACAGTAACTTACTGTAAACATAAACAATCGTTAGCCCCCACTGTGTATCACTAGGAGACAAAATGAAGCCATCAAAGTAACAATGTCGAGGCCGGAAGGGTTGCCCGACAGCCACGTTAGAGTGTCGGAGGACCCCTCCGGAAGCGCTAGGCGCTACGGTTCTCCACACGTTGGACGGATGGAGATCAAACTAAACCGGACACCCAAACCTGACCGAAACTACACACTCGGTACACTTAATTAGTTAAGCTAATAAAACATTTTAGTCTTTCATACTGTACACCAGTTCGGTAAGCATTCGTAACCCCACAATACTTAAATAATTAAAACTCGGTGAGATTTTGGTGTCCGGCCACATAAATAGAAATTTCAGTTTAAAAATCAAACAAAACAACAACATAAGTTTGGAACATAAGACATCGAGTTCTCCTACTGTGGACGGCACAATACGTGGTGCCGCCAACAAACATAAAGTAACAATCGTCCCAAAGTCAGGCCACATTCACGGTGCACTGCACTCCTGGAGGGATGAGTCTCTATGTTTGTTGCCAGTTCAAATTGGTTCTCTCTAATCTTCTTGCCGATCTCATTTTGTGCCGGGTCCATTCTCCGAACCCCCCACTGACACTTTTTCACCACCATCTTTCATTTTTTCACAGTAATCTGCAAAGATGTCTCGGAATCGTGCCCATGACTTTTCAGGTACGGTGATGGCTGTTCGGAAGTTTGTTTTTACCTGTGAAACAGAAAAATAAATTTAAAATAAAATATTGGGTAAAACAACGATACAACTATTAGTAAAAGAATAAGATGTTTTGGAAATTTATCAGGAGAAAAGGATCCCAATAAGTTCACTGTGACAAGATGCAAAACTAGAACATTAAGTAACTAAGAGAATTATTTAATATTAAACCATGGATGAGTAAAGATTTGAGCTTAAGAACAATGCAAACAAAGAACTTTCCTTAAGCAATTCTGATTTCACCTTATCTTGCCGGTGTAAACATCACTATATTATACAGGATTTAGAGTGTGAGCATCCTAACAAAAAAAAAAACTAATTTATTAACTTTAAATATTTGAATTTCTGAGAAAAATGTAGAAAGTATTTGTACTTATGATATCTTTTTTTTAATGAATGTTGTTATTATAATATTTTTAATACTACTTACTTTAAACATTTTTTATGTTTAACCGTGTTTTAATTACCCGAGTTCAAATTTATAACATTCCCTGACTTCTAAAAGTAGTTGCTATGTCCGTTTCACTGGATACTGAATAAAATGCAAAATTGAATTAAAATATTTTATTGGAGAATCAGTGTCTTGGCTCATACATTTTCATTTAGGTTTAGAGAAAAGTGTGTCTATTTATGTTTTTATTTAACCCACCGTGAGCAAAGGATGTCTAGGTAATAGACTAAAAAGTGGATGTTTAAAAGCTTATAGTGGAATCCTGCATTTACTAAGTGTTGCATTTTCATTATGCCGACAGATTGTGTGAGTGTTTACACAATATGCAGTTTCATCCAATAAGAGTGTTTGAATCAAAGACTCGTATATAATATCTTTTCTTCTGAATTTTGAAGAAAGTAAAATTTATACTACTCTTTATTATTAGTTAAGCTTCATTTATGTAAATATGTATACCCTAAAAATGTAAAGTATTCATTAAAGAATTAAAAACGCAGATTAGGATTAGTGCATTCAATCTGGGAACTATGTACTGACTTTCCTTACAAACAACTCCAGGAGCTGATAATTCGAAGCTGACAATGGTTAAAACACAATCTGGAGAATGTATTTTTACGCCATAATTACATTAAGAATGATATTTAATAAGAAATGTATACTTCTTACAATTAATAATTCTATCAAAGAATTGCAATGTAAAAATATTTACCTCTGAAATGCGCATATAGATTCCACGATTATTTTGACCAATGTCAAAATAAAAGTTTTTGTTTTCAACCCGCATATGCCTTCCCTCTGGCAGTTCCCCTTTGAATCCCCCGTCATCTGTGCCAAATTCTTCTAATAGGTCGGTCAAAGCGTCTCGGAATTCGATCATACCCTGAGCGGGAATTGCTATCTGCGACCTCGGACCTCCCCTTGTTATCGTTTGTGATACCTACAACACAACATTTACAGCATAAGAAGAAATAAACATAAATATCTGCAAACAAGATTATAGAAGTGAAAAAACAAAATAGTACTTGCATAAGATCATATTTGTTGCACTCTTAACCTAAATAAATAACTTAAATGTTGTATCCAACCAGATTAAAATTTTTGTAAAGAAACATTTTTAAAAGTTGTAATAAAATTAAATTGTATTCCGTGGTTGATATTTATCCTCGGAAAGGGCTAATATATTTGTAATTCCACTGCAAACTTACGATTCAGATTTAAAACAAACTTACGAATCATTTCTAACTTGAAAGAAGTACTTACTGAGGAGTTACAAGAAATAATCCTGGTATACCGAGGTAAATGTCTGTGGTGAATACTTTCTTTAATTAGATTATTATTCTACTTCTTTATAACACTCTATGTTCACTGCTTTACATAGTAAAATATTGTTTCTGGTGGGAAACAAAAATACCAATACCGGTACTTGGTTCAAGTTAGTTGGGTTGCATATTATTGATTGCCATACATTGCTGAATCCCTATAATAAATTATTTCATCAAACTAAAACGAAAATATCCAGCCAATTAGAATGACTCTTTTATAGCAATAAGGTGTATTATGATTCTAAAAAATATATATTTTTTATCTAATATAGTGTTTATGTATTTAAATAAGTATATACACAAACATGTAGTATGAAGTAATTATAGAAAACGCTTACTAAATAGCTATTTAATTGTTATTTTTTCAACTGTACTAATCATATAACTACTTATATAAAAGTATATTAAATGTTTAATAAATAAAAAGTATGTATTTATAGTTCTTGGTTTTGATACAAATATAAAAAATGATAAATCACAACTATAAATTCAATTTGTACAGTAGAAACCCTATTTTCCGCCAGAGGTCGGGACTGCGGCCGTTATGGATTGGAGAATAGATAGATATGCGTACACAGGCGAGCTGTTCCAGCAACCTGTTATCTGTTAGACGGCAGATGAGGCCTAACGGATGGCAGGCCGTTGGAACTAGGCTTATGTGGGCTAGACGGCTAGAGGGGGAATTGTCGTCTTTTAGACAGATGAGTCCTACGGCAACTGTCATATCGTGGCGCGATGAACCCAGACTCTGACGGATAACAGAACCTGGCGGAAAATAGGATTTTCACTGTATATTAAGTTTATTGCTGTATCAAGAATAAAGATGTAATGTATATATACATATATATTTACAGATATAATATATGGTGCGCCATTTATGTATGCTCAGCGTCAATGCTGTATATGCTTTGCAGCAGGAGTGCACAGTTTCTGCTGCTAAAAAATTTTGGTGTATTATACCACTTTTTAAAAAATTCTATCTTATTAGAATAAATATTGCAATTTATTTTTCAAAGAAGCAAAAAAAAAAAGAATTTGAAAAATAATTGGGCTGAGTAGAAAGCAACCTTTCTGTTATATTTAGCGCATATAGGGATTCCAGCGCCAAAGGGGAATATTTCGATCACTCAGCTACCTTGCTTCATGGGCGTGACTAACTTCCGCTGTCAAGTTGTTTAACTTTCGCGACAGAGTTTAATTGAAAAAATAACTGTAACAAACTGTATAAGTTTGTAAAAATGCTATTTATTGTTTCAACATTATTCATTGTGTTATTGCTATCATTAATTGTTACTTGAATACTAAATAATAGTCTAATTTAACCATTCTAAGGTTGATTTGTTGATGCTAATCAAACCAACCAATGGCCACTGGTGCTAATGACATAAAATGCAAGGATCTTGCTATTGACCAATCAGCATGTGGCCTAACGCTCTGGTTGTCATGACAACTTGTAATTCTCTGTCTCTCTCTTTCACCACTCTTTACATCAAGTGTGTTGAAAAGGTTGCTTTCTAAGCGGTCTATGTATAGTTATTCTCATTCTTTTCTGGTAGAAAATACAATGCTTTCGAATCAATAGTATGTCAGTAAAATAGTAAACATGTGCAAATATTTGATGGGGAAAAGATTCAGTTTCAGACAGCAAACCAGTTAATCTCGGCTGGTCGGCCACACTCTGTACCAAACTGGTTCATATTGAACTAATACATACTCTTATATCAAAGGATGCAAATACTATAATTAACTATACTTTAATGTATAAGAGATATCATACTATATAGAACTCGATAATGTGTAATAAATAGCACATTTTTTAAGTTAATAATCATCATTTTGCGACCAGAGGATTCTTTTATAAATCTCTCTAGTCTAAGGGAAGGTAAAGGTGGATTACTGGAATCGATCATCATAACATTTGTATATTTTGAACCTAAATTGTAATAAGTTTGTGTTAAGTGATGTTCACTTGTTCAATATTTCTAACATGTAATACACTATTTTACCAATTAAACAACTGTTTGGCAATTGAACCATCACAGATGTTTATTTCTTTTTATGGTAAATAAACAGGGTCATTATAATGATTTTGTGCAACAAAACTATATTCTCCTCCACATACAACACCCACCCTCATACTTTTGTTTGACTGTTTTATAACCACTCTGTATTGGCAACTATATCATCTTATGCTACATAAACAAATCAAAATACCTTAATGCAATTTCTGATTATGTATTATTTTTCAAAAACATTTTTTTAATATACATATAATTCAAAGACACCAACGATTCATATTATCAGAAAAAATTACTTTGTAGAACTGTATTAAAGAGATGATGATTTTGTCTTCAGACAATTCATAATTTCATTTGAACTAGAATACTACTTAGATGAAAATACACTTAAATTCAATTAAAGTAGCTGCTAAACTAAATATGAAAGCAAGATTTAGGCTATACCTTGCTTACCCTAAGGAAACGGCCACGTGAGTTTTCTTTAAGGTCAAGGTAATATCGTCTGTTATCTTTAATCATCATTTCGGATTTTAATTTACCATCTTCTGGCACGTTTTCAGGATTCGGTGGACCTGTAACAAAGTTTTAATTCATTTCCGTTACCTAAATAATTTAACTAACAGACATGTTAGTATATAAAACACACAGATGGAGTGTTTATCCAATACTAGATGTTATCTATCAGCTAATTTTAAGTTTAGCAGTAGCAGATCTAATAGTCACATAAATATATTGTATTTTAAACCAGTTATAGAGGAAGACCTCACTAACTAATCATACTACTGGTAAAAACATTCCTATTACATGAGTTTTGTTAAACAGTAAAAACGAGGCCATATTACTTCTCTCATAATAGTGGTACAAACTGACTTTAATCACTTGAAAGGGATGAGAATTTGTTACCTTTGACATGAAAAATTAAAAAAAGTTTCAGACAATAATTGTATTGACCCTAGTTTTGTACAGTTCAACACTAACAAAGAGTTATATGACACCTCAAATTGTATTTTTGAACATTTTATACCTAAGGTATTTTTGTTCTTTAACACGTTGAATGCGGACTACGTTAATTAACGTACCACAGCAGTGGCCCAGCAGACTACATTAATTTACGTAGCGCTCCTGCTCCAAATGCATTGGTTTAGCTATTGTCGGAAAATGTTGTATAACTCGCTGCTTGTTATGCTATTTTTTGTTTTCAAGAGTAGTTTGTTTTCTGTTCCAAACCCCACAATATTTGTAGGAGAGGTGACAAGTGATAGTGTTTTGTGGTTGGCCATTGCGGTGCACTAGTATGTAGTCTTTCAGCATTCAATGTGTTAAAATGCCTGGTAAACAAATTGTTGGCTTTTTAGATACACTACTAAGGCTATTTCATACTTTTTAAATGTGTGTTTTTTTTTTACTTCCTGATATAAAACTAACATATTTCTGCTTAAAAATTTGTAAGGGTTGTAAAATTGTTGTACAGGAAAAGTAAGGGTAATAAAACTAAAATAATCATTTTTAAATTAACACTAACTTTATTTTAAAAGAAATTTAAAATATGTCTATTATTTACAATAGTTTACCTTAGCCAATTTGATGATTTCTACTCTAAACACTCCTAGCATAGTTCCACTCAGTGTTTGTCACACATTGCTCTGACATACATTATGGTTTCGTTTTTCTGTCCTTGTTTCTAATAAAAACTTTCTTCTTAGCATATTTTTATTTTCAGCTCGTCGATTATACAAAACCATGGCATTGATTGCAATTTAATCTAGCACAGAAAAAAATACTCTAGCTGTCTGTCCATTTTTAATAACTGAGGTCGAATATTCCTCAGAAGACTTATTTATTAAATAGCCCAATAGCTAGGGCAACTAAGGGTCATGTGGAATCCGAACCAATAAAAAAACAGTACACACACATATATATAAATATGAATATATATATCTCAGTTTATTGGCTAAACCATCATCAATATCACCTTCTAAATCAATATCACTATCATCTTAACCAAAAAGCTGGCATGAAATTAATACTCATCACCATTGGTCCTTGTAATTTGGCAATGACGAATATTCGTTGCCAAAACAATTGTGCAGTTTTTGTAAAGTTTTTAGTAGAAATAATTCACAAAATTACTTTTAATGATTATAATATTGTGAAAGAGTATCAATTATAGTACTGATTTATGATTTAAATTAATCTTTTCATCCTTTTTGTTAGCTACACAAAAAATTCGTTCTCTATTGAGGCAGCCGGCATTAGCTAACGATCAACAGATAGTCATTGTGCGATGTAAACAAACAGTAGTTTTGTGTAACAAATATTTGATTTTCTGCAGATTATTGTATTTTATAGCGATTTAGTGTAATTGTGCAAACCTTTTTATTTGCTGTCTCTATTGCAATGTAATTCACCAATTCAATAAGTATTAAGACGATTAACCCTAAAATTCCAAATCTTAATAAAACCATAATAATAGTTTATATAAACTGCATAGTTATTTCGACCTTGAATCATATACCGCCTCTATCATCAATAGTTGACCTTGTTTCACTGTCTGTCAAGTTCATCAACAATGAATTGCTTTACTTATAATACGATACTTAATCATTATTCATATGATATTAATTTATTTCTAAATAAAAACATACATGGAGGAGTTGAATTTTTAAATTAAAAATATTCTAGTGTAAGCCCTCAGGACAAAGTGGTGTGGAAAAATAAAAACAGGAATTAAAATTACTGGGTTTGACATTATAGATTGAAAAATGTTCTTGCAAAAAACAGCCAATCTCTTCTCACATATACACAAAGAATGTTACAACTTTTGGACAGATTCATGATTTTTTAAGATTTTATGATTTCATTGGTTAACATTCCGATATATGAAATAAGACAAACTATATCAATAAACTGTATGAATCAACATTAGAAAACATAACCAATACTTGTGTTTGATATCTTATAAACTTCTCCCGACAAAGTTTTGTAATATTTAAAATTCATTAGGCAGTGAACAAATCTATAAAATATAATTACACACCTAATCTAAAAAAATAGTTACAATGTGTAGAATATAAATTAGTTTACATATATTAACCTACCCAGAGAAGCGTAAAAATCACTAAATGACGATAAATGGTCTCTAAATTCTGCGGCTGTCGACAGAGCGAGGAATATTTGACTCCGCCTTCCGTCCGCTCCAATCTGAGGACAAATTCAGGTTGCCTATTAAAAAGAAGCAAATTAAGACAGAATTTGTACAATTTAGACTATATAACGTTTCTGGTGTTTACATTTTCAATGAATGACTATGTCTATGGACAAGACGTAGGATGCTTGCACACGAATGACAGTTTCCTGACCATACTGACAGTTTGAAATCATCACTTGCAATATCAATCCTTTGTCATCGTTGTTTAAATGAACTGAGCCTTTTTTTCTTCATTGAGTTTTTTGCTTTTATTTTTATCACACGCATGACAGTTTCCTGACCATACTGACAGTTTGAAATCATCACTTGCAATATCAATCCTTTGTCATCGTTGTTTAAATGAACTGAGCCTTTTTTTCTTCATTGAGTTTTTTGCTTTTATTTTTATTTTTTTCAGTTTTAATGACCTTGTATTATTATTCAATCTTTGGCAGCGACAAAGTTATTTGTTTAGAATCATTTCGTATTTTTAATTTGTTGTCAAAGTTATCCCCTTTAATTGATGTTTTTATCTTCTTGTGTTATTATGTTTAAGATTTGAATATTTTTAATAGCATTGCATTAATTAACTATGCGGTGCATAGGCTGTTTTTTTAAATAAAGTGTTTTTTATTTCCTGTTACAACAGCTGATCATAGTATCTACACCTCTAGGCCATAAAGTAGGCACACTTCTCTGTCTATCTACAAATCTTGCGGTTACACATTACATATAAAAATTGGTCGTTAATGTAGTTGGTTAAAGCCAGACCTCATAAGTAACCTTAAGTGTCTAAGGGTTGTACTGCAACTGCTTCATTCATTTGCCAAAACCAAGTTTAAAACATTTTCCTATAGCTTAGGTTCTAATTTATAATTCACTTCAAAATTTACCTTTTCAGTCTTGATTCATGAGAGATGTTTATAAGCCTATAGAAAACTCATTTACACTGACTTGATCCTCCTAAACAGTGCCTTTAATTTAGATATTTCATAATTTGGTGATAATAGCGTCATAACACTTAATACAGTGTCTCCAAGAGACATTACTCAAAATTCAATAAAATAATTTAAATATAACCTTCAATTTAGTTAGTGGTAAAATATGATTTTAGGGATCTTTACAATAAAAACGAAGACTACAAAAAAAATGTTAACAAGATTAAGTTCGAAAATATTGTTTCTCTCCAAATAGTCACAGTGTGACAGAGACCAATGATATTGGAATAAAACTGTAACAATTGGTTCAGGGATTTAGATACTACAGAGATCAATAGTTTCTTTTTTCATGTGCGATACAATGAGTGAAATAAATAAAAACGTGCAATAATTTTCTGATACAAAAATGCTGCCCAAGACACAACTGAAAGTAGTAAAATATGTCATATTTGAAGAATCATAGAGACAGAAATCATAGTAAAATGTTTCCTCTTGTTGGTGATATAAATGTAAATGGTTTAACTGATGTAAATTGTAAAATGAACTGACAGTGTCACTTTCCAGAAGCGATAGTATTTTGAGAACTCACCATTAAGAGTAACAATTTGAAAAAAGTCCACCACTTGCAATAATTGTTTCTTAGTATTTTATTGAATTGTTGTAGGAATGTTTTATATTATATTAACTCTGAGTTAAGTACAACACCAATCTGGTGTTAAATTTTTTGGTGCTACTTTTAAGTCAAGTAGAAGTATCATTAGACCAATTGTCATTTGTTGGTTCTTCCAAAACTATTGTGTGATGTAACAACGGTGGCAGTTGATTCTCTCATCCCAGCTCTTACCAAGTAATATCATACTCACATGAACAATATAGCACAGTTTCCATTGTGTTGAGTTGTAGATTTACAACTTGTTTTGCATGCGATAAGTTGTAATCACCTATTGAATAAATAGGTTGCAATGCCTTTTGGAGGGATGTTGTGTAATGGCAGCGGACGACCACTTTTTGTAGTTGAACATTACTTCAATTTCAAACATCTTTATTTATTCAGTATACATTGATTACTACAAATAGTGTCAAATTCTAATTATGTTACAACTTAATAAAACATAAATAAAAAGTATTCACATGAAACTGTATATGATAACACTAAAATAGAGATTTTATTACTAAATATAATTATTGAGGTTGCTGGTACAATTTAAATACAATTACTTTTCTCTCACATTTATTAAAAATTAAGGAAACTCGTCAAAAGAGTACAATTCCTTTGCAAACAGGTTTTCTTTTGAATGTATGAAAACTTGGTTACAATTTAAAACTTTGGAAGAGACACATAGAGTTTGGATAACGCATAGTTTTTTCACAGTAAATTTGTTAATTAAATGCAGGCTGAGCCAACTCATTACGAGGACCGTTATTGTGGCTGTGCCTATCTCCACAATTAATGTCATATTGTTAAATTCTGTTTTACATTCAGTATGGTTTCACACATATACAACAGGTAGACAGTTAGTATATCTAAAGAGGTAAAATGTTCTCTAACCAACTTTTTTAGCTTTACCTTTTGCATTCTTCTTATAGCTTGTTTTTATATTTTTAAAATAGATTTCAAGTTATTGTCGGATATTGCACATCACAACAAAATGCCGAAATCAATAATCTAATGGATATATGAAAAGTAGATGCTTTTTCAAGTTTTAAGATCGGTCAAATTTTGCTTTTTCCCTGAAGCAAACAATCCAGAATTTCATTTTACTATTTCTAACATAACTATTCCAGCTCAAGTTTCTATCCATGGTTAATCCCAAGAATATTGTTTCATTATTTTTTTCCTAAAATATTATAGTTCTCAATACTTAAGGTAGTTTTAAAATATCCTCTATATTGTGTTCTGAACGCAATAAGGCTAGTTTCATCCATATTTAGTAATGATTTATTTCAAATTGATATTTGTTACGAATACATGTAGCTCAATTTTCCTGAATGAGGAGTTTAAACTACTTCTCAAGTTGACGCAGACACTTTAATATTTATTTCATTTGTGTAGAGGCAGAATTTATTTGACTTGCTAAGTATCGGTAGGTCATAAAGATAGCAAGTAAACAGTAATGGGCCTAAAATGGACCCCTGAGGACACCAACCCCATTTATTACTTTAGTTAATCATGAAAAATAATTTTCTTTAAAACTGTTTCTGACTTACAATTTAAACAGGCTGATTTCTGTTGGAAAGAAAAGATTTTAACAATCGTAGAGGATATTTTTCTATTCCCTTACAGGTTCTGTCAAGCTTATTATTTAAATATGTATTTTAAATGTTGACATGCTTTACAGTTCAACACAAGATTGTATTTTTCTAACTGGTTTTAGTTTATTTAAACAAATAAATTAGGTGATATAACTAAAATTGGATCCTCAGAAGCTGTAAGCAATTTTGTCCTCTTTAAAAGAACGTCAATTAAAAAATGATTACTTTATAAATAAAGCTGTCTTTATTTTAATTTAATATTGGATTTATGGAGAATCAAGTCCAAAATGACAGAAGGTATTAAAGCCTCTTACACAAATAAATAAATAAACTTAACAGCTATTAATTCAATCAATCCGTTATATATAAAATAAAGCTCCTTACTTCAGCTACTTTGATAAAACGTCCTCTTCTATTTTGTTTGACATCTAGGTAGAACCTTTTTGATTGAATTTGTAACATTTTGGTGGCCAGCTCCTGTTCCCCTTGCTGCTGCTGCCCTATAACACACAAACCATTGACATCAGTCACGGAAACACCACTGGCTTTAAGCTAATGGTTTTAAGTTAAACCATTGAATATAGAAACAAGCAGACCTGGTGAAGGGATCTGCCATGTCGCTGCCAGGGACTGATCCAACACATGTCACTGCTATTCAACTTTATTTAAACTGTCTATTTATTTTTGGATATAACTGTAATCATAAAAAACGAATTATCTTGTTTTCCAAAACTGTTGTTACCTTAGTAACAGATCGTAAGTGAATACTTTATCCATCATGAAACTCTAGTAATTGATTAGAAAATGAATTATGAATGTTTTATCTCTACGATATGGCGTGACAGCACTAAGAACACTGAAATTGTAATCTATTGATAATTAATTTTACTATCCATCTAATTACATCAACTCCGAATCTGCCTATTTTCTAAGATACCCTACAACCTGCTAGGTCTCTTAAATTAATTTAAAGGAACCTTTTCAATTAATTAAAAAAAATTGTTCTAGAACTAACTTTGTGTTAATTTGATATTTGTTTGATTTTTGAAACATAAGCAAACTATCGGTGGAAATAATCATCCTCGTGAAGAATGGACTATGTTAAGTTGTTCCCGCTGGGAGTGTGAAGATGCATCACAATTAATTCAAACTAACGGGAGTAATTTAATTCAAATTAAAACTATGAATCACATGGTTAAGATTGCCCATTGTGTTCTTATCAAGGGGGATTAGCTGTTCTTTAATGAATCAGGAAGCAGGTGTTGAATGGTTGCCAAATCTGGACTTAGCTCTGCAGGGGAAAATCTCAATATTTAAACATTAAACACTTTAGATATTATGTTTTAGATTTCATATGTTAAAATTTAATTTTCCTCCTTTTTTGGTAGCTGCATTGAAAGCCATACAATATATATAAAATATTAGAAAAAAATGTAAACAGACAATAGACAAGTTAGGTAAAAAACAATGACAATGGTTATGTAATCATAGCAGTGAACTGGAAAATAATTGGTTTTTCTTACTCCCTCAAACTTGCGGGAAGAAAGGTAGGTACCAACATATAAATTGATATCAATCGAACAATAATTTTATAGACCTCAATGATTTCTGTTAGTACATTTTTGTTTGTTTTCAATCTGTCTCAAAACAGACAGCTGCACTTTGTCAAATTGAATTGTTTTATTCCTTTATTAAAAAAAAAAAAAAACTACTTTGTAAACTGAAAAATTGTATCCCTTAATTTACTGATAAATGTATATATTTAAGTCACGATTTTTTATGAGGACGTTCTTTGTTTAAAATGTATTGTAACTATCCCAAAACTCTTACTACTTTACAAAAATTAAATTAACCATCGGCAGTTCTTGCAATGATGAGTTAACCAGCATCCGAGGCAATATGACAAGATCAATCTCACGTCCCGTCCAAACACATGCAGATGACATGTAAACTTAGTGTTCGTTATTATTTCCCCAAGGGAAAAGCATTAGCCTATTGATTGAAATTGTTATCTTCTGTATCAAGTGATGAAACCTCAATCAAGCAGCTCGTATATCATGTGAGGCCCAATATAACGTTACATTAAAGCCTTGGCTCACAGCTTGACAAGAGTCGATGTTTGAGCAGTGTCATTGAACACCCCATGCACATTATTGTTGCATCATGAAGTGGGTTTAGAAACTAGGGTAATATGAATGAAACAGAACTTATAGAATCTAAAATTTAATAAATTTGTAGAATTAGAAACAAAAGAACTTATCATGTTTTTTTTTTTTTTTTTTTTTGTTCTCTTAAAAGTTAGTAAAAATGTAACGAAAATGATGCTGTTAAATACTGTAGTCTTGGAGATATCAACATATTAATATATAATTTTGTGAACAATAATTAAACAGTGCTCCAATTATGCGTAGCATATTTACTCATCTAATGTAATGTGCCGCGCCTGCAATGCGAGAGAAGCCGAGTCGCCCTCGCGCCGTAACACGTTTAGTAGTTCTGACCTAGTCTATAAATAGTCGAGTGTCACGGCCGGGCCGGGCGGCCACCCCCAGCCACCAACATGACATATACACACAGACATAACTCCTGCTCATGTTTTGATGCAAACTTCTTATTTTCCGAGGTTACTGCAAGGCCACTTCCGTTGCAAACAAAGGTCCAGTACCAGAATTAAATTGTTCTGCTGACAAAGACGCTTACTTCAAAATACGAGAGATAGGGGTGAAGATATCTGTATCTGTATGACATCACGATTCTATATAAAATAGCATTTATATGGAATATATTTAAAAGTGAAGGGAAACGGAAGTAATATGTTAGCGGAGAGTAACGTGAAGGTTGGCCTCGTCTGGCCTGATCAATAACCATGGTGCGACACTGCCTACCCCGCCGCCGCCCCCTGGCCTAGTTTCCTTCTTAGCAACATCGCGTCACTGTTTCAAGGACCACCGAGATAGAACAGAGCAAGTAACCAGTTGTACTGTATTACTCCAAGAAATAAAATCACAAAATATAAAATACTCTAATGTTTTTATAAGAAATTACACTGATAACTAAAAAACAAACTAAATAAATATTAATGATAGACAAGGTAAATCTTATTTTTAACTATCACACAAAAAATATATATTAAAAAATAAATACAAGTTGGAAAACAACTGAACCAGAATTACACTACAGTGTATATATTGGAAGTGCATATCTTTGTTTTGGATATATTTTTAAACTATCTGGTAGGAATGTGCAGCACACTGACTTTAGAATGTGCAATCCGGCGATGCACTTAAGATACCATTGTCCTTGACGTGTTCCAAAAACTTCGAGAATCCAACTTCTCACCATTTTTTTTTAACTAAACCTGATAAACGAAATGAGTTGTTACCATCGCTGTCGTCGACGCTCGGTGAGGCGTCCCCTCGGAATACCCGGCTGCGGTACATCCTTCCACATGACAGGCGGGCTGAACTGAGCGAGCGAGACTCACTTGGTCACGTCACATGATGGACTGTCTGTCGGTGAGAGGGGGCGCCGTGACGCCGACGCCGCGGGGATTTCTCCCGACGCCGAAATTACCTTAGTCCCGCGCCAGTTCCCCGGATGTCGAGCAATTAGTGGGATCGGTTGGTCTACTATTATCTTTTAATAACAATTATACATATCGCAGTAACATTATTCATTGGGGCAAAATTACTGTGTGTACTGCAAAGATAATACAGACTTTGTTTTCAATTTGTTTTATTAATTATAAAAACATAGTGATTTATAAATTCCCAAAAGGGTTAAAAAATATCTAAGTACGCTTTCCACCAGAGAAGAGTGGCCTGAGGAAACCCACAGGCATTCGTGGACTTTTCAGCATGTCTAGACCAATTTTAAAGACAATGACAGATCTGTTTCTGTTAAATTTTAGTCCCCAAACGCCTTCCCAGAAAATAACACCAATTGTGATCAAAACAAGACACATTCCTTCCCATCAAGTATGATCAGTTTGTCTTCTGTGTTTTGAATGAAAAACATTCATTCATAATGTGTTTCATAATTCAAAGTCAGCTGATAAGTTTTTATTTCGTCCTAGTTGTAAGTATGTTGTGGTAAACAAAACTGTTTTAGGTCATAATAACATTGACATATTTTATCAGTCCACCTCTATTTTGTAATAATTTGACTATGTAAGTGAATGCAAAAACCTCCACCATTCAATTAGGAAACAAAGCATGAGGAATGTTATAAATCCGTCAGTAAGTGCACAAAAAATGCGATAACAAGTGAAAATCATATGGTTCTCCTAACTCTTAACAATACTTCACTAATGACCACTACGAGAGTAACGTCACGTCAGCGTTGTGTCGTTTCCCCGTCGCAGGGAAAATTCCCCGCGGGTACACACTTGGAGGTTGGTGCCCGGCCGGCCGGTCACGGTCAGAGAGTTGCCCAGATGGCGCGCGGAACAGCTGCTAGCGACAGTACGTTGTCAAGTCTCGTTAAACCAATGTCAAGTGCGCTAAGATCGTACTGTACCTGCCTTTGTGTTGATGTACAGCCAACAGCAGTAGTCCAAGTTCATCGAACTGTCAACTATATACTTGAGGCTACAATGTTTGTTATTGCACAAGTGATACAAATAAAAGGTAGTAATATACTGAATAAATACTGTATTTTAATATCCCAACTATCAAATAAATGATGTTTTGCTTGTAAATAGCACATTCCGCTACTTTGTCATGCTGGTCTGAATAAGAAAACGTTACAGAAATAAAGTAATTAAATGTTATTTTAAAATTCATACGTAATATTTTATATTTTACGAAAAATATCACACCTGGACGTGATAATGGCAATAGTCAGCGATTGCACTAAAATTAAATTAAGGGGTTTGAGCAAAGCCAATGTTGACTTATTTGAGGAACTGCCGATGTTTGGAGAATCTATGTGAACACTGCCCGTACAAATTAATTTACACGCAACTAACCCTAATATTAAAAAAAAGCCATTCATACAGGCTAAGATCATAATACTCATTGGTAGAAATGAATAATGCAACGTAATACTAAGAAACAGCATCTGCCGCTTTAATCTTTTCGACCAACGATAAGTGTGAAAACGAGTTTATTTTTACATAGTGAAGACACGTTGCATACCTTAGAAAGTGTCTTCAATGGATATCCCAATGGCAAATGAACAGCCGGTGGTTACCAGCTGACCTACCAAAATTCGCTAAATTCTATTTACTTTCTCCCATATGCGTTAGCATATAGGAAGTATTGTGATCGTAAAAGAAAATGTTTTTACAAGTTGACCTACAAATCCATGTTGGGTTTACTGAACCCAAAAAAAAGGGTTTTTTCTAAACGTTTTTTATTTATGTCCGTATGTGTGTCTGTCTGAGTGTACGTGCAGTTCGCTGGAGACCAAACGGATGGATAAATTTATATGAAATCTGATATTTAGGTGTATTTAGCCAATATCTCCAGAACATTTTTTGACTTTTTTGAAATTTGTTTTTTAGGTAGAAAACATTTAAAAAATGGAATTTTCTCAGACGGCTCAAACGATTTTGATTAAATTTTCAGGAAAGATGTAAATTACAATTTAAACTAGTTAAGTAAAAACTGTACGTCTCTAACTTGACTTGTGTTTTAGGTATGACAAAAAACATATTTGAGAATCAAACTGGTAGTTTTCAAAGTTTTGATTTTTTTATGTTTAATATGGGGGAAAGTTTGTGCAAATTCTTTTGAACCATTTGTTGAGTTAGTAATAAAGTGTAGTAATAGCGACGAAATGCCGTATTTCAAGGTTGTAAAAAAACAGGAAAATACCACACTTGGGCGGATGGCGGGGTCAGTCTTTATGTTCAAACTGTCCTCCAGGAACATTTTCCGTCACGTCGCCGTTTGTTATGCGAGTCATTAATAAACAACCAAAACACTGTTAAAAAGCCAGCCTGTTGCGAGTTTTATATTGTTTAAATCATCAAAAAAATCAAAAACTGAGCAATTTAATTGGCGCATGACCTATCACGCACACTGTGCGCAATTTCGCATAAAACACTTAACTAACATACACGATTTTTATACTCACAATTAAAACGATTGTACATTTTGACATTAGGCTACTAATTATTAATGACACTTTCTAAGGAATTCTAAGTTTGTAACAATGACTAACATACTAATTAAAAATCCACACTCCCCATTTCTTGACGATCGACAACTCAATAATAAATAAATTACATACAAAATGAAAAGTATACAGCCTGCTTTGGCTGAACAAGGGGTTGAAAATGGTTTAAGAAATCACCGCGTCATTTTATCTAGTAAATGATACGACAACATTTCTATGTATCACACAACACTCAGAAAACGGCCAACCGATATAAACTCCGGCCTAAAAAAAAAAAAGGAGCTAAGCACTAAAAAACAGGATTTCCCCACAAAAATATGTACCAAACTCTGGCGGACAAATACCTCTTAACCATTAGAAGCTAATCTTTCAGCTTAGTGTGCGATAAAGTATTTACTACTAGTGACACGGGATTATTAGTCATGGTTATTATACAACACGTGTTATAGAAAAGCACGTAATTAAGTCACCTGTAGAGGAGTCGCTCGTGACAATAATAGGGACGAACACAAGTTATATAATTAATTAATGACCGTCGAGAACTCTTGACTATGGTTTTTAATATCTAAACCTATGTTATCTGCCATGAACACGACTGCTGTTACATTTGACACCCTGCATCGCGCCATTTTCTCTCCCCCTTCCTATATGGCTAACGTTCAGTATTACTGTATTTACTAAGACAAATGCTGTTGTATGACTAAAGAGGGAAATTACTAGTTCGCTGCTTTCATGACAATTTTAAACGCGTTTTATGAATGTTAGATCTAAAAGGACGGTCATCTGAAGTGACGAAGGGTCAAGTGCACCTCAGCAAAATCACACAGAAGAAAGAAACAGAAGTCGATTTCTTCTGCAGCGAACGCCTCAGTGGTGGTTACATATAGATTTCACCGTAAGTAAATATGTATACATCAGCAGTAATAATATATATTGTCCACTCCTCGAGGATTTGGAGTGGAATAAAGGGAGGGACTGACAAGGTGCTGGCTCTTCCATCCCCATGGCAAACTGGAGAAACAACTACTCGACAAATTAACTAGTCACACATTTAGCGTACTATTTGATGCCACCTCTGTTTCTTACTTTTCTGCGGCTCAACATTCATAGGAATTGGTCTCAGCACTGGTTCAAAAACAAGCAATCTGTACTGTCAAATGATTATATTGCGTTAAGAAATGAAAAATTCCCTAATAATCATGGCTCTATGAGTCTACGGTGTTCTGGGCCAGCCAGCGTACCTGGTGGTGTCCAGTAAGATATCCTGCCATGCAGCCAGTCGTGCGGGGTGTCGGGAGCGGGCACCTCCATGTCTCCGCTGTCAGCCACCATACCACCACTGTCACTGCCACTGTACCACACACTCCGCAGGACCGTCTTACACTGACTCACTGGCCGGCCATGTCTGCCGTGACGTCACTGCCTCCAGGAACCGCCGCGCCGCGTCATCTCGCCGTCCACGTACTGACTCACACCGCAGATAACGCCCCACTCCGCTACTACACCGTAGTACCGCGCCATTCATCATTTCGCTAGTTCATTCATTCCTCCTAGATTTTCCCTCTTCCTACAGATCGTGTCGTCACAGTTATGGCGTCACCAGCAGGGCTAACACCAAAGCGGGTTCTTGTTACACTAAATGCACTTTTCACTTAACTTTTTTAGATGGTAATATACTTACATTTATGCAAAACATTCCCAGTCTTAGTTTAGAGTTTCTTGCGAGACTAACACATCGAAATGGATGCACATTCAGGAGTGAGGTAGACGAAAGGCAGTTACAGCCCATTCCTTCAGCTATGGCCCGCTAGCGGATTAAATACCCTCAATATACCACACACCTACCTATATGGATGTTCACCCCTCCTTCCAGCTGCCCTTAATTAGGGACCAATTTGATGTTCCACTACACTTTAGCAACTTTGTGCTTTTCACATTATATCTTCTTATCGTCATATTTTTATGTCTACTAAAAATTAGAATTAACATGAGTCCCAAACACGAAAGGAGTTTGATATAAATTAACAAATACAGTACAACCTCGATTATCCGGCCTCGCTTTATCCGGCAGTCTGTGTCATTCGGTTCGGCAAGTAGTTAACAATAAAAATTATTAACAAGATAAAATTACAATTAATGGGAAGCGATTTTCAGTTTTGAAGCCCAAATAATGTCGTACACGACTGTTTCGGTTTTGAATTTCGCAAATTGCAGGCGCTGTATTGACTAGTCAGTCACCCTCTCTCGAAAAGCGGTCGCTTGTTTCTGCGTAAAAACTTAATAATGGGCCTGAAGATCCGAGCTGGCAATGTTGTTTACTTTTGTTCAGTGTGGCTGGCTGGAAGAGTTCATTTCGCGAGTGGGGGAAGTGGAACAGTTCATTTTACGTACACACCCTCGGCATTGTCAGTCTGTTGTTTCTAAAGCGGAGCAACACATATTCTCCTTTTTTAAGCAGTGGTTTATTAAAAGTGAGTAAGTGTTTTTCAGCCAAGATGAGTGAAATAAAAAAGAAAAAAAGTAGGCGATTAGAAGACTTGACTCAGGGGAATCAGCCAAAAAGATTGCCGCTGAGTTAGGCGTGACAAACATAGTTCGTTTCATTACAATTGCTGCAGAGCGCGTAGCGACACATGCAATTGTAGGCGCCCCGCTTACGCGTGCTCTCTGTCATCAGGAACTAAACGTGTTTATCTAATAAAACCAAGTTATTTATGACTTATGTTTTATTCGGCTTTTATCGTATTCGGCTTAACCTTCGCCACATTAGGCCGGATAAACGAGGTTGTACTGAGGACTGTTTATGTTAAATCAAATTTCTATCTTGTTTGGTCTCATTTTGATTAAAATGTTTATTGGATTGTGTGAAACTATTGGAATATCCACTTGTTCGCTAATAAAGGGTGGCCGGAAGGAGAAGTGAACAGCCCAGCCGTCGTGCGTGTGTTAAGCCGCGTTTACACTATGTTATGTAGCAAAAACATGCTACATAACTTTTGCTACATATAACATTTGTTAGATGCAGCAAATGTTATATAGTAAATGCTAGAAGTTTCAGTTCTAGTTGTTTTAGGTAAAAAGGTGTGCTGCTACATGCAGCAAATGTTATATGTAGCACATCCCTCATCAGTCGTTAATGAAAATGTCTAGGAATAGAAAGTTAGCTCTATCTGCAGCTATTGCAGTAATTTTATTTTCTTATAAAAGAGAACTAGGATTTTGGGCCCGTCCGTCTCTCATGGCTAGGCAGATATAGCGGAAGTGATCTACGCGGACGATGTCACCGTAGAAGCGTATTCGTGCAATGGCATAAAATGTGATGGCAGTTTCAAAAACTTCTCACGAATGAGAAGTGAAGACTTTGAGTACATTTTATGCATGATTGGACATACCAGCCTAGAACGCACAAAGCACACAACTCGACTTAACCTGATGACAGATAATTCTACATGTAGCAAATGTTGGAAGATCGTTGTGCACGACGGACCGATGCTATATGTAGCAAAAGCTAGATGTAGCTTGTTTTCCCTTTGATCTTACCGACTCCGGCCGGGAAACAGAACTTTTGCTACATATAACAAAAATTGCTATATCTAGCTCGAAATGCTACATACAACATTGGTTCTTTTGGTGTTCTGCTACATATACCATTTATATCCGCTAGCGGCCATAGTCGAAGAAATGGGCTGGGCTGTAGGACTTTCCAACCCCGCAGATAGTATTTAGTCCGAAGCAATACTTGGCATAGCAGCATTGCCATTACTTAAAACTTTCTCCCTCTTAATCAATTAGCCTACACTGACTACGATATACTTGCGTAATTACTGATGTAGTGTTGTTGCAGGCGATTTAACAGGCGTTCGAGACCTCATTAAAATCGTTTGTACAATATTATTCTAATCTATATGCAATGACAACCACATTGCTAACGTAAACTAAATTGTGTGCTAAAATGATACACGTTTCCGTGACCAAATACTTGTCAATGTGTGACTATATTTGGTAAATTATTGCACAGCAAAATGCACTAAAGCGGTTTAAGTTAAAATACTACGTCTAAGCTCTGCAGTTTAGAACGTTGCAGTGGGTTAATAAATTCTTGCCGGTTGTCATACGATGTGCGTGTCGACCCGGCTGCACCAACCGCAAACTTGGCGAGCCGTCCACCACCAGACATCGAATACGTCCTCATCAACACTAACTCAGAGGATAGTCTAATAATAATAATACAGTACATAGATAATAATTTGTATCATAAGCGAGCGTAAAAAAATAAAACGATGAAGATTGGTTTAAGGAGACAATTATAATCCATAGGCAAGGCGGCGCATGCTAAAATGTCAATTGTGTCAACATTCATTCTCCTATTCACAATCACCTATATAATCAGGGAGTGTGCCAGGCTGATATCAATAAATGTCCCAGATACAACTGAAACCCCACTTTATTTTTAAGATAACCACTGAGATTGTTGTCAGTTGGTTAGAAATCTACTTCAAAAATTCTGTTTTTACCAGATTCTGACAAATACAGGCATTTGCATTTATTTATTCTTAGGACGCCGAATGAGTGTTATAAGTGTCGAGTAGCGAATGTGTAATCATTGTTGCCTGACCATTCCTAAAAAAAGTACTATTATAGTTCAATGAAAAGTGAACAGCTGGTGGTTATCAGCTGATCTATTTCTAAAAACACATTTTTAACGAAGATATGATACTGTATAAGCTTTGGAGGAACGTGAACTATAGCGTCAACTAACTAAACCCAAAATTCTTTATTTCAGTATACGAGATTCGTATTCGAGGTCCAAGTGCAAATAGGTAGGTGAACGGCGAACGCGACTACCCGACACTGAACACTCGTTGGGGAAATGTTGAAGACACACAACATGTCTTTTAAAATATTAGGCCAGCCTTTGTTATTTACAGAATCCTTACCACTGGCGCCTAAGCTGGGATATCTGAGGGAAAAACTAAAAACTCAGATCCGATCTCGCAGTACTAGGCAGGATCAAGTTTTGGAGATGCCTTGCGTTCGCCGTGAATTACTCGTAGAAAAAAAACTATTTGCATACTTTGCTCCCAAATTATTCAACGAATTGTCCTCCAGCGTAACAGGCCAGGGTGTATATGAAACGACTTATTAAAAAATTTATATAAATACGTATTAAATGTATAGGGAATACACGCTCACGTAGCCACATAGAACTGTATTGAAAACCCAACTTAATGTTTCAATTGTGAATAGCTAAATAAGCTTTTATTATCTTAAATAATTGTAATAAAACCTGAGTCGTTTTGTGAATCAGCATTGTTTGTTGAAAACCGCTCCAAAGTTTTACACGATGGAAACCCCAAGACGACAGGTTTCGGATGTTGGCTCTTTGTGTGTCAAGGGCCATTATTTCTTAGGAAATCTCTGCTTTTACTAAATATATACCGTAACCGAGAAATGCTTCGAGGTATCGACTCAACCGACCGATTGTTATTTCGTAACCAGTGTTGATATAAAATATACAAAGATGGCATTGCGTCGGCTACCCACCTGATAGTCTCCTATTGTGTTTGGGTAGGCGTGCTGGCGTACTACACCCGGATTCGCGGGCAACTGGTTTCGGCACATTCCGTCCAGTATTGAGGACGACGGCGCTGAGTCACCGCCGTCAAGGTGCAACTATTGGTTGACGGTCGGTCCTCATACGGCTGCGTAACACGTACTGC
>JAQJVL010000184.1:1047084-1232909 GCA_035578905.1 Stictocephala bisonia
TCAAAAGACACAAATTAAGAAGTTATTCATAAGTCATTTTTTTAAACAGTTAGAAAACATTACATTTTTATTTGAAACATACTAGCATATACTATTAAAGCCGCGTTTACACCAAATGCTGTCAGCAAATGTTTGGCCAGCTTTTGTTGCAGCATGCTATCAACAAATGCTGGCAGCAAATGCTGGCAGCAAATGTTGGCGAATTCCCTAGACTGATCAACATGTGTTGACAACATTTTAGCGCTTTGGTGCGTTTAGTTGCATTCGGCATTCCGAAATGTCAACACTCGAGCAACTTGCGGCGGTAGCAGCAGCGTGCGTCATCATAGGTAAAAAGAAAAGACCAAAGAGATATTGGGTAAGGCCTTCCCTTAGGGCCAGATCTGTGTATAGTGGAAGTGACTTACTTTCAGATTTAAATCAGGACGATATTAATCCATTGTCAAGAGAGTTGAGGTGTGACGGCAGCGTTAAAAACTTCTTGAGGATGACAAGTAACGACTTTGAAAACCTTCTCACAGCTATTGGACCTAAAATTGCGAGACAAGACACCAATTACAGGCTAAGCAATACCTGCGCGAGAAAGACTTGCAGTGACCTTGAGATACTTGGCCAGTGGAGACTCTTACTCTAGCCCTCAGTTACCTGTTTTAAAGTGTCAAAAATCTACAATTTCTGGAATAATACCTGAAGTTTGTGCAGCTTTGATTGATGAGTTGAAGGATAATATAAAGGTAATGAATACTTGTATATAACCAAGTGTCCCATGATTGCCTCCCTCCATATCCAAAAATCAAATACATATGTGATTGGTTATATTATGCTATTAGTAGGCTAATAATAGTTTGTTTGGGAAATTGGTTGGTTTAAAGAAACTTAGTGAATATTTCACTCAAAGTTTAATGACATAAAATAAATAATACATATCAAATCAAAACAGCTTTATTTCCATAGAAATTTAGTTACTATTTGATGATAAACCGATAGATTGAATAATTTTATCACAATAAGCATCATTGTACTCGTCATGTTGAGGAGCCCACTTAGCAGAAATGGGACTTGCAGCGTTGATGGATGAATGGATTTCATTAGATGTTGATGGATCGTATGACTGAATGTAGGAAGATGCACTGGTTGATCTTGATGGCTCTGTACCCATCGGTAACTGATTAAGTTCCATTTCGAACAAAATGGTATTAATCCTGTGTTTTGCAAGTGCTTGGTCCGAGAGTTTATAATTTTTTCGTAATTGACACGCAACGTTTTTTCCAAAGATATCAAACTCGTCTTCAATTCCTGGCTGATTTAACTGGCTAGACACTTTTTTCATTACTTGATAAGCTTCATCCACCATTGAAGCTTTCCTCTTCTTCGTCAATTTTCGAGTAGGATCCGTTCCTGTTTTGGGTGTGTTGTCGGCAGTTGTGATTGATGTGTCATTGCCCTCCTCTGCAATGTCCTCCTAAAAATAAAACCACATTACATTACAGTTGACATTACCTTGAGTTGACAGAGTAGGTAAAAATCACTAGTTTTAAATCTTTTGCTGAAATAAACGTTTATTTTTTATAAGATTATGGAAATATTGGCACTTATATCTTGACTGTATGGATCACTGACCCCTTTAAAAAATACATTTCATTTTGCAGTTGCCGAATACTAAAGAAGAATGGCTACATCATGCCAAAGAGTACAACTCGCAATGGAATTTTCCGCATTGCATTGGAAGCATGGATGGGAAACATGTGATGCTACAGGCACCCATCAACACATCAAGTGAATATTTCAATTACAAAGGTTATTTCAGCATTGTCCTCCTGGCTGTTGTTGATGCAAATTATTGCTTTACTTACGTCTCTGTTGGTTGCCAAGGACGGTTATCTGATGGTGGAGTGTTTGACAATAGTACCTTAAAACAACACCTTCAAATAAGACTTTGAATCTTCCCGACCCAAGTTTCCTTCCAGGAAGGGATTACTTACCGGTACCCTACTTTTTCCTGGCTGACGATGCCTTTCCTTTAAAAATTAACATCATGAAGGCGTTTCCTGGAGTGCATGATAAGGCAAGTGTAAAACGTGTCTTCAACTATCGCCACTGCAGGGGCCGTAGAGTAGTGGAAAATGTATTCGGAATAATGAGTGTGGTTTTCCGTGTGTTGAGGAAACCAATGTTATTGGGAACCAGAGCGGCAGACACAGTTGTTTTAGCCTGCTGTCACCTGCATAACTTTTTGCGAAGAAGTAAGTCATCAGCTTCAACGTATACACCTCATGGAGTTTTTGATGTCGAGGACCTAGCTACAGGATCATTAGTGCCAGGACAATGGAGAGTTGATGGAATGCCTAGAGAAACTCTACTTCGTTAAAGAAGATTCCAAAAAAAACCTTCCCAGCTGGCCAAACAAATACGTGATGAAATCAGTGTTTACTTCAAAGTGAAGAGGGTTCAGTGCCATGGCAAAACAACTACTAGGCCTAAGATACAAATGTACATAAGGACGTTTGCACATATTATAAACGTATAGTTGAATTAACAACAATAACAAAGTAACATTAAAGTAGTGTTAATTACATTATATATTTTGTAACAAAATTTAGACCGTTGTGTTTATGTTTAAACTTTTTAACCTATAAAAGTGACATTAAAATATGTGACAATTTTGATAAAATAATCTTAAGTTGTTAACTACTTGCCTGCACTGTTTCATCGGCAGCCTCTTTCTCGTCAGTGCAATCCCAGCTTCTTTAATCTTCCGTGCAGTAGTTTTATCCTTTAAAAACAGCATCGCTTTAAAATAACACCACTTGCTTTTATACTCGTCTGCCCCCGAACCACTCTTCTTCTTCTTAAGTTCTCTTTGAAACTGTGCCAACAATGTTTTCACTTTTGCCTGTACTTCCGAATTACTGGCTTTTATCTCCCGCGAAATGTCATTCCATGCATAGTTCTTTAGGTTTTTATTTTTATAATCAGGGTCCATCGGATTCCAAAGAACTGGTTGCTCTCGATTATAGGTCAATCAATTGCATGACTGTTTCACGCGACCAATCAATTTCACTCTCAATGCTGTCGCTGTTCATATTGAGTTGAGAAACACGGACACCAAACAACACAGACGTACTACCATCAACAGTCGCAACTAGAGTACTGACGCTGTCGGAACGACATGGCGGCCAACCACGTGCGCTAAGGTAAGTGTTGCCAACATTGTTGACGGTCGCTTTTAGTCCCGTCAACATTGCTGCCAGCATATGTTGGACAACATTCTTTGATCTTTACCGACTACTGGTGGGTAAATGCTGCCAACACTTTTCGGTGCTGACAGCATTGTTGGCAGCAAATGTTGACGGAATTAAAAGTACGATTTTTGTAAATGTTGTCAGCTTTTGCTGGCAGCAATGTTGTCAGCTCCGGTGTAAACGCGGCTTAATACTTAGTTTAAATCCGACATCGTCACATTAAATTTGTTAAAGGATGTGACAATAAAGCTCCGTGTAAAGACACAATGAAGGTGAAAAATACTTATTCTATACTGCACTATACAAGATTAACAATTAATAATTCACGCATCAGAAAGGATTTAGAATCGTCGTCTGATAACTCACGCAAGGCGTTTAGCGTATAAATGTAGTACACATACACCATCTCTACCTTTTACAATAAAATTATCGTTTTAATTAACTAATTGTGAACCACTAGTACTACTAATTAGCTTGTTTATTTTAATAATTCATACATTTCCCCCGTTTGCATCTTCATCACTCTAAGTATTAAAAATAGCTAAAAACAATCCGACAATCTAACATTCATACGGAAAATATGAAAAGTACAAATACTCATTAAACTTGAAAGACTAAGCTAGTGATATGACTGTGCACGCACCACTGGAATGTGCACACGCCTGTGTCGTCGTCACTAGTGGCGCAGTGCTGTAACCCAGGTACATACTAGGGAACAAACTGTGTGGCGATAGGTTCTATGCTCTCAGTGCTCTTGTACCGACAAAGCGTCCACTCAGTGGTTGCCATCGATGTGGACACTACTATTACTAGATCAATGTGGGAAGTAGACTACCATGTTGGTTGGTAGTCGGTGTCCGGTTGTGTAAGGAAGGGAACTGATTAACAGTTTGTCAGTTCGCTGAAAATCAGAACAATACTACGGATTCCACATAAAGTTATATGTCTCTTCGTTGCCCTGGCTATTGGGATGTAAATTACTAAATGACTCTTTTTGAGCACAAGTCGAATTAAGTTAGTAACCAGACCACACAGATCATCTACACTCATATCATACATATTCACCTAAAATTCTCAAAAAGTTGTGGCGGCGTCTCATATCTGAGAATTTTATAAAATTATTCTATAACTGAGGATAGCTATAAAACATTTTAAGGAACCTCCAAACAGGCTTAGCATTGGAGCACCTATATTTTTTTTCTTCTATAAAGAAATGTTTATAATGATTATCAATGTTTTAAAAATTATAGTTTTTGGTTTGTAAATACATTCTATAGTCAGGAAATTATACTTTTCTCTTATTGTTATTATATCGCATTTAAATGATATTTTTAGCTTATTTTTTTGTTTTTCATATTTATTCTTGAAAGTCAACCCTGGCAAGAATGATAAGGAATAATAAACTTTTCAAATTATTAAAATATAATATTTATTTGTATCTATGATTGTACATTTTGAAAATCTTGTAGAATGAAAAAATAAACATCTTTATCTTATTTTAAAGGTCACTTACTGCTATGATCAGATCACACAGGCAAATCAATGTAAAACATATTGAATGACCATATAGGACGCTTTAAACAGTTAGTACACAAACAAGTCAAATTGACTGTAATGTCAGTTATTTGACTAAAAATTAACATGTTACATGCATTAGTAATGTTAAAAAAGGTCAATACTATTACTACTAGTATAAACATATTAAAAACATTTATTGATTAAGTAATATTTTAGTTTGACCACAATATAATATAAACACATAGAAGCGAAGCTTATTCTTTAAAAAATTCTCGACGCTAGCGATCCTAGTGGACGTATAGCAGTTACGGCACCTCTCAGTTTAACGCGTCAGTTGTTTGCTACACCACCGCTAGGATCGCTGGCGTCGCTTGGTTAGCAAGTAAAACGGCCGAGCTACGCTACTGTGTGTTTGTACTATACTGTGGTGTGACTACTTTTATCGCTTTGGAGTTTGATGAACATAGATATTACGCAAGGGCATTTTCTGAAATGACCTTGTATATGTAGATTGTGCAAAGAAAGGATTGTACTAACGAGTTCGTAAGCTGGTATGTTTTAATAACGCACTTATTGAGGTCACAACCTAGGTATTATTTGTATTATAATTTCACTTAGTGGATAGTGAATAAAGTTTGTGCAAAGACAACACACACGGTGCTAAGAACGGAGTAGGGGGAAGAGCAAATGGACGTGTCATTCAGCACACCTCACTTTGTACTGGATCGGGTGACATTGTCTAACCAAGGCCGGTCTCACTTCCGTCTCCACCCATCAACACCTTTTGTTATCTCGCCACTATTTATAGAAATCAATCACAACAAACACGAAACAAATGAAACCACTGGCAGAAAAATAAGTAAATAAGAATTGTGGAAAACGATTAGCTTCTACTAGAGGACACCCCTGCACGCTTCGCGTGCCAACCCAGTCACTCGAGTGACCAAACTTGCTGCGATCGTGACACCTCGGCCTGTGATCTTTTACTACAAACATTAGTAGGTAAATTCACTAAATTGGATTCACGTAAAATCACAATATTACATTTATTTACAGTATCTCAATCACACTACTTGCGTTGCTACATATTTATTAGTATAAACACCCAATGATATTACTCAGCCTATGTGAAACGTGTTCATTTTGTTTGTTTTCGTTTAACAGCTGAGGATTATTTAAATAAATAAAATAACTTCATTAGGCGTTTTTGCAATCCAGTGGGACGGAGCCGTACCATTCTGATATGAATAATAAAACCATGCTTACATGTATGTATGTAACCTTCCCTGGTTTTACTATGAAAGATCTAACCTCCTAAATATTACAAACGCCATTGTTTACATTTAAACAGCTGTTAAAATTGTTTGGAAATTATTGTTTACATTTGAACAGGTGTTACCTATATACAATTCAAAACCATTAAACAAATCTTATGCTAATATTACATTTTTAAAATCCATTCCCAAGAAAATTAGGAGTTAATAATAATTTCAGACATTAAAAAATATTTAATAGAGAAAGCATATTACTCAGAGGAACTATATCTGTAACTAGTGACAGTAAATTAATTGCAGTATTCTAAGTTATGACACTAATGTGTACATAGCACTAATGAAGATGTCTTGAAGTGAATTTGATACAGAGAAGTAATGCATGTGTCTCTTTAGATGATGGGGTATATCATTTGATCGGTCCAAACAGAGATACTTGAGACATGCCTTGTTGTATTGGTAGGAGCCAGTGTGGTGTCTCAGTGGCTTCGGACTGCAGAGAGCTAATTTCAAGAATCGGATCCCCAACTCAGCTAACGGCCACTACTTCACTTATTGAATAAGGTTCACACAAGGGTCTGCAGGCCCGTCAACTATCAAGTGTGCTTTGAAAAAAAAGAAGAAAAATGTTCAACAGCCACAATTAGTAAAAACATACATTTCAGTTTGATGTCTTCGATAAATAAAAACATGGTATTCAACTTTATTTTAAATTATTTTAAAGGTTGTTTAGTTGCTTCATTCCCTCTAATTTGCTTATGAACCGTTCCTCAAACATATCAACAACTCCTAATAAGTCTTGATTATCCGTTCATGGCTGAAGCAGTAAAAAGTCAAGTAAGATCACTTTAGTCGTGCATGTCGTGGTTTTAGATTTCAGATCAGTAATAGTTGACTGTACTTCATTGGACATTATTAGGAATAGGCCTAGTGATTAGGTTTACCTTCGTTCGTAGACTCAAGAGGCTGGTGTCATTAATAAAAACTAAAGCAACTAAACTGTCTTTCGCTGATTAAATAGATAGATAATATATAATACCGTCATTGCCAGAGTTTACTATAAATGAGAGTAATGTACTTAGGTACAGTTTGGGGGTGTAGCAGGCGGGGACACGAGTGTGTGAGGTATAACTTGTGTGTGTACGCGTGTTATACTGAGGCAGTCTCTTACTACTCCTAGCAAGTTTCTTTGAAATCTAGAACTAAATTCCTCAGAATGCTCACCTGGGTTCCTGGATAATCACACTTATCTCCCAGCTGCCTTCAGTGCCATATTATAACATATTGTTAACATTTAAATTGGTCGGTAGAGCATTTGGTTAAGGGCCAGTTTCATAATCTAAAAACTCAGTTCGATCCCAATCAGAGTCATACGAACTTTTGGAAGGGATCAGCTGATAACCACCGACTGTTCATTTATCATTGGGCTATAAATTAATGATATTATTTTCTCAAAGTTTGTTTTAATGACTACGTTCGCTCATCTACACTCTCACACTTATTCACAATACATATTCACCATATCTTGATCTGCATCTTAAGGATATATAAATAAAATGTCTCTAACATAAAAAATTAATATTTATTTGTATAACATGCTGGGTGGATTATTATGTTGCTATAACAATTTAAATTGGCTAGTGTGACTAAAATTTTTTAGCACTCCATAATAAGTCAAATGGAGATGTTTAATAGAAATGTAGTCGAGGAATTCAGTTATTATGCTTACTATGACTTGTAAGCTTGTCTGGGGACTTGATGTGTTCATAATAGTTGAAGGTACTAGTAAACCATTTGATGATGGCTCTAATGATTTATAACCCAGTGCAATGTTTGTGGTAGAAGGGAAATGTTCCCAAACAAACTAAGTGAAGAGACGTAACAAAACAATGCAGCGCTTTGATCTGGCAACTTATTATTCATAGGAGAGCCAGCAGGACCATAACCACCGATGAATTTAAACAAGGCCAATTTCCCCAAGCCTGCAAGCATGAGTGTCAAGGTTCTTGACTTGGCTTTCCCGACGTCCCTCGGGGACTTGGGCAAAACCCTGACTTCAACACAACTGCAACAAAGGGAAAATCGCCAAAGATTAATATGCAATAAATATCCATAAATTGTACTATTACCTTACCAATGCAAAAATTACAATGATTGTTTTATGGATTTTGGCAATGCAATATTTAAGTTGATTTAAAACACAACTGCAACAAAGGGAAAATCGCTAAAGATTAATATGCAAGAAATATCCATAAATTGTACTATTACCTTACCCAATGCAAAAATTACAATGATTATTTTATGGATTTTGGCAATGCAATATTTAAGTTGTTTTAAAAGCTGGGTCCTGTTACAAAAATTTGGGTGTGGGTAGTACTCATTAAGAGAATTAAAAATTATTACATTTTAATTTTTCCAAGATACATTTTAAAAATTTGTCATCAAACAAATCAACATTAGAAAGTTTTGAGAGCATATTTGTGATTAATAAAAGTTTTTTTTACATGTAATCTAATTACTTTTTCAATTAGCAACAACATATCTTTCTTAAGCATGCATGAACGTTGATTGATTAATCCGTCTTTCTTGAGTGTACCTAGGACATCACCATTTAAAAGCACTGTTATATACATTCTTCTCTTTTTGCATTCCCAGGCAACAGAACATAAAAACTGGGGTTTCTTTCACTTAACGTGTGTCAAAAAATCATCCTTGATTCAGCTTTAAAAATACTTCATTTTGAATTCTTTTTTATTCAAATATTTAACATTTAGAATCAAATTATGAAACTGCTTCATTCAATTCTTCTCAGATTGCAAGTTTATCCTGATGGAACTCTCAAAATCTTAGTTAAAAGTTTTTAGTCATAATAAAAAAAGTACATACAATATTTGCATTGTCATTTCCATATCAACATGAAACACATAAACATAATTATGTATTTATTTAAGCTATTAAAATATGTTTCTTCGAGAAATATGTAACTCTCAACAAGACCTGTGATTGAACAAAATTGGCATTACCTGTCCTATCATGCTTACAACAGTTTAATGAAGAGAAAGACGTTTCTTTATAATTTACATCATTTTACAAATAATAAATCATATACTGTATATTAACAGAAAAAGTATGTAGATATTATAGTGACAATTTCTTACTCTACACACAGCTGTTAAGATTTCATTTCATTCCTGATTGTCTTCTCCGGCACATTGCAAATATCTCCTCATTAATGTAATGCTTGGTTCAAGCCTATAATATTAATTATTATTATTAATTTCTAAGACGCCGATCGTAAAGATCAGGGCCACCCAGAGACGTTTGGTGGCCCCAGGGCAAAGTTTACCATGTGGCCCCTTCCTTCACTTCAAAATAAATTTAATTACTCTGATTGTCAAATATACTATAATTGATATTTTACTTTTGGCACATTCTACAATATTCTTACCATCTCTTTCATTAGATTACTATTGTAATTAAGATTCTTGTTCATGGATGTTTTCTCAGGGCTAGTTGCGAAGCTCCGGTAAGTTTTTCTCTAATTACCATAAACTTTTTAAACATTTCCTTAAGTATTACCGCTACAATAACATCAATCTTTTATAACAAAACTGCTATTCTTTAATATTAAATAAATAATAACGAACTGAGCAAAGCCACAGTCAGTTGCATAGTTGAGCGCAGCAGCTCGTCGATTGCCAGTTGAGGAGCCAACCTCGCCAATGATATTAGCTGTGGGTGAGGGAGGGAGGGGCCAATAAATTTGTATAGGCCACTTGGCTTCGCTAGCTAAAGAGCAAGTTTGGACTGAGAGTGGCCGAATGTTTAGGAAGTAAAATAATTTGGCGAGCGCGAACATCTAGTGCTTTAAAAAACAGTCAACTAGGAGTTGAGGTTATGTTATTGTTTTCAAAACAGGTTGTAGACTACTGGCTACGTAGCTTATTGATGTTGGACATTAAAACATCTAGTTTATACTCATGATTTTAGTTTGTCTTTGTGCTAAACTTTAAAACTGTTCAATTTTTATTTCACAGGCATAAAAGGCATTTTGTACCAACTCTATTTTCTCAGCATAAAACACAGTAAAATTTATGCCTGTCAAATTGGACACTACATCATTGATGTACATCACAGTGTATACGTCCGTACAGTGACAGTGGTATTGACACACCCATTCACGAACAGTGGTATTGACCCTCCCGCTCAACAATACACGTACAGTGGTTCGATCTTAGTTAATTTCACTTATCACGCAATAAACAATAAATAAATACTGTATTAATGATTGTAAAAAATATAAATGGCTTACTCGTTCGTCAGTGACAGTAAAAAATTATGAAAACTATTTTGATTGGTCGTAGATTTTTTTATGTTAATGAATGACAACATTAATCAATTAGGTTGTCCCCTATGTTATTTGTTTGGGAACAACCTGTAAGTGGGCATAAATGGTTTTTAATCAAGAGCTACTCAACTGAGTATGTTGAGAATACACCCCTGTTCCTGTTACAGTTTCAGGGTAAATTAAACCAGACAATAAAAGAGTTACAACAAGTTAAATGTCACAAATTAAATATTATTCAAAAGGAGTTGTACAAATCTTAACAATGATGAAGATGTTTTATCTATTAACGGTGTACTTAAGAGCTCCTCTTTTCATTAAGACCTATGTCATAATATTTTGGTAAAATGTCTTTACGAACATCCATGTCATAATAACTAGTAAATTTAAAATGTCAAAGGAAACATTACAGTAGAGAGAAAGTAAAAAAAATTGCATGTACAGTAAACTCTGGTTAACTGGTTAACTATGATGGAAGGTGAATCCGGATAGTACACAACGTAACAGAATTATAATTTTTAAACAAGATTATACCACGCAATTCCTCCCGCGATAGCGTAGGGCAATTTGAATGTAATGCATCATACACACATATTATTGCACATCCGGTAAGCGAGCGGTGATGTTGTATGCATATTTACCAGATTTAAGTACCTAGAAATCTACTGTAATTTAGTGGTTTCATCGTTAATTTATTCTTTTTATACTATAAAAATATATAATTTACTTTGCAGTATATTACAATACTATATTGAAACATTTGTAGTCTATTTTTATTGATTTCAATAAATTGTTACCATAAATTACTGGGCCTAAACTTTAACTTTTTGTTCTCTCAAAATCTGGAAATGGAATATGAATCATAGCAAATTAAATTAATTGATAATTATAGTAGTTTACTAGGAAATCCAAAAGAACGCATTAAATTACAGAAATATCACTCTATAAAATACAACAATAACAAAATATTTCTTCACTGGACGACAGTAAACAAACAGACTACTGATTGACGATGTCTCCGATCTACCCTTCATGACAATTAATTGAACTCTTCCAGCCACGTTGTTACAACATTGTATATTTTGCCTGCGGGTTTTTTGGGTGCAAAACACAGTTACTACTGAAATACGACTACTATTTCTTAAATTTAGTGCATGTATTGAAAAATTGCACTAAATTACTGCAAAGAGGAAAGAGTGCAACGTTACCACGTTCGAACGGAGTGCCGCCGCCTACTATCAGCTTTGAAACCAAGTTTGTAAGAACCTTTTCTCATAAAGACTTTTCAACCTTTTTAAAATGTTTTTACTTTAATTTTGTTTGCTTATTTAATTGTGTTGTTTTTAGGCTTCCACTTTTTTTATTACAATTTATTAATTTGCATACTTTAGTCTGCAGGTTATTGATCACTCGTTTTCACATTATATAGATCTATTATTTTACTACGATGAGTCAAGGGATTTTCGAAACACTAAATCAAGATTATTTATCTACATAAACAGAATTTGTGAAAAATACAAAATAAGGATAAAAGCTTAATCAACAAACCACTACAAATACAAATCAATTCACAATTGCTGTATTATCTTAAGTTTATAATAGTAATATATCATAACTAATGGTTTTGTTTACGTGACCAAGCAATTGATTTTCCTACCACTAAAAGCCAAGATAGAGTTGAACTTAGGACAAGTATAACAATTTTGTTTGAAGTAGTATATACTTTTGAAATTAAAGTAAAAAAAATAAAACATACAGAAACGTTCTTGTCCACCTTGTATTAAACACATCCAAAAACGGAGTTTTGAGTAATACAAATGTAGTTATTGGGTCTTTTGACATGTTTTATATAAATAGTGTACGAAAACAGGACATCTCATATAGGTGGCCCACACCACTCAAGTATATTTATATGTTCGCAAACTGGAATTTATATTTTGGTATGTTCACAAGCTGCATGACTTTACACTTGTTCGCAAACAACACAACTGGCGAGGGGTACAGTTGCAGTCACACACCAACCAGAGCGTATGCTGCTGTCACACCACTATGTCGACCGCTGACAAACTTCAAAGACAAGTGTACAACTTGCTCCAAAAGGCTCCCTGGTTGCTATAAAACAAATGGTTTAGTTTAAACGTTTTTAAAAACTAAAACTGGAAGACTTATCTGGCCTAATATCACTTTTGATATTTTGATACAGGCCTGAATCGTTTCTTATCTTGTAGATTATTAAGTATTTTCTTTTTTGTTGCATGAAATGTGCCCCCCCCCCTGTGAACTAAGTCTGTTTGGCCCTGGGTCAATTTGCCCCCCCCCCTTTGGGCGGCCCTGGTAAAGATATGGGTCTTACATATAGATAATATTGAAACTTACAGTGTTACCTCACTTCATTGTCACTTGGACATGGCCGCATCAAGATTTTGATGTAACAATTTTACCAGCACTTTAATAATCATATTCATCACTTCGTTATTCTTGAGATTTTCCTTTGCCATTTCTCTTTTTTACAACAGTTTGGGTTTAAATGATGTCTTGTTTCTCTAATCCAAATTCAAAGCAAAGAAGCTCTTTCCTAATATTTAACCTGGGCACCAATGGCTTATGGGTGACTTCAGACCCACCATCAGTGACCGGGCAGACCAATTGTATGCAAGGGAAGATTGCTCATATGGTTACCCATCCAAGGAACAGCCACGTTCAATGTCACTTGACGCCTTTATCTTGCAATAATGTAGGTACCCTCTTGTCAAGGCCACAACTGACTCAAATTAATAATCTTTGGCTTTAATATGCTCAAAATGTTCACCACAAAAGGCGAATAAAAGGTCACACTGAATGGCCTTATTGGAGGAAAACGGGAAAATGCAGATGGAGGAGAGAAGCTGAAGGCTGGGTAAGCCCAAGATAGAAACCCTTACCCGCAAAACATGACGGGCAGAGAAGGGAATCGGGTATATAAAACAGTTTGAGATTATATGTTCAAAACGTTTTACTGAGAACCCTCTGTCTTCAGCAGCTCCTTAACACATGTGCTGTGGCGGTGCATGGAGTCGCGTAACGTAGAGTGCGGATATGCCTTAACTGGCAGCTCAGCACCATGACCGCTCACTTACATATTTCAAAATACGACAAGTAAAATCGATTCAAGTGCAATTCATACAATAGTTTTAGTTCATATGTTATGTATTTATTATGTTTAATTCCTTTAAAACCAACGATTCATTCTGTATATTTATTAATTATTAGAAGCCATAATAAACAAATCTGAATCTCCTGTTTTGTATAATATTCCAACTGTAACCCCTCACGAGGGTAGCCATGTTATGAACACTTTAAATAACCTAAATATTTTCACTAGAAAAATATACAATATATATACACCACCATATACAGACAAAAAATATAAAAAAGCCAAGACGAAAACTTTCCATGCCATGCAATGCTGGCCTCCCACTGACTCGAAATGGTTGCCTTTATCCAATGACAAAAAAATAAATAATTTCCAGCCTTTGCATGATGACCGTCAATGATGTAGATCCACGTCACCTGCACGAATTGTTAATTCCTTAGACAGAATGGCAAATAGTAATATGTGTCTCTGCCTATTCATACATATCTTTTAACTTTTTTCAGTCTGCTTTGTTTTATACATCTTATTTATCAGCTCCAACTTCAGAGGTATCTTTAGGCTGTTGAGATTAATTTTTCTTTTATTATCATTTTCAGTATTAATTAGAAGCTTTTATTATTTAGCCTCCTTAATTTAAAACTTATTTTAAATTAACAAGCATTCATTTCTATTAAAAAATCTGTATTACTTTGTTAGGGCACTCTATAACCTACAAACCAACTTTTTCCTTTCAAACTGCTTTCTTATATTTTCTCTTTGCTGTCTTTCTCACAACCATGGACATAGGCATATATCTCAACTTTTGAGAAGATCTAAATCTAAAACCAAGTGCACTTTCAGCATTTTCAACAGAAGCGTTGAGTGCTTATTAGCAGCAATATACCAATTACTGCCAATTATTGTCCAATCTTTCCCAATATTCCTTCCTCTACTTTGTCCGTTGGACTATTACTTGCAGCTTCCAAACTTAGTCTTCATTATTCTCTTTGGGCCGAATTAATTCTTTGTTTCATATCTGCTGTATGATTAAAGCGAGAGAAGCCATCATATATTTTATGATTAATAAATTGCCTTTACTGAGGAACAGTTGAATTCAGTTAGTAACAAAACTACACTCATATCATCATTCACATTCGCTTTAAAATATGCACAATGTTGTGTCGGCCTCTCATATGTAAGAATTTAATTGTTTATTTAGTCATACTGTAAGACCACCTGTTAGTTTAAAGTAGGCTCAATTTATTTGACTGTTATCTATAAAAATGCACCTTAACTCCCCCAAGATAGAACAATAGGCTATGACATTATTTGCAATATGAGGTAGTGGTGGTGGAAAATGAGACACTAATAAGTAAGTCTAGCAGCCCTTCAAGTGCAGACACGTTTATTTCTGAGGAGTGTGTCTCGCTGGTGTTCTTGATTCAGATATAACATTTGACATTACAAATATGTTGTTACTTTTTGTAGGGTCCGGCCTCGTCTTTAATCCTTTACATATATAAAACCATTTTCCAGTACAGAATTGGAAAATATAAATTTCTTGTGATAAAAAAACAATACAAGTAAAATAATATGGTTCTGAAGTCCAAGCTAGTTGTTAGAAATAAATTATTTATTAGATTAATTTACTATTTCAATTTTTTTATAACAATAAAAGAACATAGTTCAAAAACATTATATAATATTTAATTTACAACAACTGAGTAATATCAATATCCTCTGTAAACGGGTAATAATTATTTTTGACACTTATAAGTTTATCTAGCTCAATATAAACCTTTCATATTACTTTTAATAAAGTATAATGTTTTATTAATGTTATCAATTAAACGAATAATATTTCGCAAGAAGAAACAATTAATGCCAAGTAGATGGCAATAAGCTCTCTTTCTCGTTGTTACCTTCAATTGTCTACAAAATAAGTTACAAACCTTCATTTGCCCATTGACGATCAGGTTTTAATTCTCTTGCATATTTTCAAATATTTTTGAACTTTTGAATATATTAAAATACTTTTGAAAATATATTATATGGAAATGAAAAGGACAGTTATAAAAATAGAGGGATTTTCGATTAATCAGAAAATAATGTACTTCCATAAATAAAAAGATTTTAAATCGGTTTATAATGGTAGGCTGTTGAGATCCTTAAAAAATTATGGTATGTTTAATTTTCCCTAACAATACTAGATTTAGCCATAAAATAGAAAAATTAAATGTATTATAATAAATTTAATATACTAACATTGTATATTTTTTATAAAATTAAAAAATAAAGCAAAGTTGCCAAGGAAAAATGATAACCAAATACATTTTTTTAGAGTAGAGATCTGTTGTTAGATTATGAATTTTATGAGAGTCAAATATACTCTATATGTTATATACGATTATACAATTAATGTACTGGCCCTGGCAAGGAGAATAGAGATAAATAATAATTTATTTACATAAGTACCGGTAGTGCTTTTGTTAATATTAAACAATAGAAAAATCTTGGTAGATTGTTTTGTGCGTAAGTGCAAGGCAGACAGTGGGAGCACCGAAGAGAGGAACGCAAAATGATAGCAATTATGTATGTATGATTTGACATGGTCATCAGAGAATACATAATAAATATTATAATATTTTCAATTACAGTTCAGTTTTACACAAAGGGGCATTAGCAAATGAAATGTTAAAATTTTAACCACCCAACATTCTAATTAACAGTTACTGTAATTTAGCAGACTTAATTAGCAAAAATCCATTATCTTTTACATACAATTCAAATCAAAACAAGTCACTAATTTGATTTTTAATTAAACAAAACTATAAAATTATTGTTATCTAGTAAATAAAAAAAAAAATGAACTGGCAAACACTCCAATACTGTAAACACTTGTACAGCGTAGCGCTGTTAACAGTGGTATCGTTGCAACATGCTACTGCCCAAGCGTTTAAGAGTCCCAGTCGCAATTAGATAGCAATGATAGTAGATAACTACTGCTTTTCAACCATTACTTTTATTACATATATTAGTATATTAAATGCCTAGCCTAGTGCCCTTTAACCTAACCTATAACTTTTATAAAATACAGTAAATGCATTGTGCTCACAGACTTCATCTAATGTAAAACTTCCTTAAATTAAAAGTTTTATTCAACCAAAGAAAGCTATGGATGTACTGGGAGGTCTATACAATTGAAAAGGGGTACAATTTTATGTTATGAATGATTATCCGACATAGTATTATAGCTATCAAGATTATTTCTAAGATGGGAACTCCTACTCTAAAATAACTGTAACTTGGAAATCTGTTCTTCGTTTTGATAAATTCATAATTACCACTGACACTATCACATAAATATTGTTTAGTATCCTGACACTCCACGTCTTCAGCAAATCTGGATATAATTATGTGTCTGTATTTCCCAACAACATTTTGTCTGTCATTATTGACGGATGCGCAGCAGCTGGTTTGAAACTTAAGCTTTTTATGTTTACCATCTTATTAAGTATTTTCTTTTTGTTAGGCTCAGTAAATCATTGCATAGCCATGGGTATCAGTCGAGCAATATATTTTGTATAATAAATTACCTCTCTGTGTAAGCCAACACAGTATACCTGCTTTTAAAAACATACTTATTGCCAACATAGAAATGCCTTTATACTCAACAGATGAGTACATTCATGAATTTTAATTTTAGCGACGAGATCTGTTAATTGCTAATACACTGTTAACTCTTAAGTAGGCTAGCATCTTGTATTATATTTATTTAGGGTTCCTATTGTAAATCTATGACATAGCTTATAGCAACAAAAGTGTGTGTAATGGTCAGATAAATGATTTGATTTGTACTTGACAGCCAGTTTAAACAAACTGTTATTACACATTTACTTTTGTTATGTTGACAATGTACAAAAATTAATGTAAATGTGTACAAGTCTTTACTTGTTCCTTTTTTTCGCAGTCAAGCACAACTAGGACCTTTTTAATGAGTTTAATAACACTGGAAACTCAGAAATAGCTAATCATTTTCCTAACACTGATTTATTCCTTGATGCAAATAAAAGGGAGAAGTAGATAAATAGTTTAGGAAAATTGAACTTTATCCAAAAAAAGTCTGAAAGCTTCGTAATTGTTGAGGAAGCTCCTAACTGGTGGCCCTTCAAACAAGTTCACATTGGCTCATCCAAAGCCTATTGAATCAGCAATGTGTATAGTCGCTTTGTCAATGACAGCTTGCCAACTGATTGACAAGTTAACAGACTACTACTGGATTAACCACGTTATGAGTAGAAAGCAAGCATCGTTGTCACTATCAAGAGCTTTCTAACAAATTAGAATTGGCCATCACCAATTTACCAACCAGAAAGACTGACATATTTGATGCCTTCCAAAAAGTTAAAAATGTTATAATAGAAAGCATGAAAATTAAGTTTTTACAGTATTTTATAAAATATTGGCAATTGGCAAATTGCCCAAGCCATTAAATATAATAGGATCACTGCTGTTTGAAAACAAATAAAGATCAGTTGAATCTGTATTACCAGAGGTGGATAAACTTAACTACAATGGAATATAGCTGCCAACATCCACAGAAATCAAACAGGTTTCTGACCTGGTTATATGTGTTACAACCTGATTCATGTTTTTATGTTGTTAATTAAGAATGAAACAAGAAAAAAGCAATGCAGAATTTACAGATCTTTAGTAACACTTAAATAATCTGCATCCTTGTCCTTTCATTCTGACTTAAATTTAACAAGTAAATACAATAGAACCTCTTTAATCCGGCACGTTTGGGACTTGACGCTTTCCGGATTAAAGAAAATTCCGGACTATGGAGGTTATTTATAAAAATACAGGAGGTGTATAAAAAATAACATAATTTGCTCAACAAAACTTTACTGTATGTATAAATTATTTAAACATTGGTTATTTAAACAATATAAATCAATATATAAGTACAGCAGAAATATTAAAATGCATTTTTAAGTACAGTATATGATGAATTAAATTAGAATACAGTATGAAATATAGTACAGTACTGTACTATAGTATTTGTGGTTTTTAGTAACAGCACTGGTAGATGGCTAGAAAAAAGATCTAATATCTATTTGCTTCTTACAGCTTTTTTTATTAGCTGTTGAGTAGCTCACTTTCCAATGTTCATTGTGAAGGCAATTCTGTAATTAGTGTCTATTGCTGTTGATGCCGGATTATAGACAATTCCGGACTATAGAATGCCGGATTAAGGAGGTTTTACTGTAATAGAATGATAAAGGTATTAGTCTATTCAGGCAACCAAAGGCCTCTGTAAGGACTTTTTATTGGTTCTACCTCTATATATCTGATATTCAAAGGTCTCTTCAGGAAATTTATTTGTGCTGATGATATTGCGTAAGTTTGTAAGAGATACATAACTGATAGTAAAATAGTCTTTGTATAGAATTTTAGAACCTGGTGGCTAATTCCAAATCCATCAAAAATAGAAGTACAGGGCTTTATCTGAACAATAACAAAACTAACTAACAGTAAACAAACTATCTCTATATACCACAAACCAATCTCTAACCTTCAACAGTCAGCTAGTAGACAACCTAAACACGAGAGTCAACATCATCAATGAATACACATTTATAAGAAGCAAAAAGAGATAGGGAAATAGTCTGACTTCTGTAGCAGACTAAACGAACTTAGAGCGGCTGCCAATACGCTACGCTGGTTGTCTGCCGTTTCCTGTCTCTCTCTCATTCTTATGGCAATTTGTAAACTTCCCCCTCTCTATAGGCTGCTGCGCAACAAGCTCAACCTAGCGGCGGCCGCGCCAATTAGCAATATTAGAAAAAGGTAGACTGACTTTTTAACTTCAGCATTTAACTTCTTATAGATGTGCATTCAATGACATTATACAGGAACTTACCAGATTATCTTGGACAGACAGTCCCCAATATCTGCATAGCAGCTATGTCCCATGTTTATTCTACAGCTGAGTAACGTGCTTTTGTGTGGCTTAATAGTGGACAGTATGAAAGGTTGACATCCATCTGCCAAGGTCTTGAGCATGATTAGGAGAACACTGATGGCAAATCTTCTAGGATCCCAGTTATGTGAAACATATCACTTCTGAGGGCAAAGATGCAAAGAACCACTTCTGAGAGAATTTAATAAGATCAGATGCACGCCAACTCCACATATTTCAATACCAGTAGTTAGAGAGCTAGTAGATTACAAAAAGGAAAGTTGTGGTGTCTCTCTCTCTACTCACCAGTGGCACTTAAGATTTGTATCAAGTGATGTTTCTTTATTCGTTCACTACTGCAATTTGTTAGTGAAATTGTAAGTTTGATGATACCCTATATCTTCTAATTCCTGACCCAGTGCTCTTTAACCCAATCTGAAATAGGTAACAAAAGGAAGACTTTACACCAAATACTGGGTACTATCCTGGATGGATATACACGGATCTGTACAAATCTGTAGTAAATAGGTGATATAAGACTTCTTCAGAAGAAATTGGTTGTGTAGATGCATTTAACAGAAGTTACAAAGATGCACACAGTTTGACCATTTATATGACGTGTTATTCCAAACTGTGAGACTGTGTTCTTGCTCTGCATGTATTGCCGATATTAATAGGGTCGAAGAGCAAATAATTTATAGAACTTGGATGAATTTCTCTCTGTTTTTAAGAATGACAAAAATATTTAGTAATCGAGATTTTTTTTATTTAGATAGCCTAGCTGTAAGGCAAGATGATAAAAAACATATATATTTATTGTTAAGTACTGGTAATGAATAGCCTTTCGACTCTTCCACAAAGTGCATGAAACTTATACTTGCACCAGTGTATGGTAGTATAGTTACACCCACCCACCATCTTACACACGCATGGTGATAAGGAAGTTAAATTAACCCTTTGACTTGGAATCCTGATACGAATGCGGCAGGTGTAGGCCGGGCCAGCTGCGGTGATCATGCACATGTTGCGAAAGCTGTTGTGACTCTTGAAGGTATTCACAAAACATTTGCGATACGTAATTGGTCTACTATAAATTTGTTATGAGTTGTTTGGACACATATTGTGTTCTATTGGAGTTGATTAAAAACACTTTTAGTAAATAAAACTAATGCAACAGAGCACAGAAGATTATTCTTTTTAGGGTATCCACACGTAACCTTGGCAGTCACTGTTTAGTAATGCATAACATTAGAAATCATGAAACGTAAAAATATTTGCAATATACTCACTTTTTGGGACACAAGATATATAAAATAACCCAATAGTCGATGGATTAAGTTTAACCTTTCAAGGGGTAACACTGTTTCCTGTTCCTAAATTCACAATCATTAGGCTATATAAAAGTAATTTTTTAAGTATTTCAAATTCTCTCTATACTATTGATGAGTAAATCATTAGACACGACAAAACAAAGGGTTCCTGGGCGATTAGATGTATCAAGATGTCTGTAAGTTAGTTTATGTATTTGGAGAAAGGTAGCATGTCTCTGTGCTGCCATACCTTCTCTGACGTCATACGTTTTACTTCTTTACCAAGAACATAACCACACGTTCACTTACTTATTATATTTAAGCTAGATGTTTTTCAACATGTACAACTGCTTAGAAAAATGATTTTCGTCAAATGTTATCAAAGATATATCTACAGCAATAGCACTCTTTTAACTTGTTTATTTTTATATTAGAGATGTTCTTTTATGACAACATCATTCCATTTCAATTTATTTTTTATTGCTCTTTAAAGGTTAAAAAAGTGGCATCCAACCAAATAAAAATGGACTTTACTCACCAGAATCAAAGTCTGAGCTCCCTGGTGCATCCATCCCACCGCCTTGTCCATGGTATTTGTCTGAAACAATTACATTTTGCTTAGCAGCAGTAACAATATGTAATTAAATATTGTTAAAGGCATACATATGTTACAAATGTGTAAGGACATGTATACTGTTAATATTTATGGTTTTATTTTACTAATAACAAATTACTTCAATGGAGTAATTGTTGAAGCAATGTCACTTATATTTACTAAACAATTTGTTTAGGGGTCAAATTCCATTATACGTCCCCCAAATGCAATTAGGTTAGGTTGTGTTGGTTGGTGGGTAGGTTAGATGATTACAGCTGTATAAAATATAGTTTCTATTTGGGGGGCATATAAGACTTTGACCTGTTAAGATACATTTAACACGTCGATGGCTACGCGCGGCTACACCCGCGCCGCCAGACCCTCCGTGCATCCTGGCGGCGGATGTACCCGCCATATGTAGTTGCACAGTTGATTCATCAGTGTGAGCTCGAGTCTCGTCAAGGTAGGACCTTACATTGTCAGGACCATGCAAACGACCCTATTGTTACTTGTGTGTGTCAGTCCCAAGTTTGGAAGTGTTCCATGTTTGATTACTGTATTTAGTGAGTTTATTGGTGTGTTTGCGGTTATGTTTTTGTGAAAAACATAATAACATATGTCTGAAAGTGATTCTAATATTGACAGTGAACATTGTTATTTGTGAACAATACAGCTGTCAGCAACAACAGTCCGTCACTGAGATCCTGGCGACGGATATACCCGCCGAGTTTATGACGTCATCATCCATCACCTTAGCGACCTCACAATGTCTTCTATCATCATGTTTGGAGTTAAATAATTTAAAGGAAAGTTATTTACGTAAAAAGGTTTTTTAGGATTAGAATGAATTTTGTCATTTCAGGCTTAGCCCTCGACATGTTAAAGTATTTTCAAATATATTTCACACCTCTATATAATCTTACGAAGCACTTTTGGGTACTGTAATTATAAAGAAAAGATATCTTGTATTTTTTTCACTGACTTTTTTTCTTAAATATTGCAAATCCTTATGGATGGTTAAATTGTTAAATTTTATCCTGATCATGGTTATAGAAATTTAAGTGCGTTTAGGCCGCAAATAGCCAGTTTGGGTTAAGACTGTGTTTTGTTTTAGTGTTAGGAAACTATTACCAAAGAAGTAATCCGCACCAACATGGCCGAGAGTAATGAACAACTGCAGAGATCACCTCAATCAGTGTATCAACAATGGAGGCAGCTATTTGAGTTTGCTTAAAACAAGTTAATAATACATATTCTTAAAACTGCATTGTATGCTCTTTTAAATTATAAAAATTAAAAAATCACGTCTTGTCCCCATAACAGGGGAGTTCTTTTTGCCAAACCCAGTTTAACACAATCTGTTTGGCAAAAAAACAGCAGTTTTATTTATCCTTATTTCTTAGCAACAACATAGTAATTGTTATGGCTGCCAGTTTAACATTTACTTTTTATCATTCACAATCAGCAAGATTCAAGTTATTTAATCTAACTATTGTATGTATAGTGTATATATAAAAATATAAAAGCCAAATACCACTTACTCATTTATCACCGTTTCTTAAACCACTAAATTTCCGAGGCTGAAATTTTGTAGGATCATTGGTTCTATATTGTAGGCATGCAATGAAAAGAGATTTTTTAAAATTCTTCATAGTTCTGAAATGGCAGCCTTTTTTTACCCCCAAAACTGCCCCAATGTATTTCTTATTGGAAAATCGCAAAAAACTAGGTCAGATAGTATTTCTGACCTAACTTGAGGAAAATCTCGACTAAAAGTTTCAAACCATCACAGTTCTACAGCCGTTACAACAGTACACCTTATACAGGGTGTTCTGAAAAAAGGTGCCCATAAGGCAGGGCGTGATTCCTCACATCAAAAGAAGAAAAAAAGTTCTAATTAACATAGGTCCGAAAATGTTTCGTTAGAGTTACGGCTAACGAAAGATTTCGCCTGAATTTCAGTTCCCCTGCTGAAACGAAGCCCTACGGGTATTTGTTGGCTGTTAATTAAGATGTACAATTTAGCGTTCTTTATGTAAAATGAACTGAAAAATTGAATAAAACCGTTTTCAGACCTGTAGCTACATTAGTTTTTAAGATATGTGACGAAATACACGAAACTTGGTCCCGAAAAACAAGTTCCTTTTAGGTTTGAAGCAGATTTACTATGTTAAATGTACAATAAACCCAAAATTTTTTTTACAGAACTTTTAGAAAATTTAATTTTGAAGAGAAAGATGTAAAATAAGTCTATAATAGACAAACGCAACCTTTAAAAAATAATTCTTAATTAGCCTACATACAAAACGCATGAAAAATAGACAAAATCTGTTAAGCTCTCTACAAATGTAATATTGAAATTAAAACAGCTGTTGTATTAAAACATATGATTTAAGGAACAAAATAATTTCTATTTAAAACATATGTTTAAACAATGTAACATTGTTTATAATAATTTAAATAAACATGACAAGCAGCTATTTTTCCATTGCTCATTATGTGCGTGTGTTGATCTGTACTTTAATACAAGTTAGTGCGAGTGCCGTTGCAGTTAATTTTTGATAGCTAATAATATCTTATTCATCATGGCAGGTAATATGAATATTATGTACACTAATGGTGAAATGGCAGACATGTATTTAATGTACGGTCTTGCACATTGCAACAGTCGTGAGGCTAGACGACTCTATCAGGAACACTTTCCTCGTAGACAGTTACCGACTCATAAAATGTTTTCTTCCATTCATAGAAGGCTAAGCGAGACGGGAACCTTTAAACCTGGAAAAGTTGGTAGATCAGGACGGCCACGTACAATGTGTACAGCTGAATTGGAGGAGGGCGTGTTGGACGAAATAGAGAATCATCCTGGAAGAAGTACTAGAGAACTAGCCTTGGATTTCGGTGTTAGTAATTCAATTGTCTGGAAGATTTTACATGAGCAGCAGTTGCATTCTTATCACTATCAAAGGGTCCAGGCTCTTTTGCCTCGAGATTACTTTCCTCGTGTTCAGCTATGCCAATGGCTTATCCAAAGGTGCAGAAATCCACATTTTTTAAATAACATTATCTTTACTGATGAAGCAAAATTTTCAAGAATGGCTATTCTTAACACCCACAATACTCACATTTGGGCAATTGAAAATCCACATGCTATTTCAGAGAACCGTCACCAATATCAGTTTTCTATAAACGTATGGGCTGCTATTCTGGGTGATAAAATTTTTATTCGTTTTTTACCTGATAGGCTCAATGGTGAAAATTATTTACATTTCTTGACGACTGATCTGAATGAGTTACTCGAAGATGTGCCACTATACACACGCAACAAAATGTGGTTCATGCAGGATGGAGCTCCAGCTCATTACACATTACAAGTAGGAGAATTTTTAAATGAAGCATATCCAAACAGATGGATTGGTCGAGGAGCCCCAGTAGCATGGCCTGCAAGGTCACCTGACCTCAATCCTCTTGACTTTTTCTTATGGGGACATTTAAAGTCGCTTGTTTACGACTCGCCTGTGGATACCATAGAAGAGTTGCGCACAAGGATTATTAATGGGATTCAAAGGATACGTGAGACACCTGGGATCTTCGAAAGAGTTCGGCAGTCTATGAGAAGACGGCTGGATGCTTGTATTTTGAATGAGGGGAAACATTTTGAAAATCTACTGTGACGTGGTTAGTTTTTTAGGACAAGTGTAACTTTTTTGTTGAATGATAATTCAGATAACTTTTTTATGTATGATAATTTATGATTGTTAAAAATGTTTACTTGATAAAAAATATTAGTAACTCATTAATTTGTTTTATTACAACAGCTGTTTTAATTTCAATATTACATTTGTAGAGAGCTTAACAGATATTGTCTATTTTTCATGCGTTTTGTATGTAGACTAATTAAGGATTATTTTTTAAAGGTTGCGTTTGTCTATTATAGACTTATTTTACATCTTTCTCTTCGAAATTAAATTTTCTAAAAGTTCTGTAAAAAAAATTTTGGGTTTATTGTACATTTAACATAGTAAATCTGCTTCAAACCTAAAAGGAACTTGTTTTTCGGGACCAAGTTTCGCGTATTTCGTCACATATCTTAAAAACTACTGTAGCTACAGGTCTGGAAACGGTTTTATTCAATTTTTCAGTTCATTTTACATAAAGAACGCTAAATTGTACATCTTAATTAACAGCCAACAAATACCCGTAGGGCTTCGTTTCAGCAGGGGAACTGAAATTCAGGCGAAATCTTTCGCTAGCCGTAACTCTAACGAAACATTTTCGGACCTATGTTAATTAGAACTTTTTTTCTTCTTTTGATGTGAGGAATCACGCCCTGCCTTATGGGCACCTTTTTTCAGAAAACCCTGTATATGAATTTCAGCCTAAAAACTAAACATTTGGGGTATCGGGGGCCCAAAAACTGAAATTTAAAAAAATGTAGTTTGTAATACTGATGTTATCTACTCAAATGGGGTATCAAATTAAATCTAGTTTTCTCTTGATTTCAAATATACCATCAGATTTTGAAAAGGGCAATTAATAAGGGGCATATGCCCCAAAAACAAAAATATCCGAAAAAAGGGTAATATTAATATAAACCGCCCTAATGGGGTATCAAACTATAGGTATTTATCTCCCAAATCACAATATACCATTGTATTCGGAAAAGACGTTTAAGGGCTCTGCCCCCCCAAATAAAAAAATATGCTCCAAAACCCAAAATTGTCTAATGTTAAACTAATATACCCAAGTGGGGTTATAAAATTAAAGGCTTTCTTCAATTAATTACTAATATACCATCAGTGTTTAGGAAATACTATGTCTATGGGCTCCACTGCCCCTGTAACCAAAATTTATGGTTAAATTGATTAAGAATCCGTAGGCCGATCTCTCTCATGAGGCGACCTGCCGAGACCCAAAAATGGGACTACAGCAGACTGCCTTGGTGAGGCCGCAGGCCGAACTTTCCACTGTGAGACTGTAGGCCGAGTTCCACAAAAGGGTCTTCAACAGAACACCCTGGCGAGACTGTAGGCTGAGTTCTAAAAAGCGGCAAAAGGTAGTCTCAAGGCAAGGCCAAGCTTCCTTCGCGAAAGTAGCAAGCAACGGGGTTGGCACACGAAGCATGCAGGGTGATTAACTGTCTACAAAATGGCTATTTTGATCTTTTGCATTCATTAAGTGAACCAACAAAAATAAAAAAATTATTTAGTTACTTTTTTTAAATGTTGACTGCCTAAACAAAAATATATATAAAACAGGACTAAAGGCAAGCATTTCAAAAGCTATAATTATTATTGCTTAGTTATTCTAGTTTTCCATGGTACAAAACGGTCTTCATTACAAATATACAGGCTAATATTTAGCTTGCTTATTTAAAAAATTATTTCATAGTTTCAAATGCATTTAGAAAGTATGTAACAAAGTTTTTGTACAAGGATCGTCGAAGTCGCCTACCGTACTCAAAACTTACAATGTGCCGTACGAATTGATCTAGGCCAACATTAACCACACTGTTCTAAAACATACACAGGGTCTTTGGTGGACTTGAGCTGACCACTATTGTTACCAAATACAGTTAAATTAAAACATATTAGGCCTAAAAACTGTTATTGAGATAAAATTATTTAGTACTATTGTGCAGTACATTAATTAACCTAGCAGGCAAGATCATATCTGCAACACTTATTCAATTGTAACAAGCCAGATTTTTTTAACTTGAAAAGAAATGACCGACTAATATTTTCATGTACTTGGCATAATATTAATTTAGACTTGTTAATTTTGACAACTGTCATTAACAATACCCTTGTATCTTTATAGCCTACTACTCATACTCTGTAGTAAGTTATGTGCTTATCACATTTTAATAGTCTGTTTGGTAATTATGCACTTTCTTACCACCTCTGAAAATACAATTTTTTGTAGAAATAGTGGTGAAATATTTAACATTTGTAAGATAATATGATCGGACTATCAAAACGGCCTATTTTCCCTTTACGTTACTGAACTTCTTTCATCTCAATTTATTTTGTAGGCAAAAATACCTATATTATATAAAAAGTTATAAGACTCGGTTTGTACCAATTAGGCTATATGTAGACTTGGCATTATTTCTAGATTGAAACTTAAATCCTATCAATCTTTCCTTTGACATTGCAGAATAAAATGTTATCGTTAGGGGCTAAGTGTTAAAATGAAATCATGACATTTCCCCCATCTATCTACCAATTATGTGAGAAATTTACACTAATGATTATAGCATACACTCTTATTTTTCACAACAGTTGGACTACCGTCATGATTAAGCATAATATAAAAAGATAATGTTATTAGGCCTACACTGTTAAACAGGTAACATTAAATTAATGTATGGTTGATCCGAATTGAATGATCTCATATATTTTTTCCTGTTGATAATTCAACCTACATAACTTGATGATTTTGATGAACCTTATGGATCCACCAATGATCAGTTTGATACCATGTATAGCATTCAAAATATCCATGTATCTAAAGAGATTAATAAAATAAAATAATTTCAATACAAAGAAACAAAATTTAATGTTTTTTTTTCAAGTTGAATATGTGAGACGGCAATCTCCTGCCCCCAGATCAATTAAAATGATAGTTATATCCGTTAGTCGGTGTGATAAGAAAATATTACATAAAGGGACTATTGTGTAGACAATTCTTTATCAAGTGGATTTATATCAAAATAATTAAAGCCCAATTACATACGGCACCAAATGACTAGATTAAAACAAAACCTCAGAAAATTACTATCGCCATCTTGGGTCTCATCTAGTGTGAAGATGTACAAACGTCAAACTAGGATTGTATAAGCGAGGTATGAGGAAATAAAGTTTGTACAGTAATTTTAGCTCAATTTATAATCTATTATCTAGGATAGTAATTATGATTTTCAAGCTTACTTTGACCCTGGGGTTGATCATCTCCACTCTCGCGGTCGGACATATCCTTTACCTAGAAAGCGATTTAACCCTCTTTTTGCCCGAAATGTAATTATTACTACGCCGGAGAATCATGCGCAACCAAACCAAAGAAAATAGTTACTTTGCTAAGTTAACATAATTTTGAAGAACGGGCGTAAAAACATTAAATATGAACCAAATTAAATAATGTAAAATCTATTATAACGAAAAAAAGCAAGGAAATGTATACCGGCGAACTTTATAGTGGTCAGAAAAGATATATTTTGACACTTCAACGGGATATGACGTCTTTGTGTTCTGCTGTACAAATGCCTTCTTTATCTAAATTTCTAGTAAACAATAACATATGTTTTACAATAGACGTAGTCATCCGAAATACTGTTTACAAGTGTTACTATATAAAATGTTGTGTTTATTTTATGTTAAAAGTATCTACTGAAAAATGTAACCGAGTGAACTTTTAGTGTACACTGGAAGAATCTAATGATCTAACCAACATAGTATGCCTCTTCCATTCTCTGTTGTCTTATGGGATCGTACTTTGGAGGCATTCTGCAAGCGTCCACAAAATTCCTTTGTTGCAAAAGAGGTCTGTTAGACTAATTTCAGGTACTGGATGGTTGGATTATTATAAGCATCCAATTCACCATCATTACACCACAAGAAATGCTAGTGACTTCTTGTGGCAGAATTCTCTGCCTGAAGAGTTGAAAAAGAAGGACCAAAACCAATTCAGACAAAGTCTCAAAAACTGGCTGCAGGATCCACCGTTCTACACACTGACTAAATTTTATGGATGGAAGATGTAATACCTGTCTGACTAACAGAAGATAAGCAAGAAATCTTTCATTTTCTTTTTTATGTATATTTTGACGCCATTACTATACCTATCTTGTTTATGTAAACAAAGATACAATGTTCATGCAAACAGTTTGCATGAGCATTGTATCAGAGGTTTTGATCACCTTTTTATGACCAGACTAAACTAAGGCTAAACAAAACCTCATCTTGTTTTCTGTCCCATGTATTAGATTTTACAATAGGCTAGGTACCATATTAACTAGTCTTTTTCAAACTGCAAATTTCAAATGATAGCTTGCTTTGAATCCGCTCTATTATGTCAATGGTTATTTTGAACATACGCTTGATGAATTATTTATAGGCCTAGCGTAGTGATTTTAATTGGTCAAAAAGTTAAGGTTTATTTAGATTTCTACTGATCTCAGTGCATGGAGTGCAGTACTTAATTGCGTGGTTTGCTTGGTTTTAAATACTCTATTTATTGTTTATTTGTATTAACTTGTATATTTTAGCTTGGTGTATTGTACGTATTTATTTATTGATCTCTTGACACTAGTGCAGTAGCTGGTTGGTCAGCTTTGGTTATTTATGCCTTGTGTATATAACTTAGTGTTCTGTATACGTTTGTTGTTAGAGTATTGCATAACTATGACGGTCTTTTATTAAAAAACCTAATGGCATACTTTTGAAACATATTTAAAAAGAATTTTTGTATTGCAAAAAAGTCATTGAGAATAATTGCAAATGTCTCATATCGAACTTCGTGTAGAAATCTATTTGCAAAGTACAATTTACTAACTGTTTATGCAATATATATATATATATATATATATATATATATATATATATATATATATATATATATATATATATATATCAGGCAATATTATTAGTTAGAAAGGATACGAAGTTTACATGTACAAATGCCAATATTCATGCCCATAATACAAGAAATAGATTGGATTATCATAGAATACAAAAAAGAATAAATTTTACTCAAAATAGCCAATATATCAGAGGCGCAATATTTTACAATATGCTTCCAACAGAGCTAAAGAGCCTTAAAGGTAAACTTTTTGAAACCAAGTTAAAAAAAATGGCTAATTAACCTTTGTCCTTACTCATTAGAAGTCTTAAATTAGGTTACTTTAACTATTCGTTAGCTTATTTATTTATTTTTTATTTAAGTATTTTGTCAGCATTTAGAGAAAACTCTGTTCGTTATTTATATGTTTGTGTATCATTAAATAGGGCAATTCATAAAATTTTATGATTTGTGCTTTTGCACAATCACTATATATATATATATATATTTCTTTGTTAAGGAAAACTGTTTGTTGTGAATAGGTAATCATTAACGTAAATGTGTATGGGTATGTTTTGTGCTTTTGTACAACGTTTTTATTTATTTTGTCTTGTTTAGAAAACTGTTTTGTTATGAATAGGTAATCCATAACTTAATATAGGTGTATGTTTTGTGCTTTAGCACAACCTTTGTATATATTTTATCTTTATTTATATAATACTGTATTTGTCATGTATAGGTAATTACTAACTTAATATATGTGTACTTTAGTAAATAGGCTAATTAATAAAATTGTAAGTCTTGTGCTTTTACACAAACTTTGTGTCCATTTTATGATTATACATAGAGAAACAATTTTGACAATGTTTATGCATGTATTGTAACATGTTACGGACAATAAAGTATTTCGTTTCATAAAAATCATTTGAATCATTAGGGAGAATAAGTCTCATAATTACATTCCTCAAGTATCTTGCATGCAGTGCAGGCATGAGAGTTTTTGTGGTCAGTTGTTTACACAACTCTATTAGGATTATCAATTAAATCATAGAGGGATATTGTTTGGGTAACGTAGTTTTTATTTATGTTTCTATGTGGGAAAGTTTCAATGGCAAATCAGTAATTTGCCCAGTCACATTGGGAGTCATCATCAAAGTGTTCATATAAGTGATCAAGGATTAAATTTATGATGACTGAGAGTGCAAATAATAATCATTTGAAAACCCCTGTTTTATAAATTACCACCATAGAGTGGACAGTTGTTTGTCTTGTCCTGAATACCTCGTCATGTAATATACCATACCCATGTAATAAATAATAACCAGTACCCATGATCATTAGCATCTTACTATTCTTGTTTGGACCCGACCCATCTTGAAATTCAAATCAGTGGATTGTGGCTATATCAGGTGATTAATGCTGCAAATAATAGATGATAAAAACCATGCATTTGATTCAGATAGTGCACGTTTCTCTACAAAAAAACCTTTCAAACAGTAAAAATGATCATGAGAAAAATTAACTCTTGATTTTATTATATAATTAATTTCTTTTATATTTTAGAAAGAGCTTAAAATGAAAGCCCCTCCCTCAGTACACATTTCAAAGCGAAAGAGTAGTATCAAAATATAGCCTTTTCTCCAAACTTGTAAGCATCCGTACCTTCACCATCCTTTTCTGGCAGGGAAAGCATCGCAGAAGAGGCCAGATGTCTAGAGTAAATGACAATCATCCTATATATTAAAACAATCGGGTCAATTAGTTCACTCTCTTTCTGAACTTAATACTTGACCGATTTTGATGACATTTTTTTATTCAAAAGATAATTTTGATTTCTAAGTCGTAACGGAGCTAGATTTTTGAAATTCCCATAGGTTTTCATCCTACACGGTGTCAAAGTTGCAATGTTATTCTTATGGAGATTAATTTTAACTGACCAGCTAGCGGCATAAACAAATGTTAAATGTCCCAAATAATTTGTTAGGTTAAACATAGAGAGCAGCACAGTAAAATATCAAGTTAATTATAAAAGAGCGAGTACATGTTTGTCTGTATGTTATTATCAGCCGTTAAATAAAATGAAAATATTTGTAATAGGCTTAGTAATAACATTGGTTGTTTATAATTATTATACTATAAATAGAGTGCAAATCAAGTGCAATGAGTGAGCTACTGTAAATAAATTTAAATAATATGATTTTACTTAATACAGTTTAAGTTTCATGCTGAGGCGTTACGAGCACAGCAAGTGACGGGGTTGGCACACGAAGCGTGCAGGGATGTCCCCTTGTTATTTCTATTATCAATTCTAGATACACTACAAGTTTTTTTAATTGTCATGTGCAATATTGAATTGAGTTTGTTTCATTATGACCGATAGTTATGAAAAAGGTTGTGAATTAATGAAGAAGAGATGCATATAATCTTCATTATTAATATTAACTAATCCTTAGAAATAACAATTTATTAATAGCCCAATCAGTACCCTGGGAAAAATGACATGCAGCTAATTATGTAGAATATAAATCTATTTACTGGTTTGATTCCCAACTGACAAACCTGACATCAGCCTTGACAGCCACCCCATGTTCATACCCCTGACTCCTCTTGACTAAAGCTAATGATGTTCATTGCAACCATTGAAGAGACACTGTCAACCTCTTTTTATCAAAATAAAAATGTTAACAATTATAAATTTATTTATTTTAAACAGTTTAGTTTACACAACAAATAATTTATGTGTTTTGTCTATTGGTTTGGTCTATGAACGTAACACTAAGACAATAATTTGAACTTGACATTCCCTGACAGATTTGCTTTAACCTGTTCTAGGTCGCCCTGTTAGGATAAATTTAACGACAAATTATGGTCTAAAAAAAAACTGTTGTATTTTAAGTCCGATAAAGCTCAACCCTGAGGTATGCTTCCAAGACTGATTGTGATATCTTTTGAAAGTATTTTCCAGAAGTCTTGTCAACAGGGTGCATGGCCAGAGGAGGGGAAGAGCCCAACATCATTGTTGGTTGCATAGAGTTATTGTGAGAGCGGTAGTTCTCCACAGTTGACCTGTGACGTTCAATGATTTAATATTTTAGTTTCTTCTGTGATTGTTGTCCAAAGTTTTTATTACTTATTACTTGTTGGTATTTTCATTTAGTACTTATATTAGGGAACTTTTTACAAGGCGATATATTGCCTAGTTTCCACAACTGTAAAAACCCCAATACCTAGAATTATAGAAAAATACTCTCTCAGTGTTAAAATGGTTGAGGGTATTCATGTCGGATATTGACTCCATTATCTGATCCAGGATTGGTGGCTTGCATAGTTCAGAAACTCAATTAAAATAAACTTGATGTAGATTGTTTACTTCAAGATATGTAGTTAAAAAACATGTACTGATTTTTCACATGCCCATGAATTCAATGTGAATATACAATAAATTCATTTTCAAAAATTAAAATCAGGCCTGCTTAAAATCTGGAGATCTAAGAATTAAGGATTGCTCTAAACTATGCTGAATGAAAATGCTTATCTTTGTTTCAGTTATACTTTGCTAAAAGGGAAAAGTTTGCCAAGATGAGTTATCTTTATAACTAAAGGTAACTTCATAATCTACTTGAAAAAAAAAATAATAATAACAACAAAAATATTGTGTTTGCAGGGTTCCATATTGGGACCATTGCTTTTTATTATTTACTTCAATGGACTGCCAAGAGTTGTAGGTCAGTCTTTATGCTGACGATATGTATCTGAATGTACAGTAATAATCAAGATTAAGTCAAAATATCATCATTTACAAGTTTATCAGAAATAAACCAATATCTTAATGCCAGAAATCTCTTAATTATTATAAATAAAACTAATTACATCCAATTCTGAGCTATGTCAAACAATGAAAACATTTATTTAACATTTCAATTGATATCCATATTTTAGATAGTGTCATCCACAAAATTCCTTGGGGTTAAATCACTGAATTATAATCTTCATGTCATAGGTGTTTGTAAAAAAAACCTAGGTTGTATCATTGATTTTACTATACATAGAAGATAGTTCCATCCAATGTTAAATTTTGAGGCACGGAATATGGGAGCGACCGTTCTGCAACCTGTCGTCAATCAAGTTAAAGAGGTCGAAATTGCCTCCAGTTTCGACTGTTCGGTTGCACAACCTGGGAGCAGTAAAGGAAACTAATCACTCCCTCCCATTCTCTCTTGTTTCTTTTAAGACGCTTGTCTGGACTGTCGCCACTGCACCTGTCTACTGTCGGCGATTGGCCTTGATAGTGGGTCAAAGTGGGATATTATTCCTTGCTGTGCTATGTCTTGCACGGAAAGAAATCGCGATCTTTTATTTAGGCCTTAAGGGTTTGTGAATATGAAAAATGTTAGGGGACATTTTTTTTGTTATTTTATCAATGTAAATAACAGTGTTTTACAGATGTTTAGTTAAAACATTATGCATTATCTAAAATGATGTAAATACTACGTATTGTAAGTTTATTGATATTTTAAGTAATTGTATATTTAGAAGTAGCAAGAAAAATGGTGGTAGTTCTAAATTGTTAAAGGCTAAGTTGTTAAGTCCCTGAATAACACCAACATTTTATATAAGCACATACCAAACATTTCATATAAATTTGAGAGACGTAAAAAATTATATAAAATTTCTACGAAAAGACCATATGACAGTTTTTCAAAATTATTTTGCAAAATGTACTAATGAATTAAATAATGTGATCAATTTTACAAAAAAACAATTATTATTCAACATTATTAGAAAACTGTAAAGGTGATGTATCTGAGCAGTGGAAGGTAATAAATAACTTGACAAGTGGGTTTTCAAAGAAAATAGTTGAGCTAATTGAATTGCCAAACGGCGAAGTTATGCGTGAGCCTTCGTCATTGACAAGATAAACAATCACCTTATCACAATCCAGTCTAGCCTTCCAGACGCTGTACATTCCAATACCCTTCCGGACCCTTCCAACTCCTTATCAACTTATTATGAAATTAAGAGTATTGTTAAGCTTTTAAAAAATAAAATATTAACTGGCTCTGACCAAATTAATGTACATTTACTGAAAAATATAATTGATGAGATTGCACCAGTTTTAGTTCACTTAATAAACAGTAGTTTTATCAAAGGCATTTTTCCTGAGAGCCTGAAGTTAAGTTCAGTGGTACCTATTTTGAAGGACAATAACTCTATAAACTAGATAACATAATAACTATCAGCGTGTTATCTGTATTCTCTAAGGGTTTTGAAAAAAACAAATATTAAAAGACTCCATAGTTATTTATCGAAGTTAAATTTTCTTAATCCATGTCAATTCGGTTTTATCAAAGGAAAGTCATCTGAGGATGCGTTATTAGAAGTATCAGAAATCATTTATAACAATTTAATTATTCATAAACTTATCATCTGTCATATAGTTCACATTTAATACTAGAATTAACCCTTTATATTATTGAAATCATTATTAATTTTTTATCAAGTAATTAAAGCTTCTTGTCAATATTGCATTGTATAATTATTGTTGTATTTTTAACTATAAATGAATATTCCTTTTTGTTTAAAAGTAAATTGAACTATTTGTCATAAATACCACAATATTAAAATCTGCTTCCGGGTCACGCCGTGGACAGTGAAATGTGTGTGGTAGGCCTACCGAAAGTTTTAATATTCGTTGTTTTCCTCGTGTGTGAAGTGTGTTTGTTAAGTTTTAATTAATTTGTGACGCGTCCCACTTGGACTTATTTGTTTTCTTTGTATTATTGTTTTATTTGCATCTTCCTGAAGATGCCGTCCGTATTCACGGCAAAACATGTAGTTGTTATCACCATCACACGCTGTGAACTGTTTGACGGAAGGTAAAGTAAACCTATTTTAGTCTATAGGTCATGTTTCTAAGATGACAAAATCAGGATTTCATTTTTTCTGTAACAACTAAAGTGTGACAATATCTGAGTTGATTTTGGGCTTGAGTTGGATAAAAAAAAAAAAAAAACAAACAATAAAATGGAAATATTTTTATTAATATTTATTATTTTGGTGTACGGTACTAGACTAACAATCATCGCATATCCTTTGTTTTTCCTGTAATGTTTTAAGTACAGCTCGCACGTTTTGTTATTGGACCCTCTCCTAACTCTCATTAGTGATTTAAGTTATCACCGTAATACTATATCCTAATTAATCTAATGTGTAGCTAAATAAGTGTAAATTATATAAGTTGTTTGACTTTTAGTCATCTTTTTAACCGCAGATGTTTAATATAAGTATGTTTGCCATTCATTTAAATGTTACTATTAAATTACAATAATTTTTAAACATGTATAGCCTAGATATTACTCCCCACAGTTCTAGAGTTGAAGTGTTTGGTTAGGTCCCTGTCCTTCTACTTAGGATTAATTTATCTAATTTGAAAGTGTATGCTTATCATTAATACGATATATATAATTTTTTCAATTTGAAACCATACTATTACAGTTCAAAATATGCGCAAACCCCAAATTTACGTATTATTTTTTAACTATATTATTGTTTATTTGTAATAGTTATTTGTTTATATAGTTTTGTTAGTTCTTGGCATTGTTTGTTCTGTTCATTCTCAGTTGTGTAAATAAGTCATATTCGAATTGTTATAATTAAAAACACCACAGAGTGCGGCTAAAGTTAATTTTGTTATTATTTAGACTGTGGTTACTTAAAATTAGTTATTTCTTGTGTTATTGCTGGTCACGCTACTTGTGAAGTGTTACCAGTGTAATTCCAGAGTGTCTTTTCCAGAGAAATTGAAAATAAAAATAAATTGCAGTTTATCCATACTTTCACATCTAGTAAAATAATAGTATGAAAAACAGATGTGTTAACTTTAATTATATTCGCCTTAAACATACGTTTTACAATGGTCTGATTCAATCAATGTTATAAATTGGTATTTTTTAAAGGGGGACATAAAAAAAATTTTCAATAATTTCACAACCTGATTAAAATAATTAAAATTGAATCTAAATAATCATAAGTCTAGTTATATTCTATCGCGATAATATTTCCTAACCAATTGCAATTGACATTGATTTGTTTTTCTCAAGAAGTAATAATAGAGTCACAACTCTTTATGATTCAGAAAAAAATAAAAACTGACCATTCACCAAACAATGAAATATTTTACAAACAATCATGCAATTACTTGGAACCAAACAATATGTTAATGTTAGAGACAGTAATAATAAAACATATGTATATAATAAAATTAAAAATAATGCTATTTTAAATTAAATGTCTATACACAGATTGTCTGAATCAGGCCATAAGATGAAAGCTATTTTTATCTTGTATAGAAGTAAATTAGTGGTTTTGTTATGATTTGTTCTAACCCTATCATGCAATTTGAATCTCATTTGGGTTTTATATTTTGCCCAGTATTATTATATATAAATATCATAGGCCTATTTCAATATTTATTTTGTCAAAGAAATAAATAATGTCACATTTTTTAATATTTCACTATAGGCTATTATATATTCCTGGAATATTTGCAGATTAATTTCATAATTGAAAGGAGAGTCATTTATTGGATTTGAAAACAATTTATTTTTTAATCAATTACCACATATGAAAAAACTAATGATTGAGTACAACAGTCGATTTAATCACCTAATCGATGGTTAAAATGCAATAAAAAAAGATTTTTCAGATGGGCTATATAATATGAAAATGTTTACTTAAATCAGCAGTAATTATTGCCAGCATTGCCGATAAGTTAGCGGTCTATTCAAGTGTGTCTATTTACAAATACACGGTGTGTTAATCATATAAATCAATATGGTGTTTGAATTTATTCATTTATAAATATTTCTTTATTCAATATGAATGTCACACTGAGTTTCACTGTATCAACAATAGTATCAACACAGTATTCTATTCGAAAGAGATGCAAGCAAATATAAAAACAGCGAACCCGGATAAACGTTGGCCATATGGAAGAACGTAAACAATTATCTAAGCAGGACGTTGTTTGTGTGTGGGACCTGAGGAAGGAGAGGGCGGGGCGGCTGTCTGGAGAATGGGAGATTGGGTTAAGAGGAGGGAAGTGAGAGAGAGACGGAAGAGCGTGAGAGAGAGAGAGGAAATAGGGCTATGCGCAGCGCAGCGTGGGGCCTCAAAACAGTTTTAGGGCCTCGCCACAACTCTTCCATATGGATTGAGTATCTCTTTATATAGTAAAATCAATGGTTGTATGCATTGAGACAGATGTCAAAGTACAAAGTCAAAACACCTTGAGGTTGCATAATTTCTCGTTAATACATTCACATAAAACTTTTGATACATTTTCTATGGTGCAACATCACACAGTTATTTAAATTTTAGGTTATGTTTAAGGACACTAGGCCAGGAATTAGTATATTAGAGAGATAGGACATCAGCAAACTTACCTTAGAAGACAAGTTCACTAACACCAAAGTATTAGTAACATACACAAAAGAAACACAAATTTTCTGTGCCACTGGCACTTTACTCACCTAAAGAAAGTGCCAATGGCATTGAAAATTTGTGTGATTTTGTGTATGTTACTACTACTCTGGTGTTAGTGAACTTGTCTTCTAAGGTAAGTTTGCTGATGTCCTATCTCTCTAATACAGTAATTTAAATAAAATATAAAAAAGCATTAAATTAAATCAGAATTTCACTTTATTTAAATTGGTTAGATTCTGTAAAGGACTGTTTTTCATGATTGGAGATTTTATTTACTTTTATCAGTATATACAGGGTGGAAAAAATATGGAAACGCTTTCGCAACATTATTTTTTCCATGAATAATTAAATTTTTTAAAAAATAATTGTGTTCTATGAAGTATAATTTTTTATCAAAATAATGTACTTAAAACTGTTACAAGGCGGAGAAATAATATTGTTAAAATAAGTTACTTTGAAATTAAAATAACCGCTACTCTGGAAAGGATAAACCTTTCGATCCGGTCTGCGGCAATAATTTCTCTTGAATAGACCTTTCATTTGATACCAAACTCGACCCAGGCTTACGTTGACGATTTTCGTTCAACTCTTCGTGGGCCACCCCCTGAAAAGATGAAATGTCGCTTATGGTGTCAAAAAGTATGTTCTTTGTAACCATGATCTTGTACAAGATTTCACTTTTACAAGTGAAGTCATACAACAGTTGTGAAAGCGTTTCCATATTTTTTCCCACCCTGAATACATACTTGAAATAGTGCAAAAGTCACAGTACCCCTAAGAAAGAAGACGGATGGGCAAAATGGCAACAACAAACACAAAAATACTGCTCTCATTCCCGTAGTTTACAATTCTAGCTAATAAGTGACAAATAACTTGCCTTCTATTCAGCTGAATGCTTCCATGCAATTGGTAGATTTAGTTACCAGCATTTTATCGAATATATAGTTACTGCATCATAACCACCTTTTCTAGTTACTGTGGTTAGGTTTGGTCCGGCATTTACTTCAGAACTATGTAAGTTGTTTATTTATTCCAATAGCTGATTAATGAAACTAACAATTAATTGTCAAATTGGTATTGCCATAGGGGTTGCATTGATACTTTTTAGGACCCCTGAAGTGGTTTCCTGATGGAATTTCAAAATAAAGATAGGCCTATGTGTTAACCGAGACCCTAAGAATATCCATGCAAAATTTCAGATGAATGGGTTCAGTAGTTTTTGCGTGATTGATTAAAACACACACACACAGACGCCATTAGATTTTTATAATAGTAAGATATCATTTTACACCTGTAGAAGCTTAATTATCATATATCTATCTATTCACTATATCATGTCAAGTTTCACTATAAGATTACCTTCAAAAGGTCAGCCCCACACTCATGTGATGTGACTTAACTATGTCTTTTAAATTCAAGAAGTAAATTGGGATAGAAATGTTCAGACAGTTGAAATAAATTACAAGAACATCAAATTACAATACTTTATTAAGCATTCATAATTCAATATTGACAAACATACTAAACACATAAAGAAGAGTAGTTTAAAATTACTTGACAATAAATTTGCATCCTACAGTAAAATCAATTTCTGCTGATCTGCATGTATCATCTAGCCATGTAAGAGGAGCACAACAAATAATCTGCATCTAAACCCTTGTTAAAATATAGTAATTATTTCTAAACACTTATGCAAATAAATGATACTTTTCACAATAAGTTGTTTGTAAGTCTGTAGTAAGACAGGAACACAGTGATGTACCGTACCCAAGTTGGTAAGTTGGTGGTACTGATATGTCAGTGTGTCCGTCAGTTCTTGTGCTCCGCTACAGTCACGTCTGTCTCTGGAAACAGAAAGCAAAGTCAGTACAGCATTTACAACTTGACGCTTCCAAATGGAGTTTTCATTGAGTTATTTTTTTAAATAACAACATGGAATATGCTCATAGCAATACGGCTACTTCCATGTACATTTTCTACTTATGATTGCCATACACCAAATTACAGGTTATGTTAAGGGTACTAGGCCAGGAGAGATAGGGCATTGGCAAACTTACCAAAGAAGACCAGTCCAATAACGACTTGCAGTGGTAAACATATGTGGTATGTCTCTTATTTGTTTACTACTTTCTTGTGTTAGAAGATTCGTCTTCTTAAGTAAGTTTGCTGATGCCCTACCTTTTCTAATATTCTTATATCGAAGTAGAAATAGTGAATAGTAAATCAGTAATTGGTTTTGGCAATTTAAATTCATAATTATATTTTGATTACTGTCTAAATAAGAGGAGTACTATAGTAAATCAAAAACACAAACAGAATCGTACATAAGAAACATAACTACCTTGTGAATACAAACTTACGATGGCGTAACCAACATTACAAATAGTCAATTTACGAATTCACTGTTCTTAATACGGTGTAGCGAATGCATGAATCAAACTCTTTGGTAGATCAGTGAAACAGGATTAAAACTTACACTAAGCAAATGAAAAACATTCAACTGTTCAGTGATAGTTCTACATAATGTTTAGTTCACATATTTAATTAATTAACAATAGCTACATTTGTATCAGTCTCCACATCAAACTATTTCAAAAGCTGTGATAATGAATTACTTACTGTTTGTTTTCTATGAAAGTTATTCAGTGTGTTTAAATTTTCAAAATTTAACGATGAGAAACATTTTATTTTAAGAATCATTAGATAAATCAGAAAAGAAGGCACATTTAGTTTCTTCTTCTGTTTCTAATACTTTGTTTGAGAAAGTTTAGAACACCTACACTTGAAATTCCAGTAGAACAATTACAATAACAATGCTTAGATCTTATTTTCGAAAAGTGCAACTACTTATGACAATATCTTTAATAGAAATCAGACATTTACAAATGAGTGTGCCATACTCATTGAACACATTGAAAAACACGTATAATAACTTAAGACAAGTCTAGGGCCAGTTTTCAAGTACCTATGTGACCCTCAGTTTTGTATCCGCTAAGATGCCTTCTTTCATATGTCCCAATAAATATTCAATTAACCGATTTCATCTACTTTCAATCGCTATTCAAAAACAGCATAATTTTTGGGCGGCAATACTAGTTAAGTTTATGATATGTGAGCTAAGCTCACTTGATTTGACTGTATTTTAACCTGTAAAAGACTTTGTCAATAATGCAATATGTATTCTGATAGCAATAAACTATAATTGTTATGCCCTTTACCCACAGCTCAAAGATGTTAACGTAGAAAACCATAGAAAATATAAATTAACCTAATGTAACATAATCTATCCTTATTTACCATAAATTAAATGGGTTTTTATTCAAAATTAACATATAGACAGAATAACAATCGTAAAAAAAGCCCAGAGCTGCTCAGATTATCAGGTTGCACAGAATATTTGTTTGACGTTATTCCTTAATTCTAAATAAAAAGATATGAGGTACCTTGCATGTCATTGTTAATTTGTTGGAGATTTTCAACACTTCAAAAGATAAAACACATGTTTCAACAAATCTAAAAACTTTATCGCTTTCAGGTTATTAACTCAACCTTTCAATTAAGACTGAATGAAGATCTAATTCTTATTCTAATGAATCTAGTTCTAATTGAAGTAGGACAAACAACATTAACTTGCACTTGTTTTCTTGCTAAGTTTGAATTTTGAATTAAGGTTTTCTCTAGGTCTAACAACTTAGATCTTGTTATATGGTGGACTATACAGTCAGTTCTACTGGAGTATCACAAAATAGTACACACAAGTAACTAACAGTCACTTGATAGATGTAAAATTTAGATTTAACATAGCTTTATCTTAGTAATCTCTAAATTCAGCCTCTAAGGCTAAAAAAAAATAAAAAATAATAAAAAAACGCTGATAGTTAAATGACAAGAAATATATCCATACTAATTACATTTTATCTATTCCTAAGACGCCAATCATCAAGGTATGGAACAAGGATTTTAAATAAGTTGATACGTGCAGATGACCGAATGTAGTCATTGTTACAACTGAGGCCAGCTATTCCTAGGAAAGTTTCATTAATTAAGTCCAATGACAAATGAACAGCCAGTGTTGATCAGCTGATCCTTTTCAATATTTGTCATGACTCTAATTGGGTTCGAACTGAGAATATTTAGCTTATGATGCTAGGCCCTGAACATCTACACTACTGACCAATTATAATTTAGTATAACTCCATTTATCTAGCCTAATTGTATGGCCTAACTTTCCTCATGATGAAAAACACATTGAATGCTTAGAGACTACCTAATTGTGCACCCTAAAGGCTAACCACAAAACACTACCACTTAGTGGTACAGTAATCCCTTTTACAAAAATGGCGGGAACAGAAAACGAATTGCTCTTGAACACAAAAACTGGCACAACAACCGGCGAGTGACACAACGTTTTCCGATCATAGCTGAACTCATGCTAAACCAATGCATTTGATGCAGGAGTGCTATGTAAATTAACGTAGTCCACCAAGCATGCCACTGCTGCGCTACGTTAATTAACGTAGTCCACACTCAACGTGTTAAAGGTTTCACTAAAACGCCAATGATATACAACATAATGCCCTCATGCTATACACCTATCTTGTAAGCTGTTTTTAGCTGATCCTTTAACATCATATCCCATCCATCTATACAATACAAAAGTAAACAATCACTGTATAAACCACTTCCCCTAACTTTTTAAAAATTCCTTTGGTAAGTAATTTGAAAGTGAAACATTCACAATAAGCTTAAATAAAAAATATATAACACTCTTGGAGGCCAGTCTCCTAATGACTCTATTCTAGGATGAACTGAATATAAGGATATTGGATTTGATAAATCCAAGGAAATACCAAAGGAATTTTTTTAAAAGTAAGCCTGCTTTCCTGTTCTAAAACTATTAAAGTAAACTAAATTTATATTCAACGTTTGCTTTGTATATGCTATTTCTTCTGTTACTGTAATTTTTATCAAACGTTTTTTTCTGATGCAAAATAACTCTGAAGACGGGACAGTTAAGTACAGTGGTAATATTCAACCTTCATTACTAAGACGCTGATCTTAAAGATATGGGTGAATATGAGAGGCGAATGAGTGTGATCAGTGTAGATAAACGAATGTAGTCATTGTTAGTTACTACTTGGCCAACTGTTCCTTAGAAAAAGCCATTTATTAGTATTCCAGGGCAAATTAGATTAAATTAGATACACTGGGTTCTGGTTCTGTCACCAAGCCCGCCACACCTAGACTCCATGGCCCTTTGCGCCCTGAGCCTGGCAACAGTGTCACAAGAGACTAGTCCCCCTAATGAAAGACAGGGTCTCCCCGAGTGTAGCCTGTCTGATATCCTCTGGTTCCAGAAAAGCAGTACCCAGAGTCTTGTACCTAAAAGATGAAATAGCTCCACAGTGACACAAGATGCATATGGAGCTCTCCTCATCGTCCTCACAGAGCCTACATGTGGAGCCTTCTGTTAGGCCCATAATCTTGATATGTCTATGAAGGAGACTATGTCCGGTCAGCAGTCCCGTTACAGCCCTCACCTTGGCCTGGTCACAGTTCAACAAAACTCGGCTGTAACTGCAATCCAGTCCTTGAATAAGTGCACGATACTGCCTGAGCTCGGTACGTTCCTCCATCTACCAGTGTATTCCTTAAAGGTCCACCGATCAATTCTTCTCTTAACCTTTTGGAAAGGGAAGCCAGGGCTGGCTCCGGTCCCAGAAGAGGGCTCTTTGCTCCCCTCCTAGCCAGAGCATCAGCCCTCTCATTTCCATCAATGCCAGCATGCCCAGGGAGACATATGAGTCCCACCTGATTACGCTGACAAAAGGATTCCCTGGCACTCCCATACCAACTTGGAGTTGGTACGTGGCACAATGATCACCTTTATTGTCACCTGACTATCTGAGCAGATGGAAACAACTCCTCCGAAGCCCCCTAAACACATTTCTTCTGTGCGGCAGTCATGATTGCCATCACCTCTGCTTGGAAGACGGTAGCATAGGCACCGAGAGGTACAGACAGAACTTTCCGTATGCCCCTCCTGTACACCCCAGCGCCTGCACCTCCTTCTATAAGTGAGCCGTCCGTAAACCAAACACTTCCTATGACATGTACAGGCTCGGTACTCCCCAACCACTCATCTCTGCTTGGTAGGAAGGCCCTAACCTGTCTGTTAAATCTGTACTTAGGTGTCACAGAGTGTGTCCCCATTGCAAGCAACGGATCCAGACGAATGTCCCTTGATAGTATTTCACCATGCAGTCCCAGTTGGCCAGCAATCCAGCCACCAGACGCCCTTATTCTAAAGGCTGCTTTACAAGCCCCCCTTTAAAACAGGTCCATAGGGAGTCCAGTGAGGACCTCCATCGCCGCCAGTGGAGTTGTTCTGATAGCACCTGTAATTCCCATGCACACCATTTTCTGGCATCTATCTAGTGTTAACCTTGCACTGTTTTGTGCCATGGCTGACCACCAGACAACTGCAGCATAACATAAGAAGGGGCGAAGCACACTCGTGTGTAGCCAATACACCATCCTTGGTTTAAGGCCTCATGTTGTCCCAATGGCTTTCCGACATGCCCAAAAAGCCATTCTGAACTTCCTTGCTATATCCTGTAGGTGCTTGAGCCAGTTCAGTTTAGCATCCAGAGTGACCCCCAGATACTTATCCAACTCTGAAGCTCTTAGCACTGTGCTTCCCATAGTGGGCATGTATAGGCTATCAAGCCTCTTCCTCCTAGTGATGAGTACAAGTTATGTCTTGTTAGGATTAACAGAAAGCCCCTTGTCTCTATACCACCTAATATCCCAGGGCAACTATGGGACCTACAGTTTTACGTGGAATGCAAATCACATAGAATTGGTCTGATTTTCAGCTTATTGACAAGCCTGATACTTAGTTCTCTTTCCTACAGGTATACAACATTCAGACCCTGACTAACACCTAACACGGACACCTCAGACTTCTAGAAGGCAAGCATAGAACCTATCATCTGCAATCTCCACAACACATAGTCCCCAAGTAGCTGGGTTATTTAATACTACTAACAATATATTATTGATACACCAATACTACAACAAATGTTATTTACAAAATATAGAGATATTTAGACGTGCAAAAGCATAATTTAATAAATTTCTACATGACTAAGTAAAGAAATATTCAAAGATTGAAGTTCCAGGTTTGCATAGTATACAATTCACTTATCACAAAAAACAACAAAAACTTTAGTTATCACAAATAAAACCACCTCCCTCGTGTTAGCAGGTAAAAACCTCATTTGACTCACCTTCATTCTGAATATCTTACTAAATACACAAGTCACCAGTTATAACAAGTCCAGAAATAGACAATACATGTTCGTCAAGTCTGCTCCTTCACAAGTTCCACAATTAATTGCTTAAAAATTAATAGGAACATTTCTCAACCTCTTATATTGTAAATATTATATGCCATAATTGGGAAATGTAATGATTTATTTTTAAATTGAATATAGTTAAATTTAATCCTTGAAAAAATAACTAATTGACGTTAAAAGTTAGGATAGCTTGAACCTAAATGATTACAGTTAATGGTTTAAAAAATTAATTGCAACTGAAAGTTAAGACAGTTTTTGGTACAGAAAAATACATACAAATACTAAACCAATAAGATATTTTATTATTTTAGATAAATAGACTTGTCATTTAATGTGTTTTACACTTTAAAGGGACCCTCAAAGAAGGTCCACCATGGAATTTTAATTAGACTGTGGCAATGTTACATATAACTGTCTGTAATCTTAAAAATTAAATCTTTAATTTAATTCCTAAAATCGTTTACAAAAACTGACTTAAGTCCTTGTAATTAAAGTTGCACATTTTAACCCGTACTTTTAAAAAAATCAGTAACTATTTTATAGAAAATTCACAATAACCAAACATTCTTATTACTCCGTGGTTACAATAAAAAAGACCTAATTATATGGTGAAATGTTGACTCCAGGTGGTTTTTAATGGAATGGAGTTGATAAGGAGGAGTCCCTGATAAGAAAGTATGGAATTGTATAAGCAGTAAGCAAAAGCTGAACAAAACATACTTTATGTACAGGTAAGTTGGAGGAGGCAAATCAATTCATACTATTTTCGCAAGAATTGGACATTTTGTGTGCATATTTTAAATTACTGAAATGAGTTAATTTTTTACCATGGAGTTTGTATATATGGAGTTTGTATATTTGTTTGTATATATGAATCATATTTATTTATACTTCATATTTATTTATTTAAAATATATTTACTAATGTTAAACTTTTATATCTTAAATTAAAAGTAATTGTTATGCCCCTAGACTACAATATGCCCTCCTCATCTGAACTAAAATTTTAAACAAAAATGTCTTAGTCTTAACTTAAACATCAGTTTGTGTTATACCAAGGGCAACTACTATTAGGCTTTCTTTTAATTACGTGTCAACATTTACCCACTCGCCCATACACGTACAGTGGTATTAATTTGTTGTTTAACTATCTAAATTGTGAATAAAACACAAACGAATTACTACCAATAGTATTATTTATATTAATAATAAAGATAGTATTTCCACTATATTTCCTTTCCAACGGTGCCGTTGAAAATATTTATTACTCAAATTTTCCACTTTGGTGACATAAAATATATTAGTCTACAAGGAAGCGTTGGTTCTGTTGTTATGCTACTATAAACAATAGTTTTGGTAACAAAGTGATTTTTTTAGGAGGTAAGTACTGAACACATGACAAGTTCATAACAGTTTTTTGAAACAACCTAACGAATAATCAATATTTAGTTCACCAAAATACAGAAGTTTTTCATTTTCTTCAACTTGCTGATATCCTTTTACCTCTCTACATGATTACTTATCTTGGACAAGAGGTTATTTGAACCGATTATAGGTAGCAGTGGATGGGGCATGTGAAGAGGATAGGAAATAATAGATTGCTGAGGATAGCCCTGGAGAAAGAGGAAGAAGACCAAGAGAAAGACAGATAAAGGTGGGAGAACTAAGGGTAGAAGGATGTGGAGAGAATAGGAATGCCGAAAAAGCAAGTGGAGAAAACCTGGAGGCACAGACAAAAATGGAGGAGGTTGTGTAGCGCGATCCATGAAAACAGAAACGTCAACGTATGATGACGATGACTATCAGTTTGTAGTACAAATAACAGTCCAACAGAACACCAATATAGTTAACAGAACACCAACAGTACAGTTAAACAGTGTGCCTATGTTTGATAGAAAGTGACGTGGCTTCTAAGATTAACCCCTTTCCCTTCTTCTCACACTCCTTTTTGCTATCTTACTAAGTCGTCTTAACATAAGTTAATGTTTTGAAGCCAAGTTCGTATGGGGCGGAAAAGTGGAATATACAGCAGAGTAAGAGGAGGAGAATTCAAACTGGGGAACTTAGTTTTTTAAGGACTTTTAAAGGTAAAACAAGGTGGGATAAGAGTTAGAAATGAAGACATCAGAAGAGGGGTAAGTGGTTTGGACATGTAATATGAGAGGGGAGAATTCCTTAGAAGATGGAGTTAGTGGTGGTTGAGGGGATGTCAAGAGGAAGGCCTATCAGAGGGTGAATTGATGGGGTGAAGAGGGATGTGGAGGAGAGGGAGTGAGGTGGCATATGGTGGAGGAAGAGGAACCTTGGCGGTATAGGACAAGATAGAGAGGCCTAGTCGATGGCCAGATTTGGGAGTAATCGGAACGGAAGAAGATATGTGTTTAATAAATTCAAATTTAGGCCTCAGAGCTGACTTAATAGTTTAGAAAACAAAAGTCAGTACAGTTAAATCAAGAAAGTAGAGTGGAGTTTTTCTTTGGTCAAAATTTACTTGATGGAACAAAGGTTGTTGGGCATGGCAATTTGACAGTCAAAACATTATGAACCGAGTCGTAATCCTTGTAAATGAAAAGAGGTGATTTTTTCTGTATAATTCTAACTGTTTTACTCCTCCCTCAAGGTTCATACTCCCTACACCATGTCCTTTAGTTTTAATTAGTCACCAACTATTATTTTATCAATTAATCCTTATTTACCTTTTGACATTATACATGTATCCTGACAAGTTAAGGCAGTTTCAATATTTCTAATCAACTTTTATCCGTTAGAATGTGATAAACTATCCTACATTTGTTGAAAATGACAATGAAATCTAAATAGAAACGTGGAGAAGAGGTTATTTTATTAACCTGTAACTTTCAACATTATGGAATTGAAAAATAAATAAATATGACCTTTTATTCTTTTATTTTTTGGCCTTATATTTGTATGGTTTGTGACCTAAAATGAAAGTTATAGCCGGCACCCACTGCAATCCCTTCTACTGCAAAAGTTCTCAAGGTATTATTAAATATTTATTTTTTATCTTGCAAAACTTATGATTTCTATTATTCTGAAGTAAGATTCGGTTAAATGTTTAACAAAATAGCCTGCTGTAAACTCAATTTTTACATTTCTCTAACAATATAACTGAGAAATGGGTTTTCTTTCAGTTAATTTTTGCTATTTTTAGATGTTTGTCCTAATAAATTATTAAAGTTTCATGGCTGTTACTGATGGTTTCTGAATCATTGTTACTATTCCAATTAGTCAAGTTGAAATTGCAGGTCTGCATCCATTATTTCAATGCAGTTGATTCATTCAGCCACCGTCCTGAATAAGACGTTTTAAAATATCATCTAATATTATTTTCATGCAAGCTAGTATCCCATAAAGTCCATAATTCCACTAGAAAAACAATTTTACACTAAATACAAGCTTGTAATATGTGACTGCTTGTAATGTGATACACAAGATCTTGTAGTTTTCAGAAAATCCGGTATATGTTAGCAGAAACAGGCCATTTCCTTCTAGAGCCAGTTTAAGTTTCTTATACTATTCACGTAAGTGCCATAGTTTTTTATTAGATCGAGAACAACTGGAAGATACGAAACGTGCTACCATATATGTAGCGTACCATATATGTAGGTTCTTTGGCTGAAAACGTCTCTACATGTTAACAGTGATTAAGGGGTTAAAGGTCATTAGGCCAGGAGAGATAAAGCACCTGAGAAGGTAAGTCCACAAGACACATAACAAGGTAACAGTACTGACTTTCCTGGTGCTTGTAACATAGAAAATGTCTGCTCTTTGTATTGTGACTTTAAAATATTGTTAATGTTCATATTTGTGGATACATCTTACCTCCCAAGGTAATTTTGCTGATACTCTATAACCTAACCTCAAATTTGAATCCTTTGAATCTGAAGCAACTGAGTTTCAACTGTCACCGGGCCGTTAATTAGGAAGGAGTGTCCACAGATCCCAATACAACATTTTGCTCATAGCCTATTTGTTTACAGTTAAATGACTGGCTAAAAGTCTGCCTGATGTTGAAGAGATTTATTTATCTACTGGTGTAACTGTAAAATACTGAAATGGGTGTGAGAGGATCTGATTACTTTTGTGGTGTGACATTAATCAATATATTTGTTTATGAGAAAGGTTACTGAGCTAAGTTTTCCAGGATTATATTATGAGAAATTTTTTGCTCGATGGCTACTGATTATTTTGTCTGACGACAGCAAAACTTACTGAGTTGTATAAGAGGAGTTGATTTTTCACAACGGATTTCATGATAAAGGATCTGTGATAGTCATAATAACAAGTACACATTACGTTACCAAATAAGTTTATGAGTGCCAGCACTTTCCTGCCCAATACAGGGCGTTTCAAAAAGGACTTTACAACTTTGAAAATTCATATAAATTTTATTAAAAAAGGTAGTTTAATACCAACCTGTATTAAAATAACAGGTTGGTGTTATTTTAAAGGCAAAAACTTCAAGTTTTTTTACCTTAAACTAAAGATGTTCTATGTGGCTTCCGTTGGTTATTCTGCAGACATCCCATCGGTAGTCGATTTCTTCCCAGACTCGCACTAGCATTTCAGGTCTAACTTGCTCAGCAGCAGCGTAAATTCTTGCTCTAAGTTCAGGTAGAGTGGCCGGCAAAGGAGGTACGTACACCATATCTTTTATGAAACCCCAGAAGAAAAATCTAGCGGTGTCAGGTCTGGGGAACAGGGGGGCCATGCAATTGGCGCATCACGGCCAATCCATTGACCTGGGAAGCGGTCATTTAGAAAATCCCGGACGTCAGTCAGATAGTGTGGTGGTGCGCCATCTTGCATAAAGAAAACATTTCGTTCTCGGTCATCCTCATCGATCTGTGGTATTAAAAATTGTTGCAACATATCAAGGTACACTATCCCATTGATGGTTCTCTCTTGGAAAAAAAGGGGCCGTACACTTTCCTCTTGCTCAACGCACAAAAAACGTTCACTTTAGGGCTATCACGAACATGTTGTAATGTTTCATGTGGATTTTTGCTGCCCCAAATCCTACAGTTATGTGTGTTTACCTTGCCACTTAAGTGAAAAGTGGACTCGTCACTAAAGATTATGTTGTCCAAGAAATGTTCATCATCATCCACTCGAAATCGACTACCGATGGGATGTCTGCAGAATAACCAACGGAAGCCACATAGCACATCTTAAGTTTAAGGTAAAAAAACTTGAAGTTTTTTCCTTTAAAATAACACCAAAACCAGCTCTGTACTTTGTTTAATAACATTTATATGAATTTTCAAAGTTGTAAAGTCCTTTTGGAAACGCCCTGTATATCGGCCTACTAGTGAAACCCTTCAAAAACGCATGAATGGCCATAGACATTATTGTAAAGTCCAAAATCTTGAAAAACCTGTCTCTGCCCATACTATTCTCCATAACCAAAATTTTGATCAGTGTTACACCACTAAAGTAATCAGATCCCTTCCTTTCCATGCCAATAGTACCCAACTCCAAGGATGGAATTAACACACCAATTGATAACAAAATCCTGTGACCCACCTAATCTGAACATAAGATAGACCACTTCCCCTCAACCCCTTCCCCATCAGCAAACTTCATATATACTAACTGATAAAAACTGCATCAATACCTGAGTGTTGCTATATGGATGTACTACAACCCCCACCACAGCCACCTACCCAGCAATAGTGGAAGCCATGTCAGTCTCTCTCTCTCTCTACTCACCTGAAGAAAGTGCCAGTGGCATTGAAATTTGTGTCATTATGTGTTTATTTTGTGTATAGTACTACTACTCTGGTGTTAGTGAACTTGTCTTCTAAGATAAGTTTGCTGATGTCCTATCTCTCCAATATACAAATAAGTTTATACAAACTTTCAAAACAGAAATAATATGACTAATGTATTTTGGGACCAAAATCATCTACTGATTGTGGGATCCTTACAGTTAATAAATAACAATCGGCTGTTGTTATTATGATAAATGGAACAAATATTACATTGATGATAGAGAGCATTAAAAAAATTAAGAAAAAGCATGGTGACTTCTGGAGTTGTATTTCAATTAACGATACCTTTTTTAGATAATTACTCGATGGAACATTTTTTACCACCAACAACCGTTTTGGCTTGGATCTGAATGATTACTTTTTCCCCCACATTGAACAAGATGCTAGTCAGTCAGGGGTTCCAAATGAACGAAAACTTCATAAACGGTCACGACTGGTCATTGTTGAATACAGTTGATGAAAATGTGTAATGGTGATAAGTGCCTCTATCTTTATACAGTACAAGTAAACGTCACACAACACATATTTATTACAATATAAGCACAAAATGCACAAATATATTACAATACAATATTTGTATTGTAATATATGTAGTTTTTGTCATTACCATCTATCTTTATGATGGTAATGACAAAAACTAACTTTATATAGAACTTTTAGTCGTAAAAATGTTTAAAATTCCTCACGGTTTAATTTTTTTGGTCAATTGACTGCATACAAATTAATTGCACTTAATATTTTAGTGAATTTATTCATAGCTTATAAAAAAAATGAATAAAAGTGGATGTGGTTTTGGAGAAAACCTTTTAGAGTATTCAAGGAATATTGAGCTGTAACACACACAAATATAACCATACATTACCAGAGATTTAGTTCAGCCTTGGTCTCTTCCGATCTCCGTCTCTTGGCTGGGGTTCAGCTATCAAAACTTTCATCTTCATACGATACAGGTCTTCTCCATTCAAAGCCTATAAAATCAGAGTACTGTTTATTTCTTCATATGAAGAAACCTTAAATACATGCCAAGCAAGTTAATTATAAATCCTCAAAACCAAAGCTAATCACAAACAAGTTTTATTTCTTGCAAATGGAGGATAAATGATTTGAAGATAAGACAAAATTTGATAAAACGACATCTCTTTACCTGAGCAAAATTAATTTTAACTTTTCATTGAACAACATTTCCAACTCAACTTATTAACTGTTCAATGACCTTCTTATCCCCAATATCTTACTTACGAGAGAAGGTCAAAGGAAGCTGGCTGCACCAACTTATGTTTCCCAATTCCATGATTGTGAAAGGAGAAAAAGATTTAACAATAAATTTTTTAAAAGAATGTCAATGTTTTTAAAATAATAAAGTAAGTAATTTAGTATCAAAATACAGTACAGCAATTATCCAGCCTAATGTGGTGATAGGTCAAGCCAGTTATGTTTAGGCCAGATAAAATGTAAGTTACAAAAAACTTGGTGTTCTAAAAAAAATCAGATCAATAGCTCATGTCAGATGATAAGCGAGAGAGAAGTGCCTACAATTGCATGCAACACAATCTTGGAAGGCAAAGTTGATGCACATTTAAAACTAGTACAAATTCCAGTACTTTGTTCTAACTAGGATACAAATTTTTAAAGCTTAACACATTGTGTGCGGGTCACACACCAGTGCTTGCGCACGCAGTGGATCGGTCGCCGGCGGTGGACGGATCAATACTGGCTTGTAGGCTTCAGTGTCGTCTAGCCCTTTGGCTTAGAAGGGTCGGATTTGCACCGCATTATAGCCTGTTTCTCGTGTCACGTTCTTCGTTCGTGGATCGCGCCATTTTGAGCCAGTTGGCGGGAGTTAGCGTGCCTGCGCGTGCAGTGGATCTGTTGCCGGCGGTTGACGGAGCAATGCTGGTTTGTGGAATTCAGTGTGGTCTAGCCACTTGCCTTATAACGGTCGGATTTGCACTGTTCTAATTGCAATTCTAACGGCAGGCGTCTCGCGGCGCTCATGGGTTTCGTTATGATGTGCGGCTCGGTCACCGGCGGACGATCACTTCGGAAGCCCTGATCTACCAGAATTGAGGTCATAAACTGGATTTGGTGTATCAACCCTGTTTCCTGACTATATAAGGATTGTTTTGGTACAAAATATTATTTTAGACATGACATGTTTTTAACTTATTTTTTCAGCATCGAATGGGTTAAAATAAAATTCTAAAGTGCATATTAATTAAACATATTAGTTTAAATTAATAATGTTAAACTAGAAACACAATGGTGTGACTGGATTTGTCACAGGTCTCTTATTTCTTGGTTAACAACCTTCAAACTTGAGTACAAACAATTTCTGCGCTGACAATAATCTTTTTAAAATATTAAACACTTGTTTATATATTTATACTATTTAATGTTCTTTATCCGTAAACACAGAGGAGTCTCAGCCTCAAATAACTCTAATTATTGATGTACCAAAGTAAGCTCATTTAGTTAGTTTTCGGAAATTACATACGTATTTATTTACATTAACTAACAAAAATAATGAACCCTTTGCACGCTACATAAGAAATTTGCTATTTCTTTTAAACGTGTCATAAATAAAAAAAAAAATATTTTAAAAAATGTTTAAAGTTCTATTTGGAATTTTGTTATAAGGCCAACAACTGTTAAGAAAACACAATCCAAACTGACATTTTTAAATCAATATTTAATATACAGCAATTTGTAAAATTACATTGTTGAAAAATTTTTCTGTTTATTTACTCATAAATCTATAAAAAAATTAAACTAGAATAAGCTAAAATATATATGTAATCATAATAATTATTTACAAGTTTACTAATATAGATGACATACAAGCACATACAAGTATCCCTAGAATTTTTTTTTTTGTGTGAAATAACTCAAAACACTCATCTGGGTGGTCCGAGAAATCCCGTAATATGCGCGGCGTAGCAGCACACAATGGCCGCTCGGTTGCCATGGCGACGGTGCATGAAGGTCACGATGACAAAAAACGTTGTCATCCTTTCTGTTGTCTTCAAAATTACCTCAATAACCATTTACGTACACGTTAGTATAGTTTTATCACTTAAATTAAAATATTTATCTCAAAGTATTCAAATGCGAGAAATACTGTAATACGCGTTTTACGTAAATATAACGTTGCGAGAAATCCCGTAATATGCGTGGAAAGGGTTAACAAAAATACAGAATGAATAAAATTAATGAAGTTTCAAAAACTAAAATAAGTTTATACTTCTGTACCAATACCACTGTACGTGTGTGAGTGGGCGGGTGGGTCAATACCTCCTGTGTGTATGGGTGGGCGGGATTTTAGTATTGATTTTTTTAGTCATGTTCCATTTTGTAGTCTAAATCCCAATGACGAATAAAACTTCAATGCGGGTGGGATTTTACTACAATGCTAGGTGGGAATACTGACTGACCACGCCAACATGCCCGGCTGACACAAACCTCTCTTAATAGCATAGCTAAAACAATTCTGTGGACAAGAAACATCAATGCGAGTGGGATTTTAGTACAGTGCTAGGTGGGAATACTGAATGACCACGCCAACATGCCTGGCTGACATAAACCTCTCTTAATAGCGTAGCTAAAACAATTCTGTGGATAAGAAACTTCAATGCGAGTGGGATTTTACTACAGTGCTAGGTGGGAAGCCCCCCTAGCGTTTATACATACTGCAATACTTATGGTATATATAAACTATCATAAGTATTTTGAACCAGCACCAGCAATTTTTTACTGTTAGACTAATAAAGACAATTAATGGTAGTTTTAAGTATGAAAAACATAAACGTCCTTAATAAAACACAGCAGTAAAGTGACACGAAGTAAATAAAACTATAATAACTAAAAAAGTCTGTTTAATTCATATGATTTACACCTACCTGCATGGCTCTAACAGCTGAATTCTTGTCTGCATACTTAGCGTAGCCACAATTCTTGCCATTAAGAAGGTACAGTTCAATGAGATTGCCGAAACGACCAAACACATCCCATAGTGCATCCTGCGGTGGAAGACCTGGCTCACACACTAAAAACAATCTTTAACAAAAAACAAAACAACCTATAAACAAGTATACTCATTTTTAAATTTCATTATTGTAAGTCTAAAATTAACAACATACCATTTCATATTTAAGAGTTTTATTATCAGTTGTAAACTTAAATGCAGTATACGCTTCTACAATTAGAAAATGATTCACCGACTTGTGTTTACAATTGAATATACGATGGAAACTAGTAGCTATTTCTTAAATGCCTTTTTTATATACCTCATTTGTAGTTGATTTGTCTTTTAAAACTATCTGTCTTCTTTTACTCACCTAAAGAAAATTTGTGTGATTTTCTGTTTCTTTTGTGTATGTTACTACTACTCTGGTGTTAATGAACTTGTCTTCTAAAGTAAGTTAGCTGATGTCCTATCTCTCCAATATACTAATTCCTGGCCTAGAGCCCTTAAACCTAACCTAAAATTGTATAAGCTATTAAGTGATTTTTCATTTTTTTACTACAACTAGTTAATCCCGGCCAGGCTTTTCTGTGGCTTAATCTTAAATTTATCTGAAATTAAAAACTTAGTTATTTTCATAAATAAACACTCATCAGTACACAGTAATAAACTTACAGGATATGATTTGGATATAACATTCACATAAATCAAGTGGTCAAAGTACGAGGGTCGTCCAGAAAGAAAAGAACGTTTTGGTATAAAAAATTAAAAACGAAAGATAACAACACAGAACTTTATTTAATACTCACAGTAACCTAGCCTACTTTTCAATGTAGTTGCCTTGGTTGCCAAGACATTTTTTGTACCGAGGAATTAGTTTTTCAATGCTGGTGTTATACTCTTCAGCCGCCAAAGATCTGAGCCAGGATGTCACTTCTTTCAGTTCTTCATCGTTTCCAAACTGCTTCCCACCCAAGAATGTTTTCAGTTTCAGGACAGATGGTAATCTGAAGGCGCGAGGTCCGGACTATAGGGAGGGTGTCCAAAAATTTCCACTTTAGACCTTTAAGTTCTTCCTGGGTTCGTACTGATGCATAGGGCCGAGCATTGTCGTGGATCAAAAACACTTTTTTTGACAACATGCCACGTCTTTTAAAAAACTGCTGGCTTTTAAAAAAACCCATTTTACAATTTAGATGAATTTTTTAACGCAATTGACCTTAATTTTTAATTTTTAAAGTACACATTTTTTATTACTAATTTGACTTTAAAGTCTACTGGTAGATTCATAAATAGTCTAATTTTAGTAATTAGTATGTATGACACAAGCTATTGCAATAGCTGCTGCTATGACATTGTCAATGATGTAAAATTTGTGTGGCAAATAAAAATTATTATTATTATTATTATTGTTAATGTTAAAAATGTAAAAAATCGGTCATTGGATTTGTAAAATATACCTCTACCTTGTAAAATGGTCTGTTTACAAGCCATTCATGCAAAACTCTTTTGAATGTACCTATAGAATGTGCTTGAACTGATAGTTGATTAAAGAGTTTAATGCTTAGTTGTTTATGTGAAGCTTGAGTTTTTGATAACCTAGCGGTTGGTCCAGCCTGCAGTTTTGTCTAGTATTATAATTGTGGTAATGTTGTCTTACAGGGTACTCATGTAAGTTTTCCTTAACTCTACATAAACATACATGTATATACAAATGTACAACTGTTAAAATTCTTTCCTTAATAAACAAAGGTTTGCAGTGGGCTTTGTAAGGAAAACCAGTTAAAATTCTTACTGCTTTTTTTGCAAGACCATTATTTGATGTACATTATGGCTGTTCCCCCATAAATTAAAATGCTATTAAAGAAAGCATAGTTAGTATTTTTAAATATTGCTTAGGCACAAGATTTGTAAGGTGTCGTAGGAGATAAAAGTCTAAGGTGTTACTCTTGAAAGTTGAGACGAAACATGTTCAACATGACTATTCCAGTTTAGTTTAGAATCAATATGGATCCCTGGGTGCGTTAGAGGGTCATCACCACTGTACGTGTATGTGTAGGGGTGGGTTATTACCACTATATGTGTATGGATGGTGGGAGGGTCATCACCACTGCACGTATATAGATGAGTGGGAGGGTCTTCACCACTGTACGTGTATGGATGGGTGGGAGGGTCATCTCCAATACATACTTGTGATTGGTAATTTTCACGTAATGATGGCAAATGTCCAAAAACCTTTGTCTTCCTCATCTTATACTCCATCATTAACAAATTTCAAAAACAAAGTAAACAGTATGTGCTGTGTTTTCTCTGTATTGAGACTGAGGCCACTTGTCTCAAACCACTGGCAACCCTCACTCAGAGTAATCAACGCTACGATCACTACAGAAAAGGTACTATCATTTGCAAATATGTCTGAACTACAACTAATATTTACAAGCAAATCATTAATTGGAACCAAAAACAGGAAAGGGCCCAGTACCGATCTCACCCTGGGCTAGGGAATGCAGACTCTTGGGATATTATGTTATGAACATTTGCAAGACATACTGAACCCAATACGGTTTTTGAACTGATTGTAAACTTACCTTCTTCAAGATAAGTGTTAAAATTGAAGTATGAATAGTAAAGCGCTTACTACTATTTGATGTATTACCCTATTACAGTAGTTTATTATATTGGAGAGATAGGACATCAGCAAACTTACCTTAGAAGAAAAGTTCACTAACACCAGAGTAGTAGTAACATTCACAAAAGAAACACATAATCACACAAATTTTCAGTGCCACTGGCACTTTCTTCAGGTGAGGAGGGAGAGAATGGATGGTTCACTACGTCAGTCTGTGAATGGTTCTTGTGAAGTGTAGTGTGTATGTTTGTCTTGTCCCCGTGTTTTATCACCTTGGAGGGAACTTCATTGACACTGCGTTTTGGATTGTATCATCCTCACTTCGTGCCTGGGACGTCTAGACGCCATCTTCACTGTGGGTCGTATGACTTCATCATTTATGTAATATTTGTTTGTTGTACTGTTTTATTCCTAATAATTGTTGTCTTTTCAGGTTAAAATGTAATTGTAATAGTTAATTAGATTGGATAGTAGTCTCAGTCCTTCCGAGTCACATATATCATTTTTTGTGCATGTTTAATGTTATTTTGAATTAATATTGTTTTTCAAGTACCATATATTTATTTTATTTATGAGTAGTTGATGTAATCTTATTTCAGTCCGATATGAATATTGATTTAACTGTGTTTTAACATTTTTTTCGTTGATATCATGACCTGGGCAGCGCCTAATTGGTCATATTAATTTAACCCAGTTAACATTTTTATATTTAGTATAAGTTCATTTTGTTGTACCCCATTCTATGATCTAGGTTGAAATGTAGATAATTATTAAAGTAGATTAGTTTAAGAACGTAGTTTTATAACATGTTTGTGTATATGTAATTTAGTTTTTACACTTGAAAAAGGTTTGGGTTTTACCAAATCGAAACGACGTGATTGGTAATTTTCACGTAATGATGGCAAATGTCTAACTACATTAGTTATTGTTGTGTAATCACGCCCAAACTCAACTCTGTACAGAAATATGATTAGTTATTGTTATGATATTGAACCCCAAACTTACCTCTCTACCAAGCATGATAGTTATTGACGTATTATTTAGCATAAAACTCACCTCTCTACACAAGGAGCTTTAGGTGGAGCTAGAGGTTGCGGAGGGGGGAGTTTGGCTGAGCAACGGAAAGAATCTGTCTGACCAATATTCCTGCCCAGGGGAGCAGCTGAAATATAAAAAATATCTTAAGGTAACTTTCACTGGAACTGAAAATATTCATTGTTATTAATTATGGGTGGGAATTTTTAGGTTCGAGGGTATTTTCCCCAGCTTAGCATACATGAATTCGAAAACAATCTTATCTGATATAATTGTTAATAAACATTTTACAAGTTAATTGAAACAAAACTGTAATTAAGTGAAATATAGCAATGGTAGTTACTTATTACATGCTAATTTTGAATTAAAGTTATAGTAAAACCTAGACATCCCACAGAGAGCCTCAGCTACTGGGCGGGTCGCAGGTGGCGGATAGCGAACGTTCAATCTTGTCTTTGATGGAGTGGACAGCTGTGAATAAGGGGCAACCCCAATAAGCAGTCCCGGACCGAGGCCCGCAGGGGCAGCTGAGGTGTGCAGCTGACGGGAGCAGTGACCCCGCGGACCCTGAACTCAGCACCACACCCAACTCATACAAATACATGACACTGTCTCAGGGGCCAGAAGTAGGAATGGAGCCACCAAACAGCGGGTACCATGACCCTAGGGCTCTTGAGGGTACATTTGTTAAAACCAGGATGGCACACCGGGCTGCCAGATAGTACAGGGGCCCGACCTGGCCTCACCAGCATGTGGTGGCTGCCCTATCAGCTGGCGAAAATCCCGATCCTGTTTACATTGCCAGTTGGTGACTGGATGGAACCGTGTAGACGGGCTAGGGGGGCACTTCCGAGGCCAAAGGGTCCCTGGGGGTGTGGGTACGCTCGGGGGGAGGTGGCAAAAGGAATATGGATGGCCCTTGGGACTTGAAAACGGACACACACACACACACACAAATAAAACAATTCAGAAAATGGATAAAAGAAAAGAGAAAACAGCCTTGAACGTGCCAGAGGTGAGTGAGCAGCCCAGCTCAGTGGTGGAGGCAGACAAGGGCGGCATGTCTTCGGACCCTGCCCAGTCTGGTAGAGACAAGAGGCTTGGGCTACCCGGAGAAAGAGGGGGACCCAGGAACAAGGTGCTGGAGTGGAGGAAATGGTAAGTTTTCTACAAGCCAACCTCAATCATAGTATTGAGGCCTCTACTATACTAGCTAGAACTGTAAGAGATCGAGGGGTTAATGTTGCTCTGATTCAGGAACCGTGGATTCGGGATAACTGTATTAAGGGTCTTAACATTCCTACATATAAGCTCTACGGGGGATCGGGTGGGCTGAAATCGCGGGCGGCCATTTTGGTTGGCGATGACAGTTGGCTCATACCGGAATTCTGTGGGGGTGATGTGGTTGCAGTGGTAATTAAACTGCAGGAGGTCAATGGCGTAAGGAGGAAACTGGTGGTTGCATCGGTATACCTCCCATACGATAGGACGATCATCCCAACATCAAGAGAGATGGTGGCGTTTATGGATTACTGCCGGAGTGGGAACCTTGAGCTAGTGGTCGGCTGCGACTCCAACCCTCACAATGAGGTTTGGGGAAGCAGTAACACGAACGAGAGGGGCCTTGCTCTTGCAGAATACCTGGGAGGTACCGACTTTTTGGTACTCAATAAGGGTAATCTCCAAACCTTTTCGAACATCATTAGGAGGGAGGTTATAGACATAACTATGGCCTCAGCCTCAATGTTTCATGACATTAGGGACTGGGAAGTTTAGCAGGAACCCTCGTTGTCGGACCACAGACACATCTGCTTTGTGCTTGAGGGCCAGACAACACTGAGGTTGTACAGTAATCCCAGACAGACAGACTGGGCCTCCTATTCGGTGAAACTGTCTGACAGACTGGATCTGATTCCTAAAGGCCAGATTCGATCTGGACAGGACCTAGAGGAGAGGGTGGCACTCCTTACGGAGGCCGTAATCACCTCTTATGAGAACAACTGCCCTTTGATTACACAAAGGAATGCTCGAAGCCGGAGATGGACTCAAGAATTAGAGGTCCATCGAAGGAGAACCAGAAGGCTCCTCGGCAAGGCCAACAGATCCGGTAGTGATGCTGACTGGCTGGCCTACCCGGAGTCCCAAAGAAATTACAGACGAGAGGTTCGCAGATTCTCCAGAAAATCCTGGAGAGACTTTTGTACCTCTATAGAGACGACCTCAGCGATGTCTAGGCTTCACAAAGTGTTGGCTAAGGACCCTGGGGGTGAACTGGGACCTCTCATTAAAGAGGATGGGGAGTGGACCAGATCAGAAGAAGAGACTTTGCAACTTTTATTTGAGACTCACTTTCCGGGATCCGTTGAGGAACCAGCGGCAAGCCCCTCCACTTTGGTGAGGCGGGCTTGCACCGGACTCTCGCACGGGGATTGGAGTGAAGCAAAGAAGGTTGTCACAGAGCAAAGGATTAAGTGGGCAGTTCGCCCCCTTCAAGAGTGCTGGGCCGGATGGCATCCTGCCTGACTTGCAGAGGGGCCTGGAGTCGCTCCTACCCCACCTGACCACAATATGTAGGGCTTCCCTGACCTTGGGTTTTATCCCAAGGCTGTGGAGGACCGCAAAAGTGGTCTATATCCCCAAATCTGGAGGGGTACACATTCCAGACCTAAAGATTTCAGACCGATCAACCTCATGTCTTTTCTATTAAAGACATTGGAGAGGCTGGTTGATAGGCATATGAGGGACGGTGTATTGAGAGATAACCCGCTCTATACAAATCAACACGCATACATGGCTGGGAGATCTGCTGAGTCGGCTCTTCACAGACTCGTCACGAGGGTTGAGGAGACGATTCGGCAGAAGGAGCTAGCCATGGGTGTTTTCACGGACATAGAGGGGTCAATGTCTCCCTGCAGTCTATGATCGCTGCTGTCGTTAGGACGGGCGTCAAGGGCATTATTGCCAGATGGATTGAAGCCTACCTATGCAGCAGATTGGTTAAGGCAATACTGAACGAAGCGTCGGTTCAGGTTGTAGTCGGAAGCGGCTGCCCCCAAGAGGGTGTCCTTTCCCCTCTCCTGTGATCCCTGGTGGTTAATGACCTACTAAGGGTGCTGAATGGGATCGGGGTATATGCTCCGGCATACGCGGACGATGTGGGTATACTGGGCGTTGGTAAGTTTGCCAGCACGGTGTCGGACATCGTCCAGGCTGCCTTGAGATACCTAGAAAGGTGGTGTACGGACAAGGGGCACTCTGTTAATCCTAACAAGACAGGACTTGTACTTTTCACTAGGAAGAAGAGGCTGGATGGCCTATACATGCCCACTATGGGAAATTTGGAGCTAAGAGCTACAGGGTCGGTTAAGTATCTGGGGGTTATCCTGGATGCTAAACTGAACTGGCTCAAGCACCTTCAGGAAAAAGCCAGGAAGTTCAGAATGGCTTTTTGGGCTTGTCGGAGGGCCATTGGGACAACGTGGGCTCTTAAACCAAAGATGGTTTACTAGCTATACACGAGTGTACTTCGGCCCCTGTCTGGTGGCCGGCCATGGCATAGAACAGTGCAAGGCTAACATTAGACAGATGTCAGAGAATGGCGTGCCTGGGAATTACAGGCGCAATTAGAACAACCCCATTGACGGCGATGGAGGTCCTCACTGGGCTCCGCCCAATGGACGTGTTTGTAGAAGGGGAAGCTTGTAAAGCGGCCTTTAGAATAAGGACGACTGGTGGCTGGTTGCCTGGCCAACCAGGACTCCATGGGGAAGTACTGTCTAGGGACATTGGTCTGGACCCGTTGCTTTCGATGGGAACAGACTCAATGACACCTAGGTACAGAATTGACAGGCAGGTCAGGACCTTCCTTCCAAGTAGAGATAAGTGGATAGGGTGTACCGAGCCTGCACAAGTCAAAGGAAGCGTCTAGTATACAGACGGCTCACTTACAGAAGGAGGTGTGGGTGCTGGGGTCTACGGGAGGAGGGCAAGGAAAGTTCTGTCTGTACCTCTGGGAGCCCATGCTACCGTCTTCCAGGGGGAGGTGATGGCTATCATGACAGCCACACAAGAAGAAATGCATCTAGGTTGCTTCGGAGGAGTAGTTTCAATCTGCTCGGACAGCCAGGTGGCGATAAAGGCGATCATGGCACCACGTACCAGCTCTAAGTTGGTATGGAATGCCAGGGGATCCTGGAGACTCTTCGCCAGCGTAAACAGGTGAGACTCATATGTGTCCCTGGGCATGCTGGTATTGATGGAAATGAGAGAGCCGATGCACTGGCTAGGAGAGGGGCAAAGTGCCCTCTGCTGGGGCCGGAGCCGGCTCATGGTTTTCCTTTTCAAAAGGTAAAATGAAGAATTGATAGGTGGATCTCTGAGGAACACGATGGCAGATGGAGAACCGAGTCCGGGCTTAGGCAGTCTCGTGCACTTATCCAAGGACCGGATCGCAGGTACAGCAGAGATCTGCTGAGCTGTAACTAGGCCAAGGTGAGGGCGGTTACGGGAATGCTGACCGGACATAATTTTCTTCACAGACATATGAAGATTATGGGCCTAACAGAAGACTCCACATGTAGGCTTTGTGAGGAGGATGAGGAGAGCTCCATAAACATCTTTTGTCATTGTGGAGCGCTCTCATCTCTTAGGCATAGGACTCTGGGTGCCGCTTTTCTGGAACCAGAGGATATTAGAAGGGCTACACTCGGGGAGATCATGTCCTTCATAAGGGGGACTGGTCTCTTGTGACATTGTCAACAGGCTCGGGGCGCAAAGGGCCATGGAGTCTAGGCGCGGTGGGCTTGGCGACAGGACCACAACCCAGTGTATCTAATCTAATCTAAAACCTAGACATTGATGAATTCTTCACCTGATAATAACTTAACTAACTACATTATAACTAGAAACTAAAATATTTAAAAAATTTAATCACTATTTAAGAACTTAATAGCTACTCGTAAATGAACTCATTATTGGTGTATTCCCATAGCCAAATTTAATATTCTTTTAGTGTTAATTAAATTTAGCAAAGTCTTCAGAATTTGTCCAAAAATTTTAAAACTATGCATTTAAACAGAATTTGTTATTGATAGATGTAAAAACAAAAAAAAAAAACCCTTATTAAATAAATATAATTTTAGTTATTACGAGATAGGAGAAAAATATGTAGGCTGTTGTATAAAATAATTAACACTTACAGTGCAGAGTCTGTATTTTAACAGAGTGGCAAATCATGTAATGATACGGAATTGAAGTTTTAATGTTATAAAACTATGTATTCAGTGTTAGTGAGGGATCTGGTGGTCTATATGGTCTCTAGAGAGCTCAGTGAGACGTGAACTGCTAGAATGCGTATATTGTACTCTTATTTTGTTTGTTCCGCGACTTTGATTTAGTGAGTGCACTGACTCCATTTTGCATGTATGGACGATTGGTGGCCGTATTGTAATATTATTTATTAGTTTTATATTACATATATATATATATATGTATATATGTGTGTGTGTGTGTGTGTTAGAGTTAGTCAATATTACTTGGTATTGTAAAAATTAGGCATTAACTATTTATGGGTTATTTTTATTATTATATTTATAATTATATTTATATTATTATTATAATAATACTATTATTACCTTTAACCTCTCAACTCCTGTAAAGAACTGTGTTCCTTTTCGGTTGGCATGCACACGAATTGTGTCATTCGGTAGTCACTAAGGACTGAAATCAGCATTGAATATTTCTTTACAATTCAGTGCCTACTACATCTGTGGAGATTTGGTGAACTACTGGATTTGTTTATTTATTTTATTTTTTTATTTTTATTTATTCATAAGACGCCGATCGTCAAGATATGGGCGAATATGGATTTTGAATGAGTGTGATGAGTGTAGATGAGCGAATGTAGTCATTGTTACAAATTAACGCCGACTATTCCTTAGAAAGTGTCATTAATTAATAGCCCAATGACAAATGAAAAGCCGGTGGTTATCAGCTGATCCTTCTCAAAATGTATTGACTCTGATTGGGATCGAACTGAGAACCTTTAGCACATGAAGCTGGGATTGAACCAACTACGCTACCGATCAATTATTTTTTGTAATACAAAAAGCTTATTTATTGTATCAACAGAATGATTTTCATTTCATTTTACAGCTGTTGTGTGCTTGTTGTTTACATTTGGTAGTGTCATGAAAACAGGGTGTGGTAATGGATTTCAGGCACTTGATATGGAACGAGAAATAGACAATTTATTTGGTGAAAACAACGATTTAAGTGATTAATTTTCTAAACAGTGACTATGATGATCCTGTGTACTATGAGAATGAACAAAGCGATTGTGAAAACACTAGTGGGAATAGTGATCCACAACCTCCTCCAGCCAAACAAAGATGCAAACAAGCAACAGATTGGCCTAGAATATACAATCAAAAAAAGCTACTAGTTTTAGGGCCAGCACACAAACTGTATTATATTTTTCCAACTGCACCAGGGGCTTGTAACTTACCATTAACGCCTGCAGCTTGGAGGAGTCGGTTGGCTTCTGTAAGACTCTTAGTCAGTGTCTCTACCTGCTGCATCAGGTCTGAATGAATTTTAACATTACCTCCTGGCCGCCGCCTTTCCGTGGAAGGCCTAGAATAAAGGAACATTTTAAAAGTGGTGGAAATATATGAGGTTAACAAGTTCACAGCTAGCCAGCTGTTGGATTGGGCAACCTCCAGTTTATATTGTCAGTCTGAGTAGTCAAGAGTCTGCTGAGGCTGTTGCCATGTTGGTTTTAATCCCATATGAACATTGTTATTTTTTAACTGAGCATATAATTTGCATCCAAACTAAACAGTTGTTTTTAAACAGATTTTTTCCAAACAAATTACAATTGATCAAAACTGAATTCTCTACTGCAAGGCGTTTGTGGACCCTGTCTTCTTAGGTACGTTTGTTGATGCCCCTATCCTTTTAATATATTAATTACTGGCCTTGTGCTCTTTAACCTAACCAAAATTTTGAAAAGCCAATTTCCTACCATTGCTTTCTTCTTGTTTTCCATTTGTGTTGTACTCAGCCTCCCTGATTCTCTAATCATGAATTTTTCTTGGTGCTGGCTTACACAATTCAAAAACCATTTTTTTTATCTAGCTAAATTCAAGGCATATTTCCTTTCTCCCTAATTGTATGGCTCTAGAAATCATCCCTTAAGGGCACACGTGTGTGAGTGGGTGGGTGGGTCATACCACTGCATGTGTGTGGGTGTGTAGGTGGGTCAATACCACTGCAAGTGTGTGTGGGTGGGTCAATACCACTACGCCTGCCATATCTGGTATGACTCCCTAGATGCACAGCAATGTCCTAGAAAATGGAGGGAAAGCATTTATTTCAGTATTATATATGTATTAAGGATCACAGAGGAACTTGTGCTCTGTGCAACTGGAGCAAGAGGATAGTATTCCAATAGCATGTAAACTGCATCCACTATACTATGGACGTGTCTCTTGGCGAATTGATGAAATGGTCTGCACTGGTGGCGGAGTACTGTAAGCCAGCCAGTTACATGGAGACAAAGTATTGGGGAGAATGTAGGCGATAGGTTACATGCTCAGTCCTCTTATACCAACATGGTGTCTGCTCAGTGGTTGCCATTGACGTGGGTAATGTCTACTGGAGTGTCAATGTTTCCTATCAAAATTTGTAATGACTCTGATTGGGATAAAACTGAGAACCGTGATGAGTTCAAACCTACACATAACAATGCTTTGGACTGTTATAAGTAGGCCTCCAAACTTTAACAGACTGAAGTTAAAGCAAGTGAGATAATTTGCTTTGGAACCGTGAATGTTGTTTATGAAGCAAATGGCTAGGATCACGTTCATGTCCTTGATCAGACAGATGCATCTGTCCATGATCAGAATCCCAGCATACTTAAAGCTATTTTGTAAAGAAGTAAATCAGTTTGGTTGTTTTAATTTTTTAAGAGCTGGGAACATCTTTTTATCTACATATTTTTTGCTTAGCATTTTTAGTTAGCATTCTTTCTCCTCACAGTAATTATCATTTATTTTCTGCAAATATAATAGAGTAAAATATATAAAATACTCTGACACATGTTCATCGATAAAGTTAAGCCAGACTCACATCCTGTCCGTGTAGGAGTAGTCTGGGGTGACGAGCAATCTCTCTCCTGGGGGATACTCAAAGCCATCGAGCTTACGCAGGGCGTACGCAGCAGTCCCTGGACTGTCGTACTGCACCATCACTTTCCTTGTGTACTGATAAAAACAAAATACATGATTAGAACAACTAATAATATTCATTACAAACTTTCTCAACTCCTTGATTTATTATTTAACACGTACATATGATTGTAGAAAAGACATATTTTTCAAACCAATTTAGAGATACAATGTAGACGAGGAACTCAATATATGTAGGGTCCTGCTAGCAACAGTTCTCGCCCTCCCTCTTCCCCCACCATAAAATGTACTAACAATGTTATAAATCAGACTGATCTTCATTCCTACTTCAGATTGTTTGAAACAGAAGAAATATATTTGAAAATGCTTTTTAGGAACCAAAGAATGGTGCTGAATTAAATGTAATTAAATATATTAAATGAAAATTAATTAAATCATCAAAAAATACTGTTCTCCTTCCAAGTGATATTATATTTTTTCCAATTTTCCAAGTTACATGCTATTTTAATTGTAGATATATATATATATCAGTTACCATTTGTAAATTATAAAGCTGCGATGTATATTTGGATAAATATCCAAACGTCATCATTTTATATATATATATATATATATATTCATTAATTATAAAATGTTTTTGGAACCGATTTAACAGTGTCCACTCCCTACGAGGGAGGTTCATCCCACCTACAGGTATTGACAGGTCGTTAATAAGGAACTTATTACATCTATCAAAACTATTCCACGCTATGGCCCAGCTGGTATTGGGCGAGAAGTTTGATCTATTCAAATGGAAAGCAGTACGTAGAGGTGGGTTTCGGAATTTTAAGCGACCTTTCTAACGTGGGAGATCCTGTATAATGGGTAGGTGCGGGGCATTCTAGATCTTATTGAATCCTTTAAGTAGTGCCTCCTAACGTCTTATCTCTGGAAGAGCTATATTGCACAGCACTAGGAGCCAAGGAAATGGAGTTGACATGAGAGTGCCACTAATAGCTCTCATGACCCTATTAAGTTAGACATCAACCGCTTTAGTATGAACAGTATTTAGCCAAACGGGAGCACTATATTCAGCAGCTGAATAGACCAGTGACAAAGCAGTAGTATGCAGGACGTGTGCGTTGGGTCTCCAAGTTGTTCCGGCAATATGATGTAGTACATTTGCCTTGGTTTTAATTTTAGCTGCTGTTTTTTGAAGATGGCTTTTAAAGGTTAGCGATCGATCTAACGTTACTCCCAGGTACTGTGGATGCTCATTATGATGGAGTTTTACACCAATTAGGAAAATGTTCAGTTTTAGATTAGATAGTCTGTTACTTAAGTAGAAGCAGGCTACTTAGGTTTTTGATGAGAGGATTTAGCTTCCAGGTTCTAAAATATTCATCGAGGGCTGCAAGGTCACTTGTTAAGTGTTTCTTCAGTAGTTGTAAAGTTCTTATGTTGGTAAACTAAAGCTATATCATCCTCATATATAAATTGTCTAGACTTTATGATTGGGATGTCAGCAGTATACCCGTTGAATAAAATTGGAGCAAGTACAGACGCCTGTGGCAGCCCATCCTTCAGCTGTCTAAAAGAGCTTTCTTCACGACCAAGACAAACTTTTATTAGCCTGGCACTAAGTATTGACTGCAAAAGTCACAATAATGGGACAAGGAAAGAGGATGTAGAACTTAAACAACAAACCTTTGCTCCATACTATGTCATAAGCTGCTGTAAGATCAATAAAATCTGCAGATGTTTTCAACTTCTTTTCAAACCCATTTTCGATAAATGATTTCAGAGCTAGGATCTGGTCACTACAACTTTGGCCAGGGCGAAAACCAGCCTGCTCAACTGGAACATTAGAATCAAGAATGGGTGATATTCTATTGTATAACAAACAGCTTTTCTAGCAACTTATAACAAACACTAAGAGGAGATATTAGGCGATAACTTTCCACTCGTTCAGGATATTTTCCAGGCTTCAGAACAGCTATTACTTTTGATCGCTTGAATGCTTTTGGCAAATTGCCTGTAGCTAATATCTTATTGTAGACTGTTTGAAGCCATTGTTTCACTTTGCTACCAGCATGCAGCAGAAATTCCGGAAAGATATCGTCACAACCACCTGCTTTCTCTGCTGGTATAGCAGAAATCGCTCTGTCTATCTCTTCCTCCATGAAATTTCTGGAGATTTCCAGTGGTGCCATTTTGTCTCGCGTGTGCCATTTTCTTGGGGTGTATGTTATTCGCGTCCACAGCAATTCTTTACAGCTGTGGCTCTGTACGTACACCCTGGGTAGTTCTAAACGAGCAACAAATCTGGTAGCTGGATTGTCACGATCGGTATCTCCCAGCTATGACAGCTACCACAAAACATAATTGTAGGTTACCTTATTTTAAAACTTAAGATACAGTCTCAATTATCCGAGTCTGACTAACCCAGTTTCTGGATTAATGTCTGGATTAATAATAAAATTTATATAAGAGATGTACATTATATGCCAACAAGACCCAAATTATTTTCATTACAGTTAAATATGGACAAGGCTTGATTAATTCTGCAAACTTGATATGTTCAAAAGTAAACATGCCTTTTCCTTTTCTTTAGTCTCCATTTCAATTAATTTAAAATATATTTTTTGACACTTACTGCATTGTCATAGCTGCGATATCCAGAATCAGTGAAAAATCGGACAAAATCCAATCCTGGTGGAATGTCAAAGAGCCATTCAATCTGTTCGTCACTCAATTGTGATGAGACGATGGCCCGCAAACATGTGTAGCCACTGGGATTATCATCTGGACAAACATGATAGACATTTGTAATACATTTGAACACTCCTGAAGTCATTGAAGTATACAAGAAAATATTTTTAGCAAAGACAAATGAGTCATTTCACAGAAGATGCAATTGTGTTAGTTAAATGACATAAGTCACGTACACAAAATTAAGACAATTTTAATGTTTTATCTTTGGTGATAAGTAACATGGAATCAGTGTAAAGTATATCTGCACTGTTTATTGAGCTAGGATCTTCTATTTAACAATTTGAACTTCGCCTAAAAAGTCATACATCTGACAATGATTGATAGTTCAAGTACAATACAACCTAGGTTATGTGGTCTAATGTGACAGCAGCTTAAGTTGAATAAAACATAAGTTACAACAGATTCAATAACTCATATCAGGTGACAAGTAAGAGGGGAGCGCATACAATTGCATGTAAAGCAAACTGAGAAGGCAAGGCAAATTTTGAGGAGACAAGTACGGCTAAATACATATCATCGAAATCTTGTGTTTAGGCACTCATTTTGAAAAACAACTGCGTTTGATTAATTTAAAATTCTTACATGTTTCAGTTACTGTTTAGTATTTAGATAAAAACTTGATATGCAGTATAATTTTAGTGATTTTATAAGTGTGTACAATAACTAAATCCATTAACCCGTTGGATCCCAGGCGCTTATGACATCGTTGCCAGAAGTGTGTACAATGAGCCCCAGGCGACGATCATATCATCGCTGAAAAACTGTTGAAAAATCCCAGGCGACGATCTCATTGTCGTTGCGGGTAATTTAAATATTAAATTCCTGCGGGCTTTTTTCCCGCAGATTTCGACGAGTATGCGTCGAATTCACTACTTTCACAATAAAATTACGATTTGGACATTTCTTATTCTTCACTGAGCAATCCCAAAGCGCTTAGCTGACTTTTGCCGCACTTTTGCTGCATTCACTCATTAACGATCAAACGCTACTGTATGGTTATGTTACGTTGTTTACTTATAGAGTAATAGATAGTGTTTGTTTGTTTTATTATGCGTTGTTTTTCTAGTTTTTATTGTAAATAAATAAGTTTATCGTTTTATTTCAATTAGTAGGCTTATGTTTTTGTTGAAATGGATTGTGGAAACCTCGCCAATATACAAAATAAAGTTGATAGACAGCTAGATTACGATCTATATGATGAGAAATTATTTTCTGATTCATCAGCTATTTTTGACAACGACAGTGGACGTAATGGTGCTCCGTTCTTTACAAAACCGAGCCTTGATGTCTGGGCAGCCTTCCACTTCTAGCACAGGTAACTTTAGGCCTATACTGTCGACTTCTTTTTTTCAGCTTGTACTATACTTATTGGTTTCAAATGTTGTACCCATGTACAAAAATATATCTGGAATAAAATAAAAATAATTCCTACACATATATTATTTTTACTTTTGCTTATAAAATGATGATAAATCATTTTTTCTTATAAATACAATTTTTTGACATTTATATGTATACAAAAATTATTATGGCTTTTGTATTTTGTTTTGGCTAGATAATATTGTTTATATTATCTAGCCAATATTTTATACACTAAAATGATAAACATTTTAGTGTAAAAACTACAACATAGCATGTATATTAGTGGTTTTATAAATATTTTCCAAAATGCATGAATTATGATCATTTTTGGCCTGGGATTTTTCGCACAATCTTTGGGAAATTGGTCTTGGATTTTTAACACAACAAATATTTTTTGATCCTGGGATCAAAAGGGTTAATTTAACGACAACGTATCTTCACTGCACCACAGTAAAAGAAAGACTGACAATGCTAAGAGTGTGTAAGTAATGAACTCTTCCATATCCCCACAAAAGAAGTGGACTCTTCCAGTCGCAATGTTCCAGAAGTATGCAAACTGTCAGAGTGGATTTTCAAGCGCATCATGCAGTGACAACTAGTAATGCATGACAATTTGCAAGAATAGTGCCAGTTGTTTTATGATGTATCTTTAAGACATCAAACTCAAACACTCACGTTCAAAATTTTTGTTCCGAGTCTGAACAGCACTTCAGAGTAGTTTTAATTTTATCTGACAAAAACAAATACTTTTGTCTGATTATCAAGCCGGATACACAGATGGCTGGATAAAGCAAGACCAGATAATCAAGGTTCTACTGTTCTTACTTGTAATAATATTAATCAATATTTGTTAATTAATGACTGTCAAGAGACATGAATTAACAAATACACAGAAGCTGGACCTGTTCATTGACTATATAAACAGACTGAAAGGCAATGTATTTGATGTAGACATGCAATGTATTTGTGCTGCTATCTAACAATGATTGGTTTCAAATAAGCGCTTGGACAACTACTTGTAAAAACTGAACTTTAACTTATTTAACCGAACAGGAAACCGGCTTCACAGGACATTTATGAACAGACAGTCTACCTGTTTCTATAGATAATGATTTCATTAAGACCTACCCAGATGTGTACAGGCTCCGGCTTCTCTCACGCCTCCACGTTTAGTCCCTCTCTGGCCATGATCTGAGGGTCGTGATCCTGACATTTGCTCCTTCGGTTTAGCAAACACCACTTTGTATGTGCGATCACAATTTTCATAAGCACGAGCAGCATCTGAGAACCTGGGGAGAGAGAGGTGGATTCAATGACTGATGTTTTGCTTACATTATTATAAGAACAGTATAGAATCATAAAATTCTTTTACTTCTAAGTCTACCACCATTGTACTTTATGCTATCCACAGACCTCAAATTTAATCTGTCCTTATGATTAAACCAACAAGTGTACCATCTGACTCAACATTTTCATATTGTATTGTCTGATTTATTTATTACTGTTTAATTCAAATATTTGATTGAATTTAAGTATAAATTCTTCACTGCTTTTATGTCATTGGTTTAAAACATGTTCTTCCAGCAAGGATAAATAAATTAGAAACATCAAATGCTTAAGGATAATGATAAACTGCAAAGCACATATCAATGTTTTTATTCTGAAAAGGGCGAAAAGGGAAACTATCGTTTGCGCATGCGCGAAGTTGAGGGAAGGGAGGTTGACGCGCCGGGGCAGTCGTCGTCGTGCCAGCAGGGAGAAGACAGCACCGCCACGGTTAGGAGTCACCCTTGGCAGACCCGGACAGATCAGTAGCTACTTAGAATAAGATTTGGGGCAATCATTATTAAATGTTTACATCGGGCTAAATAATCGGAATGTGGGGAGTAGAATCGCTAGGTAGTGTCAATTAGGAACACCATTTAATGTAGACTAACTATGAGAGGGCAAGAGGGGATCGCAGCCAATCACGTTGTTGCACCATTAATTATTAAATAAACCTTTTTTTTTTTAATATATAAATTTAGAGCTGATCAAAGCTGGTTGTGATTTTAGGGAACCGGGCAAATAGCACTCACGCGGCCAACGTTTCGACTTAACCCATGCGCTTCTAAGTTGAGCGGGAAACCGGGCTGAATTAATCTTATAAATTACCACACGGCCTCTGATTAAATGACACCATTTATCCGTTAACGGCCCAATAGCCGGGACTCCCCATTAAATTGGTACCAGCCCGCACGATTCCCCTCACATATTGACTATATGAGAGCATGAGGCCACCTGTTGTAGAGGAACCTTGGGTTTAAACTGCATTACTTTTACATGGGACAACACAAAATGTTCCACAATGAACCACAAAAACAGTTGATATTTTGAGATGCAACATTTAAAATTGAATGATAAATACATCTGTGTTTATAAAATCAATATAGAGACTACATAAACTGAGTATAGGATGAAAATATCTATTTTTAGTTATCGGACTGAACTGAATTTGCAACAAGAGGAGAAAAAAATCATGCCTCGAAGGAATTGTTGACGGGTGCTGTTTGTGTTTGCAGAAATTTGATTAGGGTTATGTTGATAAATAAATAATTCAGTGTCTGACTCATTCTATATGATTTTATTTTCCCATATTGTGTATAAATGTAGTGTCAGTATGTGTAATAATTTATTTTTATTATTTTCGAATGGGACCACATATTCTGAACAATGTTTTTCTTGTATACGTTTTGTAAGTACAAGTCCCAATGCCTTTAGTTCCATCACAAGGTGTCCACACAAATTTTGTCACTATTTTCCCTGACCATTTCATATAATTTTCCCTGACACTCACAATTTTTCAAAAATACATTATAGTCTAAATGTGTTGTATTTTAAGCATTACATTAAAATGATTGTTCTGGAGATATTAATCTTGCTATTAAAAAGGGTAAATAAACATTATAAAAGAAAGAAGCAAGAAAACCTTACCTCCTCCATACCCATAGCTGGCCTAGTTCTCTCTCCCTTTCTTTTTGCCTCCTTTTTTTACCAACATTTTATTGAAAGTACAAATAATTTTCTAAGAAGCTAAATTGATAATATTTTCATTATGAACACTTACAAAAAGGAAACCTATAAGTAAATATATATAAAAGTCTCACAAAATTAATCTTACAAATGAAGAAAAATTACATTTAAATTTATTTCAACACTGGAGAATATTATCAGAACAAATAGGCCTTCATTGTACACATACAATAGATATTCCATCTAATAGGAATATTTGTGCCTATAATTATGTTATTTAGTGAGGCCTGCAATCACAGCTGGTTTATACTGCATTACATTTATATGGGACTACACTAGCGCTCCAAAATGGACCACAAAAACAGCTAATGTTTTGAGACTCAAAATTTAACATTAGATATTTAAATCTATTTATGTATAGAATCAATTATAACTAGAAAAATGTAATTTTAGTTGAGGTTACAGTCGACTAGAGCACTAGAGCATAAAACAATCCCCTCAAATCCATCGCTGGGGCAGATTTCCCTTACATTCCAGAATTTTTGTTCAATTCCCTGACCAAATTTGTTTTCCATGACTTTCCAAAATGTGGACATCATGCATCATTCATTTACATAATTTGCTACTGTTTGAAGCTTCTCAATCATAGCATGATAATGAGTAAACACATGGGCATGATAATGAGCAATTATTTCATCCACCAAGATTTATGATTGTTCGATAAAATGTTGAGAGTTCTAAATGCATATATATGTAAACAAACTAAATCAAGTGTTTTATACATAATACTTCACACATGCATATTGCCCTGGTTTCTCCCATATAAAAAAACTAAATCTAATATTCCATAGACAATACTTACAACTTGTACTTCACATACGCATAGCCTTTGCTCTCTTTAGTTTCTCTGTCTTTTACTATAGACACAGAGTCCACTTCACCAAAAGTAGAAAAATATTCTCTAAGATCATTTTCTGTAGATGACTTAGGAACAACCAAAAACAACCGCAAGAACTGAGCATTGTCATTTGCAGAATGAGAGGCACTCTGATCCTTTCTGCAAATAAAAGCAACTTCATATTAAGTCGATAACAAACGAAATCCTACAACCTCCATTTATTAGATTAAAAGGAGCTCTATTTCATTGAAATATTTTTTGAACAGATATTTCTTAATAAATTCATCTTCGTCAAGTTATAAACCATACAATTCTAAATTTGTTTTTCAAAGTAGGCATATTAGGAAATCTTTTAAAAATGTATCAACAGTAAAGCAAGTTAAATTTTTATTACCATTGGATGAACAAATTTTCTGAAAACGGATGAAGAAATCCAACAAAAAACAATTTCTTTATAACTATTTTTGATTGATTTATACAGACCAACTGTTATATCAAACAACATTGGCTATCAACAATGTTATATCAATCTATTGACTTGCAACTGTAAAACAGAGGATTCCAAACGGTAGTAATAAATAAAAAATATTGTGTTCTCGGATCTTAGGCTTAAGGGGTCAGTGTCAACCAGAATATCCATTTTCCGGTGACAACTGCATCAAGGTGCTACTTATACTACTGAAAACCGCGTCAAAGTGCTACTTATACTACTGACAACCGTGTCAAAATGCTACTTATACTACTGACAACAGTGTCAAAGTGCTACTTATACTACTGACAACTGTGTCAAGGTGCTACTTATACTACTGACAACCGTGTCAAAGTGCTACTTATACTACTGACAACTGTGTCAAGTTGCTACTTATACTACTGAAAACCGCGTCAAAGTGCTACTTATACTAATGACAACAGTGTCAAAGTGCTACTTATACTACTGACAACTGTGTCAAGGTGCTACTTATACTACTGACAACCGTGTCAATGTGCTACTTATACTACTGACAACCGTGTCAACGTGCTACTTATACTGCTGACAACTGTGTCAAGGTGCTACTTATACTACTGACAACCGTGTTAAGTTGCTACTTATACTACTGAAAACCGCTTCAAGGTGCTACTTATACTACTGACAACCGTGTCACGGTGCTACTTATACTACTGACAACCGCGTCAAAGTGCTACTTATACTACTGACAACCGCGTCAAAGTGTTACTTATACTACTGACAACCGTGTCCAGGTGCTACTTATACTACTGACAACCGCGTCAAAGTGCTACTTATATTACTGACAACCGCGTCAAAGTGTTACTTATACTACTGACAACCGTGTCCAAGTTTCTACTTATACTACTGACAACCGTGTCAAGGTGCTACTTATACTACTGACAACCGCGTCAAGGTGCTACTTAACTACTGACAACCGCACCCAGGTGCTACTTGTACTACTGACGAGACATAAAGGTTCTACTGAAAATATATAATCTAGTTCAAAATATTGAATATAGATATTTATAAAGTTTACTGCATTCCAAATGATTTATTTTACAGTTAATGTCACAAATTTTGAATCCAGATAATTAAGTTATTCCAGATCATTTTTTTTTCTGAAACAAGATCACTTAACATTTCATTTTAGAAGGATTTATCAGTCTTGATAAGTGAAATCTGCTGCCATCACACAGCATCTATTCTATAAATAGTTTTGAAAATGATCTAGAAGGAGAATTAAGCAATAAAGTGGATATTCCAATTTACCATGAAAATTCCTGGAGTTATTTAATGAACAATTGTTGATAAATTCTAAGACCCCAGAAAAAAAATCAAATGTTTGTAGTTTGGTAAATTTCGGAATGTATTTAATTTTAATTATTTTATTTAAACATATAGCCTAATAAGTGTTCAGTACAACAGTTACTCTGCATGGGGGCAAAAGAGTAATAGATTGGAAGTTCAATCATTTTGCCAAGGCTTGAGCAGCTTAGCAACTGAACATTTTTAATTGTAAAGATAGCACAAACACTGAGCCAGTTAAAGAGGAAGAGGCTTGTGTATTGAAAATGTATTTGCTTTAGATTCAAACCGAAAAAAATTGTAATTGTTACTTTAAAGTGTCATTTAAGCCAGACACAGGTGCTGTCATAAACGTTCTGCCTTAAACAATACATATACAAGCAGCTTGATCAACCTTCTACTTAACCTCAATGGCATTAATCTTAAAGTATTATTGTGGCCATAAATTTTCTAGGCATGTGTTATATATACAGTAGGTCTACTGATGCCAAGTTATTACATCAAGGCTACAATCATTAATATAATAAAATAGAGCATTAACATGAAAAAGTAATTTTAATATATCAAAATGTTGTGAAATAGTATTTTTAAAAAACAGTGTTGTCATTAGTTTCACCAGTTAAAAAACATTTTATAACCCAACAAAGTAATTAATGAAGCAACAATGAATCTCTTATGAATCCATCTTTTATTACAGCCTACTTACAGTTTAAAAGTCAACTTTTTATTTCGATGCATGGAGTATTTTGAATTTTAATGTTCTTAATTTTTGGGTGGAGTCATTTATATTCTAAGGTCGCTGTTGGATCAAGCATTAGATCCACAGAACTTGTTTTAAGTTTGTTTTTATTATACTTTTAAAATACCAATTAATTATATGATACATAAAAAATTAGTAATTTTACAATTTTTGTATGATTTCTTTTAAAGAGAATCTTTCGGATACAAACTGAAAAGTAACCTTAAAATCAGAATAAATAAATGTGTTGATTGACTAGTTTCTATATTATTGTGACCGTTCTATACAGTTTTTTTTTTTTTTTTTTATGAGAGGCAAGTCGACTAGATCTATAAGGATAAATCAATCCTGCAGGATATGGTGTTTTATAACTTTGCTTGCTGTTGAGATCAAAATATTTCAAATTAAACTCTGACAAAGGACCACACACAAATTAAGTGTTTACCACTGCACGTGTGTGGGTGGGTCTTTACCACTGCACCTGTGTGGGTGGGCGGTGGGTCTTTACCACTGAATGTTATGGGTGGACAGGTGGGTGTTTACCACTGCACATGTGTGGGTGGGCGGGTGGGTGTTTACCACTGCACATGTGTGGGTGGGCGGGTGGGTCTTTACCACTGCATGTGTATGGGATCCCTCCATATAAGCACGACATTCTAACACTAACAGTATGTTAAATCTAATGGAGTAGGGGTTTGAAGGTATAGCCCCAATGAGCAAAGCTATTTATGAGTTGTTGGTATTTTATAATATGATACTAACAATTACACAAGCACATTAAACATTTTTAAAGCAAATGCTTTTTTTAAACAAAAAGCTTATTCCTGACAAGTAAACAATAATCATGTCATGGAGTAGGGGTTTGAAGGTATAGCCCCAATGAGCAAAGCTATTTATGAGTTGTTGGTATTTTATAATATGATACTAACAATTACACAAGCACATTAAACATTTTTAAAGCAAATGCTTTTTTTAAACAAAAAGCTTATTCCTGACAAGTAAACAATAATCATGTCACAAAGGCTTAATGCAAATTAAAAATGATTCTCTAACTTCAAATACTTACGACAATGCAACTGTAACTCTAATTGGTCTTGTTGAGTTACCGATAGTGCAACCATTGAGAGCCTCCATTGCGGCAGCAGCCTCCGATGTCTTGTCAAACTGAATAAATGCAAATCCTGCAAAGTAATGAACATTTCTTTTCATCTCAATATTTTGATTAAAAGTCAATTTTCTATAGTATGTTTTACTCTTGTTAATAATAGTTTTCCAATTCATGTTCAGCATAAAAAACAAATCAAATTAAAAAAGTTGTTTAAAACATCATGACAAAACTATGTAACTTCTTAAATCGGTTTTACCAATTTTGATGTTAAAAACCGTGATGCCAGTTCTTGAGGCATTTCTGATTAAATTCCCGAAACTGATTAGGCAAGTAGAAACTGCATAATTACTTAAGGAGTGCGGGTGGATCATAAGTGTCCTGACAAAAAGGAGGAAGGGTTGGTCATTATGTCGTGTCTGTATTTGACATATGCAGGGTTTAAGCTAATGGCTTTTTTATTTTAATAGGAAACTTTACCCTTGGGTCAATATGGTGAAAGTGACCATTTCTATGTAACTATCATTTACAAGGACAAACTTGACTAAAAACATTAAAAAAATAGTTTCATACACTCTAATACACTTAAATAAACAGTTGCACACTGACAAAAATTAAAAATAATATTATTTTCATATCCAAAATGTCCACACAGTAGGTGACATGTCACCTCCGTGCACTGTAACCACCTTCACTTTCAAAAGGATACGATGTTTAAAACCATAAAACAGTGGAATAAATAGTTCAAACATTTTCTTTTCTTTAAAAATGTATTAACAAGTCAAAATCTACTATTTAATATGAAAATATGTTTTTATTAATTTAAATCTAAGGCCCAAAGTCTAGTAACTGAAATCACTGTCAACTCCGTGCAGTTTTTTCATAAATTTGAATATCCCTCCACAAGGCATCACGGGTAATCAACAGCTTCACTAGAGGAAGAAGAAGGGCAGCCATGACAGTTGATGTTGTTTGGTGAAGCCTGAAGCTTGTTGTGTTGGTTATCTTTAGTTCTTATTAGACTTTTCCTTCAAGTGCTCCGCATCAGCTGACCCCTCCGTGCAAGGTGTATGTAAGGTAAGTTTGAACTGTATTATGATTTGATCATATGTCCCAATGAACATTATAGAACACTGTTTGTATTCTAAGCTAGATAGGCATAACCTCAAAACTGTGAACTGAGCCATAGTATTCATGTGGTTTTGTCACCTCCGTGCAACTAAATTCTGGTCACCTCCGTGCACCCTTCATCTACACGGAGGTGACACTGATGCACGGAGGTAAATGTGTATAAGTGTGATGACCAATTTGAATTGTTTTTTAGGATATAAAATGTACTTGATAACAATTTTAAACTGAAATATAAAAACCTTTGTAATATTAAAGTGATTTGCTACTCAGTAAACAAACTTATGTAGATTATTCATGAAGTTGACCACAGATTCCAATGAGTAATTTATAATTGAAAAGGCAGAAATATACAAAGAAAATGGAATAGTATTATATTAGTGGTTCAATACACAATGTTGATTCCATTTTCTTTGTATATTTCTGCCTTTTTTTATTATAAACTTATGTAGTATTATTAAAAACACTTTTGTAACATTTTCTAAGATGCTTCTAAAAATGTAAAATAACTTTTTAAGATTTTATAACTGCAAAATAAATTAAACCTGTTTTGTGTGAACCAAAAAAAACTAGAAGTAGGCCTAAAGTAAAAAAATACAGGATATTGCTGATTTGAAACATTAGGCCTACCCAATATAAATCTACCCAATATAAATGCATGAAATTCGCTCTACATTTTTGCACATATGATAATACAAAAATTGAACTTTGTTATATTCTATTTTCAAAACATCCTTGTTTTAAATTTAAAAACTATGACCATTTTGGGTATAGCCTTTAGAAAAATTTAACAATATAATTGTGGAGGTAAAATTTTTTCAGATTTGAAGTGGCAAGAAAGAAAAGTCAAACTACGGAAGCTGACAGAAGAAAAGCGAGAGAAAAAAATAGAGAGCGTATGAAAAGGTCAGAGAACATATGCGAAACAATCCTGAATTATATGAGGAAATGGAAATGAAAAGAAAAGAGAGAGAGCGCTATTATAAACGAGTACAAGATGGAAAGATTAAAAAAATCACTGATTTGGATTCTCGATCCCAAAGACAGGTTCGAAAAGTGTGGAAGGAGAAGACAAAAAAAAGCAGACAGTTGAAAAAGCAGAGGGAGATTTCAGAAAGACCCATGATTGAAAACACCCCTCCAAATAGCCCCCAAGCTAATTTAGAAGTTGCTGGTCCTTCTCATCAAAGAGCAAGTGGCCAACGAAGGTCCAGAAAGCATAAAAGAGAATTAAAGAGCGAAATTGCGGCGCTTAAAGAAAAAGTAAAAAAACTAGAAGCTAAATGCAATAAGTATAAAGTTAGATGTCACAGAAATGAGAAGTCCTCAATCAATACTAATAAAAATACGCCCAGAAAAACTGTAAAGAAATTGTTGACAGGGTCAAGCAATGTATCTAAAGAAGTTAGGAAAGAACTTATTTTTGGACAAGTATTACAACGCCAACTAGCTGCTAACTACTTGATAAAAAAGAGTCTGAAGAGTAAGAATAGGATGTTGAAGGATATAAATGGTGATATCATAACAAAATACAAATCAAGTACCTATATTGCTAGCCTGTTGGCTAGAAGGCAAAAAACATAGTTTAGTTTGTGAAATAAACGTTTTTAATAAATTGAGTGCTTACATTTAAATTAAACAAAGTAGTGTTTTTAATTATTCCTCTACCTAAGTTGTTTCCAATATTATTAACAGGAAAACGTCTGTATCGGTCACCTCCGTGCACCACACTGTCACCTCCGTGCAGGTATGAAAATTTGACAGTAAATATCTTTAGTTGTAATGTATTTCCTGCAAAACCACTAATAGACAAGTTAAAGAACATGTTAATAGACATACCAAACATGAAACAAACTCAATTAAAAATTTTTTTTAAATATAAAATTTGTATTTTGAAAATGGTCACTTTCAGCATATTGACCCCCTTACCTATAGATTCTGACTAAAACTAAAAATATTTTTCAATTTAAGCTTTTGAAAATATATGTTATGAAATAAAACAATGCGGTAAATTAGTTTCATCATTCGTCTATTGCTACTGTTGATCACTATGTCGTTCGATTATTTACCTTAATATACCCCATAAAATTAACACTGAATAACAAATAAATCTGATTACACAGTACTAATAGCATTACAAAAAACATTTAGAGATGAAACTAACAAAGAGAATTCATCAATATACACAGAAATATAACACCTCTAGAACAATAAAGACAAAGGTATATCTGCGTGAACTGAAAGTAATTTCTTCTTGTCAGCAAACAACACAAACTTCGCTTGTGTTTTGCTGCCAACCTATTCATCCAATTTTCATCAAAGTGATTTCAATGAATGCAAAATGTCTTAGTCTACTTGGCATAGTTTTCTCTTAGAAAGAAAAATAACTAAATTCTGGATTGACAATTATCACTTCTGACACAACACTGAACTATGTGAAAGATGAAAATAAGTCATTTCCTCTCGTGTTCATTTTTCTTTTACTTTTCCTCAGAATTGAGTTTTATTTTTCTTTAACATTTTTCTTAGTTTTATTGTTTTTTGTCAAAAGAAATTTTATTTACATTACATTTCTATTTAGTAAAAAAATTTTATTTTATTAGCTATATACATATGTTTATTTCAATAATCTAGGTAATTTAGTAAACCTTTTTATTACTAAAGTTTTAGATCATAATTTGTATTCCTATTTTGTATTGTTAAACATGAATTGAAAACGTTTATTGTTATATGTTTACGTGAAGTGGAAGAGAGGACTGTAAGTCCTAATTTCGTCACTATATTAAGGCTTTTTCATTCATTCAATGTGTGACAGATTATCACTTTTTATTCTGATCCAAACTTCTGCAAATTTATACTTTCACACACATTTTCTGCAACATCGGTAAAATGTTGCAAGAAGACCCGTCTTCTTGGGTAACTTAGGTAAACCCGTCTTCTAGTAGCTTACTTATTCTGTAAGTTAAATTTTTGTGACACAGCTGCCTGCGTTTTCCTGTTACTTACGCTGTGTGCAATACGACCATTTATTAGTTTGCAGGTTAAACAGCATCAATGTGATTAATTTACCACTGCAAATATTGATAGATGCCCGATTCAAGGTATATTTTGATATGATTTGTTTGTCTGTCATCAGTCAAGAAGTAGTTAGTAAAAAATACTAGCTCAATAGCTTATACTAAAATGTTATGGGCCTTTAAAAGGTACGTCCAGAAAGTAAGTTCCGTTTCTATTTATATCCGCTGCAGCACTACAATCACAGTTCCGCACATGCACGGCAGACACTCTGTATCAAGGAAAAGAAATGTGCGCCATTTTGAGATCGCTGTCAGTCACATACGCTTTGTTGTATTTGTTAACAATGTTGGTGTTGATTGAAAATACCACCGCTTGTGAAATTAAATCTGTGATTCGTTTTCTGAATGCTAATAAAGTGAAAGCGATAGACATTTATCGGCATATTTGCAAGGTTTACGAACAGAATGCAATGAGTGATTCAATGGGTCCAACAGTTCAATGAAGGATGTAATGAAGTGCACGATGAAGAACAAAGTGGGCGCCCCTCTTTGATTACAGAAGAACTGGTTCACGCGATTGATGAGATGATCAAGAAGTTTACAATTAGTGCTCTCGCTATGGAATTTTACCAAATCTTACATGAAATTGTTACTGAAAAACTTAAATGGCGGTCAACACTTCAACAATGATGAAGAGCTGAAAGAAAATGTTTCCAAATGGTTGAAGAAACAGCCGCCTTCTTCATAGCCGCCAACCTTCTATGAAGAAGGCGTAGAAAAACTTGTGCCACGCTATGATAAATGCTTGCAAAATTTCTGCAGTAATGTGGTTAAGTAGTTTAAGAGTTGAAGAGTTTTGTGCAATAAATATTTTGTCTGTATCTGTACACAATTTATTATAACACACCAAACCAGCAACAACAAAGATTTTGATATCACTAATGTACATACATTTCATATGATACATATATATATATATATGAATATGACTATATAAAAATATGTACAGTAGAAACCCTATTTTTCTTCAGGGGTCGGGACCGCAGCCGTGACTGATTGGAGAATATACAGATCATATAGAATTCACCCAAACACACTTATATCGCTGGAAAATTATTATTAGTGCTCATGCACGTTAAATTTAAATAATGTATAATACATATTTTTTAACAAAATGAGAATGGGTTAGAAAAACGACAATTTCAGAATGTATATACTGCAGGTCACAACTACTCTTTTATTACAGTAGGTCTAGTTTTAATTAAAAACATAACCTTGTAAATTATACAATAAGCAGAAAAACTAATTATCGACATTAAATTAAATTAAACTGCAGTACAGTAAAATTAAAACCTAGTTCCTATGGCGTGTTTTCGCAACACAGGCCCGATGTCGGTACACGAGTAGTGTTGCCGCGACTCGCCTGTGTATCATCAGACAGGACCGTTCCAACGACCCGTGACCTGTGTAGGCATTGTGGCTTAAAACTTCATCTTCAAAAATATGCCTTTGTAGTGCCACCTCTTTCCCCATGTTGTACGAAACCTGTCCAGGCAGCTCCGGAAGGCCTGTCCGTATGTCAGGCGAGCTGTTCTAACGACATATTATCTCTTAGACGGCAGATGAGGGCTTACGGATGGCAGGCTGTCAAAACTAGGCTTATGTGGGCTAGACAGCTGGAGGGGGAATTGTCGTCTTCTAGACAGATGAGTCATACGGCAACTGTCATATCGTGGCGCGATAAACCCAGACACTGACGGATAACAGAATCTGGCGGAAAAAAGGGTTTTCGATGTACTATACATATAGTAGTTAGCAAATTTAATGTACTCTAAGAAATTGTACTGAATGTTACTTAAATAGGCATAATTTTTTATAAAAACTCAGCAAAACTCATGAGATAGGCCTGTAGGGGATGTTTAAATTAAGACACCTAGAGGATTAAGTAAGTTAATTTAATACATGGGTTTTAGAACGAATATAATGTAAGCAAAATGCGGGAAATCTGGGGGCGAATTTAATAAACAGGACAGCATCACTATGACTTTTGGGCAGTTACCACCTAACCTAGCTATAAAGGGACACAATCGGCAGATATCTTCTAGGCATATACCTTTGGCAGCTCCTGTTTCTCTGTCACGGCACAAGTTAACATTTGCAACAGTTCCATGTTGTTTAAATAATGAAGTCAATTCTTCTTCAGTTGTTTCCTTATCACAAGCGACGAAAAGACGAGAATGTGGAGGATAAAGACCGTCGGCCATTGTTGATACGGCTTAAGGCTAGTAAAAGCAAAATTTGAAAAGGTTACAGGATGCAGTCAAAATACTGTAAGTCTTAAGAAAAAACGCCTTTCTAATTACAATTCGTGTTTTCAATTCTTAAGTACAAGCACGGGCAGAAGTATATTACTAGACAAAAACAATATAAACTGTTACGCTATAGTGGAGTAAGCACTTTCGTTATTGCCGATATCATCACAATCACATGGGTATAATCCCGATTCCCGACAATCCCGTATCGGATTGAAAGAACGGAACTAACGAATAGAAACAAAAAAGCCGATTGCTTGGAAATGAGGGAATTGTAATAGGCATGTCTGGCATATCGATTCTTATAACACAGACCTTCTATTATACTGTACTAGAAAGTATAATCACAGACCTTGTATAATAGAAGGTCTATGATTATGCAAGGTAAGTCTTATTGTTCTTATAACCCTAAATACGATATAAAAACAAATAATAATCTACGTTGCTTTCAAAAACTATTGTCTCTTCAAAGTTAATTTCAACAAAATTATTATTGAAAATACTTCGATTCCTTGGCACCCTAAGATTGTTGCTAATGTGAAAAGATCGTTGCTACTGTTATTATTCATTAATCAAACTGCCGGCGTGGTAGGTAGCTAAATGGTTAAGGCTTCGGACTGCGAGGGCTAATTCCAAACTTCGAATCCTCGTCTGAGCTTGGTCGGTACTTCACCCGTTAAATATAGTTTACACGCAGGTCTATAGGTCTATGTAAACTGGCGAGTGGATCTTTTTTATTTTTATCTAGAAAAATAATTCTTGTTTTAATCCTTTAGTACTCTGGGGATTCCACGTAAAGTTGTAGGTCCCTTAGTTGCCCTGGCTGTTGGGCTATTAATAAATTGCCCTTTCTGAGGAACAGTTGAACTCAGTTAGTAACCAGACTACACTTATCCTACACTCATAACTATTCATATTTGCCTTAAAATACCAACAACGTTGTGTCGGCGTCTCATATGTAAGAATAAGGATATTTATTATTCACGTGTGTGTTTATGTTCATAGTGTGAGAAAGGTTTCATGTTTTATAGTTAAAAAAATTGTCCTCGCTATAAAAACGGTGTTGTGTTAAAACGTTTTTTAGATCACATGATTAAATGTTGCTGGCCAGTTCATCTTTCAATCTTACATGTGTAAATTATATATTCCTATACATTTAGGATACAATTATAAAAATAAAAAAAATAAAAATACACACAAACAAAAAGAACTGACCAACACAACCATAACATTAGAATAGTTCTCAACTTAGATATACCACACCACAGATTAACTAAAACAAGCAAGACTCTTCACATTATGGGAATTAAGCTATTTAACATACTACCAGGATCTCTTAAACCAATTATTCAACCCCTTTTTTTATAAAAGGCATCAAAAACTATTTATTAGAAAGACCATATTATATAATTAATTAATTTTATGATGAACACAACACAAGGGCGGATCCAGAGGGGGGGCGCGAGGGGCGCGCGCCCCCCCCTCGGTGGTCACAAATTCTAATTTTTGTTTGTTTATAAAAGATTTAAGCTTAAAGTAATAATATATTGTTCGTTAGTAAAGGGTGCTTTCATCGGCCACACTACTCGTAATTGGTACTGTCGGTGTTTCAAACATACATTTTGTACTTAAGATTGTAGCTTTAATTCGTGTATGAGTAGAGGGGAGGTGGTAACAGTGTGTGTGATGACTGGAAGTGGTGGGGGTTGCGCGCGCATGAGTAATCCTAGTCCGCCCGCCCCAACGATAGGCCTACACCACACCGCCTACTACGGCCACTCAGTTGATTCAGTGCGTACGTTCGTGACCATCGTGAAGTACCCTATCGCTTGTGTTTGATAGCTTTTTGAGTGTTAACAGATTTTTGTGCAATATGGATCGTTATCTTGTTAAAAGACCAAAGTTAGACAGTGAAGTTCCTTCTTCAAATGTTGAGGTTTCCACCCAGCATGAGGTTACAGACGTGCCGCAGCCACCACAATCAGCGCCATCATCCTCCAACTCACAAGTTAGTATCTCCGAAAACGTGCTCTTTCGACATCGGGTCTCACATTAACAACATGTCTAAGATGAGTGACCATACTAAGTATAGTATTTTTACTAATCATTGGAAGCCTAAAAAGGACTTTAAGTTTCCTACATCCTCTCATGTAAAACGAGGACGGGAAGAACAAAGAAAAGCTAATATTGGCCATTTTGAAAAGTATCCATGGTTAGTTTTTTCAGAAGCTAAGCAAGGGCTATTTTGTAAATTTTGTGCAGTACTATGCCATCAAAAGTTAGTTGGAGGACAGCATACAGTTTCTTTAAAGAAATTAGTTACTGAACCTCTACAGAAATATGCTAAACTCTCAGGCAAGGACGGAGATTTAGAAAGTCACGCAGCAACACAATATCACAAAGATGCTGAAATTGACGCCAAACATTTTATATCTGTTTTTGAAAACCCTGAGGGAGAAATTCTTAATTTGTTAAATGAAAATAGGAAGGCCCAAACCATGCAGAATCGTGCAAGGCTTGTGCCAATAATTAAAACTATTTTGTTGCATGGTAGGCAGAACATACCCCTTAGAGGACATAGAGATGATGGCAGTTTGATTGAAGTTGGAGATGATCCAGTACAAAATGACGGCAATTTCAGGGCACTTTTGCGATTTAGAATAGACAGCGGGGATGTTCAGCTTGAAGATCATTTGAAGTCTGCAGGAGCAAACGCTACTTACATCAGCAAGACAACAGCTAACTTCCTTATAAAATGTTGTTCTGATGAAATTTTGGAAGTGATAACTCAACGAGTATCAGAAGCTAAATATTATAGCATAATATTTGACGAATCCACAGATGCGTCTCATACTTCTCAGCTAAGCCTTAGTTTACGTTACCTGTATAACAATGCTATAAGAGAAGACTTTGTAGGTTTTGTTGATCTCCAGGATACGAACTATTCTGATCAAGAAGTTGAACCTGTTATCACGGGGGAGGTTTTAGGACAGTCTGTGCTGAAATTCATGCAACAGCTTGGTTTGAACATGAACAACTGTGTAGGGATCGGTTGTGATGGATGCACTGTCAATATGTCTGACATGCGAGGAGCAGTGACAGAAATAAAAAAGATGGCCATAAATAGCACCTTATGTGGCTGCAGTAATCATGCATTGCATTTGGCTATTTCAAAGTGCAATAAAGTCCAAAGCGTGAGAAATGCAGTAGGCACTGTAAAAGAGATTTCTAGATTTTTCACCTCCTCGGCCAAACGGAACTCTATTTTGAAAAAAGTACTGGGACATCAAATGAGAGGATATTGTGAGACCCGTTGGGTAGAACGGCATGAATCAATTTTTGAGTTTACAGAAGACCTAACAAAAATAGCCGAAGCACTTAAAATTGTCTCAAAGTGGAATGATAGCTCAACAGCAAGCAAAGCAAATTGCTTATTGTGCTCTATCTCCACTTGTGAGTTTATAATAACTATGCATTGTCTTAGTGATATAACGGATGCAACCTGTGTTCTTAGTAAATATCTTCAGTCAGAAACCATAGACTTGTGTTCAGCAAGAGACAAAGTAATGCACACAATAAAAGTACTTCAGAATAAAAGGCAAAATCCTGATCAATTCTTTTCTCTGATTTTCAACACTGCTGAAAAGACTATGGAGTCTATGGGCATAGAAGTTCGTATTCCAAGAATTGTGGGACAGCAAGTAAATAGACCAAACTACCCCTCAACGTCCAGTGACAGTCGGGAATGTACAATACAACATTGGAAAAAATCTGCATACATAACAATTCTGGATAACATTATTGCAGATATGACAGATAGATTTTCAAGCGATTCACTGGAGTGTTATATGCTGAACCTAACCGTTCCGACAAACTTGGACAAAATAGTGGATATGAAATCTAGTTTTGAGCCCATATGTATGAAGTATTGCAGTTTAGTATCATTGAACAAAAACACGATGCTACTGAAACTTATGAACGAAGTATGCTCCCTCAAGAACATTCCTAATTATAATGAATTTAAAACTATAACTAAAGCAATGAAATGTTTTGAAGCATTAAATGAAAACAGCTATCCTCTTCTAAGGGCTTTTGTACAAATTCTGCTTACTCTTCCAATTTCAATAGGTAAGTAATTTTTGTTTATACTATTTTTTCAAAATTATTTATTAGCAGATAATTTCTAAAACCAGTAAAACTAATAGTATTTTCTTAAATCGTGTGGTTGTTAGTAAAAAGTATTTTTTCATTGTTATGAAACATTTAACCTTTTTTTGCCAATCTGTTAGAACTTATTGTTTTTTCCAACAGCAACGGCAGAACGATCTTTTTCAACTCTGAGAAAATTGAAGTCATGGATCAGAACAAGGATGGCAGAGGATAGGTTGACTGGACTCGCTCTGCTAAACGTGCACAGGGACATCGAAGTATGCCCCGAAAAAGTCATTATCAGATTTGCAAGCCAAAAAAACAGAAGGCTCGATTTTGTACTTTAAAGATAAAATTTTGTATTTTTACAACTTTTGTCAGATTATATACAGTTTATTGGAACTATTACATTGCTTTCATTTATCACTTAAGCCTTTTTTTCATTAGTACAATAATAACATTTTATGTCAAATTACAGAGCTTTGACTACCAACATGAATCATATGTGTAAAAAAATCTCCCAAAATCTCAGACCGCCCCCCCCTCACAAAAATCCTGGATCCGCCCTTGACACAACAATAGAAGAGCATGAACAATTATACACATACACGAACACATACAAACATAATACATAGGATACAACCTATCAAATCAACTAAACCTATTCAAACCTAGGACATGTAGATGATGGCAACAACTCATATCCTTTAGTCCTATTGACAACTCCCAATTTTGAGGAACGTGGCCGAAGATCATGTTGGTACATGATAAATGGTACAAATCAAATTTTTTTTACAAAACCTGTTATAGCATAGACCTACTCTATTATACCTATAATAGTAGGTCTATGGTTATAGCATACGGGATGAGCTGTTTTCTATACTACAATAGTTCTTTATCCCTTTTAGTACAATTATGGTAGTCTTGTTAGCTGATCTGCTAGAAGTAAGGTGCATTTCAGTAGATCTCTATAAACTCTATGAGAGCATTTGGGTTCATAAATTTAGCTGTCATCAATTGTTCGGTTGTGTTTTTGCTGGCGTTGTCTGTTGTTATATCACTTGCCACTGCCATTCCTTGAAACGTTTATAACAAATAAAAATTTATCCGCATTAGTCAAATGGGATAACAAATAACAAAAATTGTTCTAAAATATACACTCTTAAAATGTTTACACTTAACAATTGATAAGTAACAACAATGACACTTTGTGAATCAACAACAAATCAAAACAAAATCAAGTCACCAGTAGCGTAGGACTTTTGAAAGGAAGTTCTCATCACTCTCCGTCTCCAAATTTCGGGGCTGCAGCGGTCACCGCGCAAAATATTCCAGCTTATTATAAAGCCTAGGGCCCAGACGATTCTCGGTGTAAACTCGAGTCGAAACCGGAGAAACACGGCTTGGTCGACCCCATAGGGACCGTTCCTAATTTACGTAACGCCTGTAGGAGGGGGGGGGTTTGGCTATGTTGTTATGTACCGATACGAGGGAGGGTGGGGAGACTCTACGCATAACGATGCGTAACTGTTACACCCCAACAATTTGTTTGAATTCATTCACAAAATGTGCTAGTGTTTACCAAAATATTTTAAAAAGATTTTAAAGTTAGTAATATATTCACCTAGCAATTGCCTACCATTAGAAAAGTAACGGAACAAAGTCTAAACAATGACTTTATTATACATCAAAATATGCATGAAAGTGAATGACAAAAATTGGAGGGAGGTCGGTAAAAGTGTTACGTAATTTTTTAGGGGGGATTTAATATTACCATTACAAGTCCGTTACATTGAAAGGAGGGGGGGGGGTCCTTTGGTTGCCCTGGCTATTGGGCTATTAACAAACGACCCTTTATGAGGAACGGTCGAATTCAGTTAGTAACCAGACCATAACGATCATCCACACTCATATTCTCCTTAAAATAATCAAAAGGTTGTGTCGGCGTCTCATATCTAAGAATCTAATGCAACATCGCCAGATCCTGATCTTTTTCAAGGTTCCTGTACAACCTTGCACCCTATTATCCTTCATCACTAAGCCTAACGGTTAGCACTCCTGACTTCAATGCAGAAGTTCGCGGGTTCAAATCCCTGGAGGTCTAATTTAATTTAGCTTGATGGGTTTGGACCATTGTCCCATAACAATGTTAGAATAATCAATATAAAGTGCCACTGGTGATGAAATAAATAAAATAAATAAATGATATCAACAGTTGGGTGTATCAAAGAGGGCAGAAATAAATAATTTGGTCCAGACTGAACAGAGCCATCAGCTGATTGACAATCATGTTATTCATTTATGCTGATACAAAATGAGCGTCTGCTTTTTCGATTTAGGTTAACTCAAGAAGGTCTAGTCCAATAACTGTAGGGCTTGATCAATTTTTATCAGTATTTATAATCATTATTATCAATTATAAATAAACTCAGTATTTAATGTTTCAAAAAATATAACGCCTTCGCTTAAATTATTTGTAATCTGTAAAATTCTTTTGAATCAATGTCCCATCAGACTGGTATACGTGGTAAGTTTATAAAAGTAATTTGTATTTTGTTGATTTTGTAACCACAAAGGATCACAAAACCCTTTTCTGCCCTCCAGTTGTCTAGTTTTATTCTTATTTATAAGTAATAAACTTGGTTTTGCTAGTCATCTTGGGTGGCGTCTTACCAGGCCCTCCTTGGTTTAATTGAATCTCAATAATTTATTGGACTAATATAAATATAATGCATTCTAAACACAAATCTCACAAAAGTTCAAAACTGGAGGGATTTCAGTCAGGTCAGACACAATTAAGTTGGCTTAAAAGTGAGAATAAAAATAGAGAAATACATCATTTCAAATTTATAAATATTGTTCGGCCTAAAATTTGCTTGACATTACCTAGTAAGTACCATACACTAAACAACTTAAATAGACTTAGAGGCACTTTAAAACAATAAAACATTGTGCTATGTCCTTGATATCAGCTAACATAAGAATAAAAATTGATGGAGCACTCCAATCATAAGCTGACGCCACCTCTTTGGAGTTGCCTCTTGTTATGGGATAATAGTTTTTGTTATCAACCAATCTGCCTATTTTGTAAGTTAGTTCATTATATCATACAGTAAGAGTTTTAAATTATTGTGCTTCTTTAAAAAACGTTGAAGTGCACTTTAATTAAAATTTTGTTGTCCACACATGATTTTAAAAATCTGTCAAGACGCCATCTTAAAATGTCCTATAAAAAAATAGAATATGCATTTTGATGCATTTTTGCATTTTACAACTCCCGTTGTTAAAATGCAGCTGCCTTTATTGTAATTCAATATCAAACCTCTACTCACGAAATATTTGCAATAAAATTTGAGAGGTTTTATTTAAGATCATTTAGATTATTTCCTAATGTATATAGTAGATTATTTTATATATATCAATTAATATTATTGTTCTTTTTATATGTATTTGGAAATGTTTTAATTTTCCTAGGTTTGAAAAATGTAGTTTTAACTATTCTGTAGAGAAACATTAAGAACTTTTTTGCATTTTAAGCCAATAAAATGGCTTTAAGCCAACACAATTTAGCCAATAATCAAATTTTTTTGAATTTTGTAATTTACAATTACCTTTGTTAAAATACACTTTTCTTATTTGCATGTTAATATCAGAGCCCCACTCATAAAATATCTGTAGTAAAAAGCAAACATTTTTTGGCATTTATAGGCCAGCAAAATAAGCTTTTAATTAAGATATTTCATAGTCTATAGTTTATTGTAGGAATTCATTATTATTCTTTTAAATTTTTTTAATTATCTTATATTTTATTGTAGGAATTCATTATTATTCTTTTAAATTTTTTTAATTATCTTATATTTTATTGTACCTTTACCTTCCTCTTTGCCACCACTCTCCTTAAGACAGGGGGCATGTCAGTTCTCTTCGGGCATAGTCCAGGATTGGTCAAGTCTATGGTTAGATAGGATAGCTTGCAATCCATGTTTAGTATATGTTATTTTATATGTTCATGTCTATATTAAAGAATTCTTCTTTTGTATAACATGGATATGTTGTTAAGTATGCAAGGGGAGATATTTTAAATTTGGTTTTGTCTTAGTATTTTTATGTTGTTTGGAAGGTGATTAAAAAAGTTGTATCTATATATTGTGTTTGATATAGTGTTTTTTGTAATCTTTTATAAGGTATGTCTGTATTGTTTTTATTTCTTGTGTTATGGCTATGGATTTCAGATCTTTTGTTATTTTCTGGTATGGCGTGTAGTATTGTGTCTTGAATGTACATTGAGATGATAATTAGAATTTTTCTTCTTTAAAATATTGTCTACAAGGAGTGTTGGTAGGCAAATTGTTGATTATTCTAATTGCTTTTTTCTGCAATATTAATATCAGTTCTATGTGTGTGTGTGAAGCACCTCCCCAGGCAATTAATCCAAATTTTATGTGAGTTGCCATTAGGGAGTGATGGGCTATAAGAGCTGGTTTTTTCCTGCTATGGTACTTATCCATTTTATTACGTAGACAGCTGATGACAATTTTTTTATGAGCTGTTGGGTATGAATGTCCATGTAAGTGAGCTATCTATTTGTAGTCCTAAAAACATTGTTTGGTTTACGGTTGTGTTATTTTTTTCATTGTTTTATGAATTAAATATGAAGTTGCATGAATTACGAACGATTCCGCCGCTCAATTCTGTCAAGATTTCTAGAAAAACCAGACACCTAAGAAAAAGTTAAAAAAAAAATAAATGGATCTTTTCCGTTAATTCACTACCACAAGATAAGTTTTTAGAGCAACAAATATTTAATTCTGGTGCTTTAACCCTTGATTACAAAACATATTTTAGAGTCACGTATTCACAAAACTATCGTAAAATTTACTACTATCTTTGTTTTTTTTAAGTATTGATTTTACACCAAGATAATTGATTTAAACCTATGTTTACATAGTCTGGGCATTATATAACTAGAATTTAATAAGAATAATAGTATATTAATGACTATATGTATCCTATAAATATTTTTTCCGATGCTTTCAATTTAAGCTACAATATGTAAGGGTTTCGAAAAAAAACAAAAAAATAACCAAAATTATTTTATTTTCCATAATTATGACAAAAATCAAAAAGTTTATTATAGATACTAGTAAAAAAACATATTTTTTTATTATTTTGCAAAAAACTCATAATTAGGTGGAACCATCAAGTTACAGATCGTTTGTAGTTCATAAAATTGCTCAATGTCCTTCATTGCCTGCAACACAAGTTGTAGCTTTATGTTGGGCACATATTGCATGATTACAATGCTTACAGTAGGTAGTGGTCATTCTTCTCAAGTTTGAAGGGCAATAAAAACACACTTTCCTCGTTCCTGGTGGTGGGGCTTGGCCGGGATTGTCGGGTATTCCCAAAACGCATGAGAATTTAATATGAGAAAGAAATATGAAGAATAAAGATAAATCCCAATAAATATAAATAAAATAATATATATAATTAATAAATACCAATAAATATAAATAAAAAGAATAAATAAATCCCAAAATTTAATATGAGAAAGAAAAATCACTCATTCACAAAACTATCGTAAAATTTACTACGCGAGGGTAGGTACGCATAGATAGGCGTGCCGCAGGCAACTGACGGATCGTCCCTGACCTTGACCGGCAATTATAGGAAGCTACTGGGAGGGGGTTGCGCCCGGCCCGTCAACTACTTCAATATGACAGATTTCAATTACCTGATTCGTAATTTTTACGAAAGATTTGTAATTAAGGGTTAAAAACTCTGTACCAATCATTTTTACGCCCACTTTGGTATTCCTGATCCACTAGGAATCCGATATCAATGGCCTTATCGTGTCACTTTCCAAAAACTTACACACGGAGAGCACATTCGATGGTCAATGTTTGGATTATATAAAAAAAAAAATAGTGCTAGTGAAGTAACAGAAAAAATAGTGGTAGTGAATTAATGGAAAAGGTCCAAATAAATTTTCGTTTCATTACCTACAACTTTTCCGTAGATTAAACTTGCCTGACTAAAAAACCCTAAATTTTAGCAGGCAACTAACTTTTTTATTTCATATTTTAAATTAAAGTTTTAGTTTTAACAATTCATTTAAACATAAAGACAAGTGTTATTTCATTTCCAATTAGTTTTCTTCGCTTTTATAGCTAATACCTTTCACTGTACAAATTTTTAGAAATTTATCTGTTTAAAATATGCCTATATTACAAGTCATTTTGATTGGGAAGATGTTACAACACATTTCTTTTGTTTGGACCACGATTTGGAGCTTATGATAAAGAAGTGGCGATGGCGACAACCCTGTTAGTGCTTGTGAAATGCGTATGCCCCATCTATTTCTAGTTTGTATTCGATACTTGATTTAAGGGTAATTCATATAGCTTTAAGTTGTAATATGTTTTCATATAAAAAATATTAAAACATTACAGTATGCTAAATCCCTAACATGATAAAAAATATAAAGTAATTATTTTAATATCAAATAATAAAATAAAGATTACGTAACAATTATGATCATTTGACATGTAACATGAGATTTCAAAACTTAATGTAGGAACTGTAGAGAAATATCTGTATGTGCAAAAACTAACTAAAAATGTTAGAAAAGATGTGAAATATTTACATCACATAAATTAAAGACCTAAAATTAATGATCGTTGGGATTCAGCAGTGGCAGATCAACCAACAACAAAAATTTATTTTTAAGAAATCAATAGCAAAGTACTATGAGTTAAACAAAATATTCTGTTGTCTCTTCTTAGATTTTTAAAGGCATATGACTCATTTGCTCCTTATCTGTATAACCATGGATAAATTTTGACATTGCATGGTTGTAAAAAAACTCATAAGAACAATTAATTTAAAATAGTCAAAATGAAACCCATTTTGTCATTTTGAATCAAGTTTGGCACGCTTTAGGGTGCTTGAAATTAATTACAAAAATATGTTACTACTGTTATAAGACTTGAAAGTTTAAATATTCTCCAAGATTTTTCTATTTTTTACCATTCAAATTGTAAATATTTAGATGCTTGCTATTTAAATTACAGCAATTTTATTAGAAACTAATTTTTTTTGAGAATCTTCCATATTTTCTAAATACGTAGGGTAACAGATGATATCTTATGTAATCTTTAGTTTTAAATAGTTATAAATTAAGCAATTTAATTGCATAGTTACTTGTTTTTTGCAGTTTATTTTTTATACAATTTTTCAGGTAATGAAGCTTTGCTTCGATTCTTTGGGAACTGCAGAGATGGAAAAGTTAGAGCTTTTAAAGTGTCAATTGAAAATGGTAAGTACAGTATGGCTAATGACGTTTATTAATTTTTGCTTTTATTTATGTAACAAATGCTTCCCATCATCAATAGACAATTAAGTTTTATAATGACTGATTTGAAATTAGTTACAGTATGCATTGTTATCTGTTCTAGAATAAGAACATGTTTCTTTAAAATTTAAACAAAAATATTGTACATATATAAAACCCAATATTAAAAATGTAAAAGCTTTGTATGTTACTAAATCACGCAAGAAAACTAAGGTTGAATGGATCTGGATGAAATTTGACACAGATAGTTTATATAAGGTAGGCCTACAGTCAAAAAATTCCCAGAATCGATGTTCAGAGACATACAGCGTATTTGCCAGTGGCACTTTTGCTGTCTATCAGTTAGTACTATTCCTGGAGAAGAGATATGGTAGCGAGAGTATCGCTCAGCCACCGTTGTTATCTTGAGGAGAGCACTTTTCGTGTTAAAAACATAAATTTTGTGTTTTACCTCAAAAGTCATCTTCTAAGACACTTAAAATGTTTGGACATGCAAACAGAGTTGAGATGATAAAGAAGAAAAGTCAATTTTACGAATGGCACAAACGTTCCATAAAAATATATTTTGATTTTTTTACAATAAATTAGCGCTTAATGGAAAATAGACATAACCCTTAAATGGCGCTTTAAGGGTTAATACAAAGGATACGTTTTAGTGTGGTAAATTTGGATGTTATGAGGTCTAATATGAGCAGTTATTTATTTTATTTTTTTATTTATATATTTAACTTTAAATCAAAGTGTTCTTTACAATACCATCGGTTTTGTTTCACTGTTATTTGGTTACATAGCCATTGTGTTTTGAAGTTTTTGTTGCGATCAGTTGGTGAATTTACTCTTGATTTGTAATTAGTTAATTTAGGTTTACTTTTCATTTATTATTTTCACTTTAATCTAAATGTTTGGCATTACCAATTTTTTAAACATGCTGCGAAAATGCTGGTAAGATGTGAAGGGCGAGAGTAGTGAGCCTTGATCAGGATGTCAGGGGTCCAGGGAATGGAACTTCCTGGCTGGATATTATAACTCCAGAACTTTTGTAGAGTTACAATCCTACTGAAAAGGTATGTTTTAACCCACTTAGGACCATACTTTTAGATAGATTTGAGTGTGACAATTAAAAAGAAATAAGTGGTATGACGTTTTGACCTACTGAAAAAGATTGATGTAATGCAGCACAATTTGTAATTGGTTCATAACAAATTCAACATGTAGCTTGTCTGAGCTATTACAAAATTTAGGCTAATGTGTTTATTTTTTAAGAATTAGTACATTTTGCTTACGGATATAAATTGGAACAATTATCACACAAATTTGTTTATATTTTAAGAATAGTATTTGATTTTGAAAAAATATTTTACTATATTTGTGGAAACCTCTTAGTTCTTTTTACAATATATTGCTTTATTAAAGCATGAATTTCCATTAAGTTAAACAAAAAGTAAATAAGAGAATATAAAAATATATTACTCCTAGTTTTGTTTATTATAATTATTAATGTAAGAAATAGAGTTTATATATGAAGGCAGAAGGAATTCTTTTGCATTACTTTGGATTGATAAAAGGAAACGGGGATGGAGAAACAGTTATTGACATTTCTTGATCCTCCTATATCAAAGCTTATATTCGTTTGTATTATAATGTTATTATTATGTTAGTATATATATGACCTGTGATAGTTTTCAATTTTTGTAATTGTGTAATCTGGTTGAAAAAAAACTATTGAAGATGTACAATAGAATGTTACAGATTTTTAAACATAATTATGAATGTATTTTTTTCCAAATTACCATCTAGAAAGTTTATATACTAAAAAAAATCTCTCCTCTCCTAATATTAGTTTTTATAAGCTATCTGGCAGTTTATATAACATCTGTGAAGTTATATTGTTATTGTACATTTCATAATTTATATTTTAATACATTACAACATCAAGAAATATTACTACATTTTAATCATTTTGAATTTCTCAAATATTTCATTTTTGAAAGATAACATTGTTTCCTAAATATACATTATACCTATTGGAGTAACTTAACTGAATTGTTTCCAGTCTGCTTCCTTGTCACGCCGTGGACCGTGACATGTGTGTGTGGTAGGCCTACCGAAAGTTTTAATGTTCGTTGTTTTCCTCATGTGTGAACTGTGTTTGTTAAGTTTTAATTAATTTGTGACGTGTCCCACTGGGACTTATTTATGTTCTTTAACCTGAAGATGCCGTATTCACGGTGAAACATGTAGTGTTCTCACCATCACACGCTGTGAACTGTTTGACGGAAGGTAAAGTAAACCTATTTTGGTCTAATAACAACAGTTCAGGGGCTACAAAATAGATTTTTATTTATTTAACATATTTATAGGTATTGTATTTTATTTAATTTTAGTAGAACTAAAAAAAGAATTGTAAATAGCTGAAAAATACATTAATGTCAATTTAAGTTGAAAATAATTTTAAAATTCTCATATATTCCAATAAAATTATTTATTTTGTGAGGCCTTTCGCCTACAATGTAGGATCTTCAGACATCAATTTGCTGCTAAAAAAGTTATTGACTCACATTAAAAACAGGCAGTTACATATCTGTTTAGTAACTTTTCTACAATGTTAGTCAAGTAACCTTTAAATAAGTACAAAAGTATAGAGGTTATTAATCTATAATTATTTCCTTGAGAAGTTCTCAGTGAGAATACAGGAGTAGAGTGTCTTAAAATTGGCAAATCTCTTAGGAGGTTTGTTGTCTGTACGACAGCGGCTCTTTTTTGTTATTTTTTTACATCAGTGGCATATTTATTTTGTGTTAAAAGTTGATATTGGAGAACAGTCCAAACTCATCCAGCTAGATTATTTTTTGACCTCGAATTTGAACAGGTGATCCACTGAAGTAAAGTCCAAAAGTGCTACCTTGACTTGCAAGACGCTTCAAAGTGTTCTCCGACTATATGGGAACCGAGTTAGTAATCACATTACTCATTCAGATGATGCTGCTAAGGATTATATTTAATTTATAATGTTAAAAATGTAATTTAAAGCATTTTTTTTGACAAAATCTGTTTTATTTTAGAGGAATTAGTACTGTCAAAACATATGGACACGGAAGGCTCTTGGGAAGATGATTATGACCGTTGCGTACCCCACTTAGTTGAGCCTGAACAGCCGTGCTACATCCTATACAGGTAAACAAGACATTAGTAATGCATTGCTGTCTGCTGGAAGTTTCTTTAGGTATTATTTCACTGTTATAATCAATTGGCCTATAACCTAATATTAAATAAATACTAGATGTATACCTGTTTTGATACTAATCAGAAATTTTGAAGAGAGTTGAAAAAAGTCGACCAAACAAAGTCTATTCAATCATCTATATTCAATGGCAAACCACATGACAACCTTTTTTTAAGAATAAGCAAGCTAAAATAAATGAAACAATAAATAATGAAGTTGGTAACAATTTGAATGTTTTGTTGTATATACATGATATAGTTGGTTTTAGAATAGAACATATTTTTATAATATCCCAAAAAATTCATTTAAAAATAAATAAATGAAACTGATAATGCCCTAACTGGCAAAAGCGCCTTTTTAATAAATGTTTTGAGATATTATAGAAGCGTGTTCTATCTAAAAATTTAATGTTGACTCAACATTTTTGAATATCACACTTTTATTAGAAACAAGTCTTTAAATAAAACAGCAAACATTTGTTTTTGTAAATATTGAAGTAAATCTAAAATTTTAAACCATATAATGGCTTTTTAATTTTTAATGATATGTAGATAATATTTGGAGATTTCCAATGCTTTGAGTGTTTAAGAAACAAACACAACGTTTCGACAGGTATAACAAACTCCTGCCGTCTTCAGGTGTACTTACTAACTTAGCCTACATCTAAAATAAAAAAATTTGTTTTCCTTAAACCATACTAAATTATAAAAGACTTAATAATACTGTACGTGCTAGATACTAAAGATTACTGTTGAAAGTAAAAAGTTCTTAAAAACTATCATATGTAACATAATTATACAAAATATAATAAACAATATGAAATGCAAAATATGAAATCAATTAACAAAACACAGAGTAAGTTATTAAAAAGACCAAATACTCAATGACATACAAAAATAAATGCAAAATATGAAAAAATCATATTTAAGTTCGTCTTTGATGGTCGTGATGAGTTGATCTCGTGAGTGGTGTGAGGACTCCTTCCCCCCGCCTCAGTGGGATTGGAAGCTGGTTGGATAAGTTGAATATTTTGTCTATTTAATAACCTGCTCTATGTTTTGTTGAATTTTTTCATGTTTTTGCATTTATTTCGTGTCCCATTGAATATTTTATTTCTTTAATAACCTGAACTATGCTCTGTTGATTTTTTCATGTTTTGCATTTCTTTTGTATTTCATATTGTGTATTATATTTAGTATAATTATGTTATGTGTGATAGTTTTTTAAGAACTTTTGACTTTCAACAGTAATCTTTATTATCTAGCATGTAGTATTAAGTCTTTTCTGATTGAGTATAGGTTAAGGAAAAACATTTGTTTTAGGTGTAGGCTAAGTTAGTAAGTACACCTGAAGATGACAGGAGTTTGTTATACCTATTGAAATGTTGTGTTTTTCTTAAATGTTCAAAGCACTGGAAATCTCCAAATATCTACATATCATGAACAATTCAATGCTAATAAATAACTTTCAAACAACAGTTAATTTTTAATCTTGCAATAACTTTGGAACGCTCTGGTCAAGGCCACTGGCAATTTATGGACTGGAGAGAAAATACTCAACAAGAATGAAAGAAGAACCACAATACAAGATAATGCCAACTTTCTTTTAATCAAGTACTCTCTTTTATGTTAGCAATTTAATTTTTATATGTATTATGATAAGTACACATTACAGTCCTTAACATTCAAATAATGAAGACTAATTAATAACTGTAACAAAAATTGCAATATGTAAATACTGTAAAGTCAAAATATTAATCGCTAAAACAATCACATTTTAGAGCGAATTATTAGTCAACTAAGCCCACGATGTCAGGTGGCGATGTGTCATTAATGAATTCATTTGGCTGGCTCAGTTGTTCCTAAAATTTGTAATAGGGTACAATATCAGAAATACGTCATGTGAAAGCCCTGCACCGCCTTGACCGAGCACCTACAGGCAGTAGAGACACTGATTACTTGTCTTGTAAATCTTGTGTCCCTGTGCAGTTGTCCTTTTATTAATAGCTTAATTTTTATTTTACATCTTCAAGCAACTAGCTCAGATAAACTGGAGGCTGGGTTGATCGGAACTTGGATAACCAAGAGTCTACTGCGTTTACTTCAGTGTAGTCCGAATAGAATCATGTCAAACATTTTACTGTCCGATACCTACTGTGTTTGAGAAGGTTCTTTTTAAAAGTACCTAGTAATGTCATTTGTTCTGTAATAAAAAGTAACTTGCTATTGATGATTGCTGCATTTTCCACTATATTTTGGCTGTGCCTTAACACTTTTGCTGAGGCCGTGCCCAACTGGACACGGTGCTCGGCATAATCAGATGCAATCGTGCTTGATCTGGCATCTTTCTTTTGTTTTCTTATTTATGCAGTATTTAGGTAGTGTCTGTGAAGGGAGGTTGTAGTACGACTTAATAACTCTGTATATGACTTGATTTCAGTTTTTGATTTTGTTTTAGTTTGTAAGTGTATATAGTAATTGTGTAAAAAATGTTTAGCACCTGAGGTAAGATTACTGATTATAGCAGCTGTAGCGAATGTGGTAAGAGCACTGACATATTACTAAACATTTCCCCAAACAATATAATGTGCAAGATAATGTTTTAAAATAATTACCACTGTTTATAGTACATACCTTATTGTAGGTGTGTGTCCATTCATATGTGTACACCATATAATCCAAAATGATCCTAAACTCATTTTCTGTCTACTTGTCTATCTTTGATACTCATGGCTGTGTTCTTGTTCACTTTCCAAGGGAAAAATGGGGGAACTGTTTTTACCTAATTCATTATTGGTATATACAAGAGTGAGATGGTGTTAAACTACTTGAAACTGCCACATATTTACTTAATTTTGTTGACCGCTACAATTATCTGTACCTATTAATTTTGATAAAATTTTATTTCTGTAGTTATTCATAAATGAGTAAGAAAATTATAGTCTATTAAGATTTTTGGAGTGCATCTTCCACCCTTTTGGCCTTCAAGGTGACTAGTTATTCTTATGGGCAACATTTTATTTTCATTACCATTGACTATAGTAATAAATAAACTGTCTAAGCCAATGCAGAGAGATGAAAAGAGAGAGAGAAGGAGCCCGCTGGGTGCTACCTCTAAACACCTAATAGAACTGATTTCACAGAACAGAAAACCCGTCTTTACAGGACCCATAAGAGTGGGCAGTCTTCTTGTTTCCAAAGTCAGTGATATTACTTGGATGGCATTACTATTTTTTGTTTTAATATTTATGGCAATTTTGCGTCTTAAACTTTTTAACAGATTTATGCATACTGAAATCTTTCTAATTTACCCTTCTATTCATTACTAACTTTTCACTAGGCCTATTGCTAGCCTAGTGGTTAGCATGTCTGCTTCATATGCAGAAGGTCACAGGTTCAAATTCCAGAAGGCCTGCTTTAATTTACCATAGGAGTTTGTACTATTGTTCCTCAACAACGTTTGAATAGCATGTTCAAAATGCCACTGGTGTAAATAAAAAAAAATTAATTTAATGATTTATAAAATAACCCTAATATAGATTATTAATTTTTTTTATAAAAGTTGAGGCATAAAAGTTGACTTTTTTTAACCAAATAGTCCTACTATATCTAAAAGATTTGCATTTGACATTATTACTCAAGTGCAGTAATAATGTAAATAGCAATGTTAACAGTTTGTATTTTAAAACATTTTTAAATTTCAGGTTTGACAGTAAAAATGAAACAGGAGGCTTCAATTGGTTATTAATCAGCTGGTCTCCAGATGATTCACACATCAGGCAGAAAATGCTGTACGCATCAACAAAAGCGACACTGAAACAGGAATTTGGCAGTGGTCAGATTAAAGAAGAAGTTCATGCTACGGTGCATGTATGTTGTTGGCTAAACTACAGGTTTCTTATGTTTTACAGCATTGGTTTGGTTGGATTATTAATAATTCAAAATATATACTAGCCGACAGCCCTTGCTTCGTTACAGGGTAGTTCTGTACTCTTGCTTACACTCTGTGGTTCTCTCTAAACCATCACATCAATATAAAAGATCAGCCTGGTGCCCTTTACCTAGATAACAAAGTTTTACTATCTATAAAATCCTTTAGGTCTCATTTAGGGTGGTACAAAGGGGTGCAATAATGTCAGAATTTGTAGAAATTACCTTAATCATTTCATAATGAAAATAAAATTACCCAAGCTTTTGTGTCATGTTTATGTTTTTCTGTATCAGCTTTTTAAAATAAATTATTAAACTAAATCAATGCCAGTGTTACTCTCATGAAAAAAAGAAATTTAGAAGGGCTGTTTCTGTCCTTTTAGAATGGAATTTCAAGATATAATTTCTTAGAGTATCTCTATGACACAAAACCTAACTACCCTCCAAATTTCATCAGTCTGTTCAGTGGTTCTGGAGATTTTGGATGAGTGTTTTTTGGGACATTTTTTTGGATTTTATATATTAAGAACATATATAAAACTGATACATATATATAATATGTTTCTGTAGTAGGTAGATAGGCCGTTAAAATTTAGTTATGCATACTAGGTTAATAAGCTGTAAAAAAGTGAATGAATCTATTATAAAGATTGCAACATTGAATGAAAACTAACAGTACTGCTCTTTTATTTTTGGTGAGTTAACCCCCCAGATTACCATGAATTATTATATAGTGGTTTAGTTACCTGCATTTAAGTAATCCAATTTATTTATATGGCAACTAGTTTTGACCACTAGTAGGTACAGTCATCACTAGGCCTGCTGTGAATCATCAATTAAGTACAAGGATGATTCACTTCACTTAATTTGAAGATCAGGGATCGAAACACAAATTACACTTAACGTTGAATCAAATAAACATTAAATGACGTAAGATGTAAGTATAAGTTATATGATATTGATTACTGTGGTATAATTATTATTTCTCCATATTCTAAGTAATTCCAGCTTTATTTATGTTTTCAGGAAGACGTAACTCTGAGGGGACTCAAAAAGACAAGACAGGCTGCCAAATCACCAGCGCCACTGACCTATCGCGAAGAGGAGTTGGCTAGTATGACCCAGGATCTGACGGAGGTTAGTATTGACTCACGTACGCAGACCCTGGGTGGCGTGGCCTTTCCCCTGCACTCCACCGCTACAACTGCAATCAAAGACCTCGCTGCAGGAGAGTGTGACTACGTTCAACTTAAAATAGGTACAAATTATTTAGGTGTTATTTGGGCAGTATTCGGAACATTATTGTTGTTTTTGCAGAGTATTAAAAAAATATCAAGGAAGGGTTTCTAAAATTTAGTGGAGAAAATTTGTATAATACTTTAACGTGGTTACAAAGTAATTAAGTAATTTATAAATTTAATATGTGAGGAGGTAATCTGATGTACAGATTTATTTCTTGTTGAACTAGTCTGCGAAACCACTGATTTCATACTTCAGCAGTTTAACAATCTTTTTTAAGTATTAATTGCTACAAAAAAATACTAGATCTCATATGTTTTATGAATTAAAACTATTGAAATACTGATTTTAATATCTTTATATAACTACTAGTTCTGTGAACAGCAGAGCTTGCTTCTCGTTCCGCAATGTCAAGCCAACTGTAACTATTCAGTCATTTTGTTAGGGTGCCATGAACATAGTTCAATTGATTTGATACACAAATAGATTCCCCATCTAATGTTAAATTCGGAGTCTAATGTTAATAGTGGTCCATTGTAGAGCACTAGTGTAGTCTCATGTAAATGTGATGTACTTTAAACCAGTTGTGGTTACAGGCCTCACTAACAAAATTACGGGCACAAATATTCCCATTAGATGAAATACCTATTGAAGGTATATAGTCAAGGGTATTACCTAAATACAAAGCAGTGCAACGTTTCCGTTTTCATGGCCGCTAATGATAAGTTTCATCAAGTTACAAACTTAGAATGATGACCAAATTTCATGAAAATTTGTCTTTCTATATGGAACTTAACACTCTAACCGTAATTAGGAAAACATTTATTTTTTTTTAGATAAAACTTCATCCTCTTATAGCTTATAGAACTTTTACAGGATATGATAAAAATAATTACTTTGTATAGATAAATAAAAATATAACACGGAAAATTTGTTTTGTAGCAGAAAACTTTTTAGAAATGAGATTTAGATTTTAAAAATGAGCATATCCTGATAATGAACAGGGATTGGATAACCTTTTACAAGCTGCTAAGTATTGACTTCTCTGTCGTGCCTGGTACCACACTAACTGTTTCAACAATATTGTGTCTCTGGTTTGTTGCAGATTTAGAAAATGAGCGAATCCTGCTGGTGAAGAAGGATCGAATAACCTTGTCCAAGCTCCCAAGCCTAGTTCCCTCTGATGCTGCTCGGTACCACCTTTACTGTTTCAAACATACACACGAGTGTGACTACTTCGAATCTATTGGTAAAAAGCTACTAACATGATTTTAAAATTTTTATTTAATAACAAACTTGTCTATTTTGGATTGCTTATTGTTTTTATTTATTTATTCAAGTTTTTTAGATGATTAACTTAACAATTCCACTTTATAAAACTAAATTATGACAATGAACAAAGAAAATTAACAAATACAAGCTGACATTCAATAAAATAGTCAAATTAACTTCATCTATTTGTATTTGCACAGGTAGCAAAGATTTGCTAAAGTATAATTTTCCACCTTCGATTTAATGCCAGACTTATATATTGGAGTTACCTTAGATTCTTATCCATTTCTTTAGAAATTAACTCGAGGCAAGTGAAAGATTAAACAAATAGCATAATGGTTCCGCCAGGACCTCACCACAACCCTTTACAATATATGCCAAAATATGGTCTGGTTCCGAAGATCTTTTCATTTCAATTCCTTTATGGTTTTTTTCACATATACTACGATAATAGACGTTATATTACAATTATTAGAACACAAACTAGTGTTGCAAATCTTATATCTGGATAAATTGTTATCATAAACTGACGAAAAATAATCGGCAAAAGCATTGGGTATTTCTTTATCTGTCCAAGTTACTCCCTGTCAGCTAATATTAGTAGCATTATTCGTAAAGTTTACATAGCTCCAAAAGGTATTAACATTGGATTTAATAATATTTTCAGTACAGAGTATATAATCTCTATGCGCAATTCTATACGAGGCATGTTTTTAAAGTAAGTACCATTTTTGAATACCGCCGTTGTAGCATTGCGGTCGGCGTTCGGCACACGTGCGCTGTGTACCACTATCTATTGGCAAGTCACAGATTCGGATCGTTACGGATCCATTCGACAGTATTTAAGGCTGCTTATGAGTGTTTAAAATGCCTCCTCCGATTGAAAATGCCGCCAACTGTGAAGTATGCGCTGTGTAAGTTTTCTTAATGCTTAGAGAGTGAACGCAGCTGACATTCATCATAAGACCTGTCACAGTGACAATTTGGTTTAAAAATCGTCACCATCACGATTCTAATGTTCTAAGAATGTGAGAGAACTGGCTAAACATTTGTTTTTGTGATTCTCTGAGACATTCTCTTAACAGTTGGCGGCAATTTCAATCGGAGGAGGCACTTTAAACACTCATAAGCAACCTTAAATACAGTAAAATTGATCTGTAACGGTCACTGTGGCTTACCAATAGATAGTGGTACACAGCGCTACAACAGCGGGATTCCAAAATGGTACTTACTTTAAGAACACGCCTCTGAAAAACTTATTGTTAAACTTTGAATATTTTTCTTTATTTGAACATCTATTATTAAAATTGTTATATCTTATATAATTTTGAAAGTAAACCAACCTCGATATATGCTATTGAATGTAACATTTTTCTGAGGCACACGCTTGTTAAGACAAGTGAATACAACTTATAAAAACATTACGCACTTTCATCCACTTCAACTAAATTATACATTTCATCCCTGGTCACAATCCCTCAACATACAATACATAGCGTAGGAAGTACAATCTTTAATAGAATAGTATTTGTGTGTTATAAGATTTTTATTTAGAACTTGGATTTTTAAAGATATCGCAATTAAAACCAATAATGCAGGAAGGTATAAATTGACTGGCAACAAGGGTGAATTGCTATTTTCCACCTTTAAATCATCTAAACTTGCAAAAACCAAATCAGGAGATACTCCTATACAATTAAAAACATTATTAAAAGAAGACAAATTATACTCACACAATAAGTTTTAAATATTAATAATAGTTAGCGATCTAGTGGTTACGAAATAAAAATCTATTCTATTTACTGCGGATTTATTAAAATCAACTATAACCACCAATGTTTTTGTGAAGATTGTTTAATTGCTCATATGATTCACAGTAGTCGGCATATGTCCAGTAGGATTATACAATACATTGATGCAGACGCCGCCGTGCGGCAATGACAGTTGTACCTACAGCGAATCAAAGTTATGTGCAGTCTGATTTTGTTCATGTCTCATCAGCTGCACATCCGCTAGACGTTGGTATACAGCCAACAATATTCCCCCTTCCTGCGTCTTAGCTTACTTTCTCAAAGACAAATATCTGATACTTGTCTTTGTGAAATACTTCATACCTCTCATGAAATAGTTCATTATTACAAATGCTCGATTCGAGCCACGTTTCAGTTAGTGCAATTAAGTCATAATCCTCAGAGAGAACTGAATCATATAATTCTGAAGTTTTTTTTTCCTAGGCCGTGAACATGGTAAATAGTAATATTTTCATCATCCATTAAACTGAGTTACAAATGTTACGATTGGAATCAAATAAACTATAATAAGAGAAACCATATAGTTTAATTTATACTTTCTTAAAATACCAAACCATTCGTAGTCAGCGATATTTGTTGGCCAATTTACAACAAATATCATTACTTTGGAAAGTAGATCGGAATATGATCACTCACTAAATAACTAAACAATAATAACAAATAAACCAAATAACCAGAAACCAAAAATATCAAAAAATAATATAATTAGCATAGCGTTTTTATAATTAATTAAATTAATATTATTTCTATGCAAAACTGTTTGTTGAGTTATAATATCAGTTTATTTCCCATAATGAAACAAGTTCAATTATATGAAATTCCGTGCAGTGTTCATCTACTCAATGCCCGGCTACTCCTGCACCATCAAGGAGAGGATGTTGTATTCCAGTTGTAAAGCCCCCTTGTTAGATTACATCGAAAACACCATTGGACTCAATATTGAAAAAAAGGTACGTTTAGAACCATTCTTTTTAAGTTAGTTTTTCTGAAGACTATAGCAATGAAAAAACTGTGTAACTTGTAACTAAACAAATTTCAGGAAATTTTTTTGTAGTATATTTTATTAAAACATGTTTTTTTTTTAAACAAACCAATACATTAATTGTCAAAACACAGTCTTAATATTGTAGGCTTGTGAATAGTAACATTTTGCTTTCAATCGCTGATACGTGAAGTAAAAATAACTTTCAATCGTTAGATACTTTTATTTGACTACAAAACACTGTTATTGTTTATAAGGAATATGATGAACAAATATTAATACTTGTTCAATACAAGAATCTGTCATTTTGACAGCACAGAGTATCAACATAGCCTGTAGAAAATTTCCTTATTGCTGACTTCTGCTCTAATTTCACTTTCGTTTGTACCAAATCGTATTTTCTTGTTTAAGTTAAAGAGAGTTTCATTTGTTATTGTTTAAGAAAAAAACATTCATCACTATCCAACCAGGGACAGCTTGACCATTCTGTAGATCAAGCAAGTCACAATCGCTGTATTCTTCATTTACTATCCTTTTGTTTAACAAATCACCTATTTTCTAGTTACTGCCAGTTACTCTTAGTAAATTTAAATCTGTGATACTTAGCTGGCTGATAACTAGACATTCTTGCTGTATTGATGAACACCTGACACTTGCTTTGATAGATGTCATCTTTTTGCTTTAATCCATCTTTTTATCTGTTCAACTAAAAATATTTTTTATTGTAGGCCTACCATTCTGTTTTATTATTTATACAAGTATTGTCATTTGACTGCTCATAGACATCTTGTTTATTGTTAAATGTTTTTGTATTTTGCTGTCCTTGTTCTGTTAACTCACCCAGTTTGCATTGTAAATTGTTTTTAAGACGAATAGATTATTGATTTCCCGATCAGCCAAAGAAGTATCCAAAGAGTGTTACCTGAGTCAGATCAAAACTTCCTCATCAAACTAAGTAAATACTAATTATTAAGCTCAGTTAATAGGACATTAATAATTAATATTAATAATTAATATTAACATTAATAATAATAGGATTTTAATAATTAACAGGACATTCTGTTTTGGCTTATGGTGCTAAGAGTTATTTTGTGTGATGAAACATGACATGTTAAGTGGCGCTAACCCAACGTTAGATTATCCTTTTGTTTTATAATGTTTTACTATGTTCAGGAGCTAATATGAAGAATACCTTCTTAGTTGACATATTTCAGGGAAAAATGAAAGGAAAGGAGCATACTTGACAAACTGTAGATATAAATACACTCACATCTTAAAGACAGAGCTGGTTAGTGAAATATTTCTGGGCCACCAGACCCTTCCCACGTCGTTAAACAACTTAATTTGCATGTTACATGTTTCTAGAAAAACAAAACATGTGAATGTCACAGAACACAAATTTATTACTGACTGAACAATTAGTCTGAGCGCACAGCCAGTGACAGTTGGACATAGGTGAAGAGTTAAGAGAGGGCTCTTTTAGGAAAACATTAACTTACTTAAACACTTGTCTTGAAGAGGTGTTAAATTTCTTGTTACTATCAGCTGATGTTTAATATTGTAATACAGTTAACCCTCGATTTAACGGACTTAATGGGACAGGCTCTAGTCTGTTAAAGCCGATTGTCCGTTAAATCAGGATGAACTCACCTCAAGCTGAGATTTCCACACCTGAATCAAAACTAACTGAGATGCTGCCATCTAATAGTTAACTCAAAGATTAATAAAATATACAAATAAATATTGTATAAAGGTGATTAACCTACATATTTAATAAATTACAATTTCTATATAAAAATTCCTTAATAACCTTAATTCCGTGATATGTAGAATTTTAGATACAATACTGTACTGCAGCTGTAAGCTGTCTGTTAAATCGGAGTCCGTCAAAATCGAGGGTTTATTGTATTTGTTACTAATATGGTTAGTAGCAACACACACAGACTAATTGTTCAATCAGTACAAATATGATGGTCATCAATTTTGGTAAATCACATTTACCATATCCAGAGGGATTGATAAATGACTTCCTTTCCTAGTTTCTTGGTGAATCCCTCTGGCCTGAGAATGTGATTGTTTTAGTGAAATCAATCGCAATAATATTTGTACTTCTATCATTTGTATTGTTATTCATTTGTGTTATGTAGAGTGCACTTAACAGTGTCAGTGGTACCTACTAATACTTATATAAAGGAATTATATAAGTAAACTTTATATAAAGTATTTTAATACATTTTTTCAAACACTTCCAGATCATTCTTATAATGCTCAGTATTCACAAAATGTTGGCATTATCCCATTAAAATTAACTAAATCAGTTCCCACTACCAATCCTTTTTATATTGCAATTATACTATTCAGAAATATAAATATAAAATACCTGTTTCGTACTTAGTATTAGATATAGTTAATTGTAATTCATAATTAAGTAATTTAATAGTTTGTTCCTCTTATCTGTTTTTATACTCCCTTAAGCATAAATTGTTATTCACATACTCATAACATATTCACCTGTTACAATATTGAAATTTTAATAATATTACTGGCCTCTATGCACATGCACTTGCCAAAAGTCAAATGTCAGGTGACACTGTCTAACCCTTGTAACCGGTGGTGTGAACCCCGTCAACACGCTTCACCCGTATACCTAAAATTAAAACCCCAGTTGAACTCATGATGCTATGCGGAACGGTTCACTCGGATCTCGTGTCGCGATTGTCGTGACCCTCTCTTATAGTGTATCATTTTGGTTTCATTAGTCAGTGATCGTGTTTTTTTGTTTCTCAATCTCTTCTCTCAATATACTCAGCATTTTATTCAAAGTAAACTCTAAACAGTGTTGTGTTGTGCTCCAAACTGACCGCTGAACAACATCGATATCCCAGGCCTGGTGGATCCATCTCTACGGTCATCTCATCTCTCATCTTCTCAGTTCTTTGCTCCAAGATATGTACTATCTCATCTAAAGGTACAGTTGGTTCCTTTTGATTACTTTCTACTTATAAAACGCATCTCCCTGTGATCGTTCGTGGTAACGTCTTTTGTAGTGTTTCATCTACTAACGTGGATGTTAGTTGGTCCTCCGAAAAGGCACTAAGCTTTACAATCTCTCAAAACGCCCTCAATACTAAATAATACCAATATATAAAACTTTTTGAAACTTTAAACTTATCAATATTTCAAAACAACATAACAAATTGGCTACATTACTTGAGAACTGAGGAGACTTGTCAGTCTGACATCACAACATTTATTTGCAACCTTAACATTGCCAACAGCCAACCCCCTCACTACGACATCCACTGTCTGTCTTCTGTTTCATGTAATTGTCAGTTCCATTACGATATTTAAGTATACATACTAGATAACAACTGTGAGCCTATGCTATCTGCCCATTTCGGCTCATTCTTCATTATTTATAGAAATATTATATAAGTTATTAGTTAAAATGAATTCTATCATCTTTTTGTAATTATATATAATATTATTGTATCGTATTATTAACTGTTTTTATCATATGACTTTTTAAACATGGCAATTCTGAATTCTCTTTACTTTTAGCTATTCTAGATTAGTATTTTGACAAGTTATTTTTTGTTATTTTTTAACCTACCATATTGTTATTTTTTACAATGTAAATGGTGTTATGTAACAAAATGAAATAAATAAATATTAATTTGATTTTCTCTTTATCTTGATCAATAATACACATACTTTTCTTATTGTTTATGTAAATATTTTGGGAACAACTTTGATTTGATTAATTATTAACTTGTTTTGAACATTAAGGAATATGAATACTAAGTTAATCTAGCAATTTTCCTGTTACTCTTCACTAATTACTGCATTTCAACAATGTTTCAGTTGCTTGTAAAGTATTAATGATAAATCTGCGATCTATTTCCTGTCCAGGCCTACATATTAAATAAGGCCTGAGTAATTTTGAAGAAGAGTTCATAATTTTCAAGTTTATTCATGTACATGACATTAGGGACCTTTACACATACGTTCTTTTGCGAGTGCTTGACTGTGCAGGATTGCGTCATGGGAAACCACACCGATTCAACTATGAATGATTGCGATTCCTGCTCAAGTTTTTCGAACATACGTTCTTTCGTGCGTGAATCCCCTTTTCATTTTTGTTAGAAAGGAAAGAATGTGCGTTAGGCGATTCGCACGTGATTAACCGTGTGAAAGTGGAATGTGTTGGAGCGTGTGTAAAACACAGTTTTTGCACTCATGCCTGGCGCGCTTCCACTCACACTCTGGTGTCTTTACATGTACGTTCATTTGCGTGCGAAAGAATGTATGTCTAAAGGACCCTAATGACTGTAGATATAGAGCTAAACATTGTATTTCATAATGGCTCTTAACCCTTTTATTACAGTTGGAGATAGACACTGGGTCAGAACTGACAGAAGAATTTCTGCAAGATGAAATCCACCCAAAGCGAAATTTATACCGTCCTAAGTTTGAGAAGCCTAAAGGACCTCCTGGCCGCGGAGCTAAGCGATTAACCAAGACGCAGCAATAACAGTGACAACAGATCAGTACTCTCTCAACAATACAAACTTGGCATACGAATTATTTATATAACTTATACAAATATTGTTTTTTTTAAATAAAATTTATTTTTAAATCTAATTGAGATTTCGTTGAATATCACTTTTTCACATTACATTCCATGTGCGTACATTACATTCCATGCGTAGTTCCATGATTAGAAAATGGTAGCTTCTTGCACGTCAGGTATGGTAGCTGTGAATGTCTTCATTTCTGGATATATCAAGTTCTTCGCAATGGAGAGAACAACATCTATGCAGAGTACAACAACAGTCCGGATCTTGAGAGTTTTGATGGCTTCATGACAGCTGTCATTTGGTTGGAGGTAAGCAAGAATTGAATAAATTTTTTTCAACAATAGAACTGTATTCATGTTTCTTTCGGATGTGCTTTCCTACAGGATGAGTCCCTATCGGATGTGAGATTCGACCAATGCATAATAGGATGTTCTTGCAGTTGGTGATCCTCTTAATATTTGCACACATCTAATAAAATATTTACAGCATATGCCTAGGCGTGTTGTCAATTCACCTCCTTATGGTAATAATGTCTGTAAGTGTAACTACACGTACTGCCCTTCTTCCTGCTTTGCATTAATCCCTCACTGACCTTAGGTTTTCAAATTACTTCAAATTAGCACCCTGAGGTTCAAATTACTTTACTAGCCCATATTTATGGATGTTACTTGAAAGAGAAAAAATGACAACTGATGTACATTCTTGAATTGTGTGATTTCTATTCTGTGAACTTGATTGTTAGTTCGTAAAGATCTAATCATGTAGCCTTGTTATTCGTGTTTAATGGACTCGTCTTCCTAGATAAATTTGCAGATGTTGAATACTAACCATTAAATTAGCATTTCAATGTTAGATTTTTTAATTACTGTAATTCAAAAATAGATTAGTTAATTCATTTTACATTGAGGCATAGAGTAGTCTTATGGTTACAAAAGTTTTTTTACATTTCAAGAAATCTATCAAACATGTAAGATCAAATGTTTTGTGGGAAACTCCGAAATAGGTTTAGCTTTTTTAATGATTCATAAACTTTGATTCATTACAAAATTATATTTATTAATAAGTATAAATTTACATGACATACAATAATCACATATTCACAGCTAGGGGTCGGCAAGATCTGTTTGATGGAAGTATCGTCCAATGATGCAAACTAGAAGGTTGATATGAGGCAACTCTTCTGATTCTACACTCTCCTGGAAATAAAAATCTTATCAACATTGGTTATACTTCTTGTAAATACTGTATATGCAAATAAATAAAGAGTTTCAAATAATAAGAAAATGTTTGGTAATAAGTATAAAATATTAAAATAGTACAGAGAGAAGCAGCATATTCATGTGTGTCCTAGTTTTTTATTTGAAATAAAATTCTCTTTACTTAGTTTCTTAGGTTAACACGAAAAAAATTTCTTAAATAGCGTTGATTGTCATATAGAGGGTGGTTATCAAGTCCCTTCTCCCCACTTTTTTTCTACAATTTACATTTAAAGTTTTTTTTCAGTTATTCCAGTCATTATATCAATAGTATTGCAACTTGTCTATTAACATTGCCTTTTCACCCTGAAAACAATGGTATATTTAAAATTCAAAAGGGTTGCACCATTTCCAAGATATAAGTAGGTTAAAGATGCCAAGAGGTCAGTAGGCTAATATTTCGATGCCTACAACCATTTTGTATTTTAAATACACCATTGTTTTCAGAGTGAAGAGGCAATATAAGTAGACATGTCACATGACGACTGTCTTCTCATTACAAATTTTAGGTCGACTTATCCATCTTTAACCCTTAAAGCGCTGAATAAAATTTGGCCTAAGTCTCAATAGCTTGCATTTAACTTTATTTTTTTAATTTTATTTTTTTCAAAAGTTTAATTTATTTTCCACTTAATGGACCTTTAAGTAATAAAAAATAGCCATTTCATAAAAATTTATTTAATTTTACATTTTGTAATATGACATAATGATTAAAACAATTTTATGGAATACACTGCTATATATTCAGTTAGTACAATAACTTTAGTCTAAATTTAAACAATATAAAATAAAATGAAAAACAATCTCATTATATGTTATCAAATAAACTATAATACAGTAATGGGATTAGTTAGTAGTTTTGGACAGTATACACACTTCAAAACATCCGTCAGGGTGAAGTGTGGGATGTTCCGTGCAGGTCTACAACAACGACGTAGAAACAAAAACTCAACAATAAAATGAAACAAACCAACCAAAGAATAACTACAACGATGTAAACAAAAGCTTAGTGATGTCAACTTGGCTGTGACTGGCGACACTGGCACTGGCGGGCGAACTGTCTAGCGAGATCCGGTTATATCCGCATTCCGCGCTATGCGTCAGTCGTCACGGCAACGAAAATATCATAACAGCTGTTTCTTACTTCCTGTTGTGTGAAATTAAACCAGCTTGCATCCGGTTGGCTATAAATAAGCATTTAAAGGCTTTTGTGCCCATTTCCGGTTATGTAGTGTACTATTAAATAAAAATAACCTAAAAAATACATCAATACGGATATGTCCGTATGCCGCGTTTAGAGCTATTTTCATTGTACTGATATATCCGTATGCCGCGTGATAAGGGTTAACCTATGATTAACTTGGATATGTTACAACCCTTTTAAATACACCATCGTTTTCACGGTGAAAAGGCAATGTTAATAGACATAACGCATGACTATCTTCCCATAAAGGATTCGGAATGCCTCCTATATCTAGGACCTTAGGTTACTCCCATTATTCCACAATACTTAAAAAGTTAGAACATCTGCCTATATAATGATTGTAATAATTGAAAAAACTTTAAATGTAAACTGTAAAAGAAAAGTGGGGGGAAAAAACTTTATAACCACCCTGTATAATCAAATCAAAGCATTTATTGTCAGGATACAACGAATGTATATAACAACGTCAAAATTATACACTAACCTAGCCTGTGAGATTTTGTATTACAAGAAAAAAATTCATCAACACTGTAAATAGCAGATTTTAACAACCAATATTTTATGGTATATTTGAAATTAGACCTGCTCATGATCTTTACTTGCATGGGTAGAGCATTGAAAAGCTTGATACCCTGGTATTAAAAGCTGCATTGAGTACTGGTAAAGTTACATCTAGGAATTATTACGTTATTTCTATTGCGTGTAAAATAGTTGTGTACATCTCTTTGGTTGCTTAGACTAGATAAGTTATCTTTAACATACAACAAGACATTTAAAACATAGATGGACGGCAGGGTCAAAATGTTAAAATTTACAAAAAGAGGTTTACAATGTTCCCTACTATGTACATTGCCAATTATCCTAATTGCTTTCTTCTGCAGCACAAAAAGTTTATTTGCTAAATGAGAATAGCCCCACAAAGTAACTCCATAGGTTAAAACACTATTTATGTATGCATAATAAATACACAGCATGTGATCAGTGGAAATTGCACCATTTAAAGCCCTAATTAAAAAGATTCCCCTTGCAGTCTGAGCAGCAACATAATCAATGTGAGTTTGCCACTTTAGGTTCGACTGCAAATAGACACCCAGGAACTTAAGACTCAAGTCTTCATTGTCACTTGACCTACAAGACAAGGTGACTTGTAAATCCTGGATTTTATTTTTATTTACACATAATTTGTTGGCTGCACACCAGTCGTTTACAATTGAAGTCTTAATACTAAGCATCTCCCTACAATCATCAACTGATTCTGTACAGACTTTGAGGCCCAGGTCATCAGCAAACATGTAGGTGCTTACACTGTTGTCATTAAGATTAGAGGGCAGGTCATTTACATAAATAATAAATAAAGTAGGCCCCAAAATTGAACCTTGGGGACACCTAACTGAACAGGACAAGTATCAGACAAAGAGCCATTGAAATAAACATTTTGGAACCTATTTGTAAGGTAAGAAACAAAGAAGTTTACAGCAGTATTACTAAAACCATAAAACTTAAGCTTGTTTACTAAAATTACATGATTTACTGTGTCAAAGGCCCTGGAAAGGTCATAAGACCTAAAATTGACTAAATTTTTCGATTCCAAGCCTTCAAAACAATCATTAATAAGAGATTGGACTGCACCAACAGTGCTGCGCTTGGCCCGAAAACCAAACTGACAGTTGCTAAGTAAATTATAGGTTTCGAGATAATCAACTAACTGTTCATGAACTAGCCATTCCAAGACCTTTGACACAATTGAAACAATCGATATAGGTCTATAATTACAAACTTGATCCTTGGGACCCTTCTTGTGCACAGGAATTACTTTGTTAGTCTTTAAAACATCAGTGAAAATACCTAACCTAATACATTCATTAAACAAAAAAGTTATAGGTTCATAAACAAAACTAGCAGTTAATTTTAAAATGGGGGGCATTGACACCAAAACAATCAAGACAAGGACTATTACTTAAACTAATGATAGCAGCATAAACTTCTTCCACTTTAAAACTAAAATTTTCAGCTGTGAACCACGAAACAGAGTAATTATTTAAATAAAAGGGGTGGTCATTATTGCTAGGTGGTATACTGTCACAAGTCTCGGAAACTGAGTTTACAAAATATTCATTAAAGCTATTTGGATTTATTTTAATAGATGAACTAATAGGCCTAGACTGGCTATTTACCCTAGCTGATTGATTTATTATCTTCCAAGCAGCTTTGCTTTTATTTTTTTGCTTTGTCAATTAGGCCATTATTAAAATTAAGTTTAGCCTTCTTTATCTCATTCCTATAGACTATTTTTAGTTTTTTGTAATCACTTCTAATTTCTAAGTTTACCTCAGACTTTGTATTCCTTATTACGAAATAAAGTCTATCTAAGTCTAACTTGATTTGAGTTAGGCCATCATGATACCAGGCAACATCTTTAGGCCTAGTTTTAATTGGTTTTCTTTTAAGAGGCATAGAACTATTTAGAGCCCACAGAAAATGATCTAAAAATAACTTGAAATTACAATTAACATCTGAGTCCATACTGTAAATTTCCTTCCAATTAATTAGTACAAAATAAGATAAACGGTGATGTACCATGATCAGGTATAGGCCTAGAGATGGACATCTGGGTGACAGCTTCCGATGTTTCATGTTCCAATTTAGCTTCAAAAAAAGAGCACAATGGTCTGAGACAGCAGTATGAATAACAGAGGACTGTTCCCTATCTTGATGCACAGTTGTAAGCAGATTGTTGATGCAGCTACCCGTGTTATCATTTATGCCGGGGCCAGGTCTTGTTACTTCATAGACAGTAGTATTAAGTCCAAAACTATCAATCAAGTTTAATACCTCTTTGGTATCATTACTTTGTTTGAGAAAGTCCACATTGAAGTCACCAACAGTAATTAGGTTAAATTTTTTGCCACACAAGATAGAAAACATTTTGCTCAACTTCTCATAGCATAGAGATAAATTTCCGTCTGGAGACCTGTAGAAAGCTACCACTATAGTTTTCCAGGCAGGCAGCAAAATTGCCGCTGACTCGAAAGTAATCTCTTCTGAGAGGCAAGTAATTTTATCAAGAAGAACAAATTCAGATCCCTCCTTAACGCAAATTAGTACACCCCCATGAGAATGTTTTTCTCTGGCAAAACAATCCGCCATAACATATCCTGGCACTACTAACTTCTTAATTTCGGATTTGGACAACCAATGTTCAGCAATACACAAAACATCACAATTGTATTGGCAATTTAGTAATTCAATATTTAAAAGTTTGTTTGCTATGCTTTGCACATTCCAAAACAGTAACTTAAAGTTAGGCTCAACATCAGATGACCCAGATTTATCGGAGTGCCACTTAATGGTACTGGGCGAACTAGGCCTAGCCCCACTACACTGAGACACATTTGTATTGAGACTTAAATTAAGCTCTTTGGATCCGTTTGATCGCCTTGTTCCAAAAAAGAATGCGAGAGGTCACTTCTAGAAGAAAAGTTTTTACGGTTGTATCGAAATCGATTTACAAAGGCTCCCGAAGGCCAGAAGTCAGGAGAGTAGATCTTCTCCCACAAAGATATAGGTACACTTACCTTATAAGAGCTGTAGCCAGTCCGCCTACTTCTTAACTTTGTTATTTCGAAATTACCCTCCGCTTGCTTGTTACTATATTGTTTCAAAGAGTCACTGTCCACTTGTTCTGCTATTCTTGAAACAAACAGATACCTAAGCTTATCAACTACCTTCAGTTTATCATCACTGTTTACTCTCACAATGATAAAACCAGATTGTCTTGGTTGTTTCCGTTTTTTGTACCTAACCTCAACAAATCCAGCACTGTCCATATCATTTTGTTGTGGTTTGCCATTAATGTCAGTCGAAACAGTCTCTGAACTGAACCAAGATTTTTTTCCTCCCGAAACCAACGCAGAGGAGGCAGGTTTCTGCTGAGGGGTTGACTTCTTTTTATGGTAGATTTTTTGTTCACCGGTCTCTTGGTAAATTCACTAGCTGACATCAACTGTACTGTAGTTGTCTTGGGAATTTAACAGTCACTTTCACCTCCACAGTTACCATCAGCAGGAAGATTGGAAACTGCAGAAGTCAAAACTAGGCTGTTGTCAGGACTAGGCCTAGGCCTACAGTTAGATAGGTTAGACCCAATTGAGTTATTAAGATTCATAGACTGGGAATGTATAGTTTGTCTTTCTGCATTTTGTTTTAATTTGCCAGCATATGAGATCTGGTTTCTTTCAAAGGTTACAAATGCTTCCTCCAATATACCAGCCTCATTGAGCTTTTCAATTAGGATCGCATTCTCATTTTGAAGTTGGGTTAATTGATTTCTCATATCACACTGATTTTTAGAAATTTCATAAATTTGATCTGTTAAGATATTAATATGGAGACTACACTGACTACAATCGTTATTGTCACTATTTCCTATACGGCAAGCCTTACTCTCGGTTACTGCCATAACCTCTTCAGGCTCCTTGTCACACACTTACTACAAGTAAAGTTTGATTTTTCACCAGCATTAAAGCGATATTCACTTTTAGATTTTCCGGCACACTCAAAATGAAACCAAAAACCACAAATTCCTTGGCAATGAATGCCACCAGTTTTATTTGTAACGTATTTTGAACACTCACTAAATTTACTACTGTTCCTACCAGGCGCCATAACCTCAAACCCGATATATTGATCAATGTTCTATTAAAGTACTATGTTCAAAAGAAGCTAACTATTGACGCCCAAATATATACATATGTATACTACGGGATACCCCTGCACACTTTGCGTGCCATCCCTGAGACTCGCTGCACTCGATATACCTCAGCCTTCGGTCTCGGCATGTGACTCTGACTTCAAATAATAGTATGTTAACTATACAATGTAAAATGACAATATTAAATTTATTTACAGTATTTCACTCACACTACTTGCGTTGCTACCTATTTATTAGTATAGGGTATTACTTAACCTATTTCAAACGTGTTTATTTCATTTGTTTTTGTTTAACAGCTGAAGATTAAACTCTTAATGCATCATCAGTAGGGTAATGTCAAATATACAAAATAAACATGTTTATTTACTTATTTACAAAACAGCTGTTATTAATTTACTGAACTCAACCCAATGTTATTCTTAAGGTAAAAAGAAAATTTTTAAGGGCTGTTTGTACCCCTTAGGAATGGAATTTTGGAAAGTCCTTTCTTAAAGGGTCCCTTCGATACTAAAGGTAACTTCCTTTAAAATTTCTTGTAAATCTGTTCGGAGGTTTTTGAGATATTGTGATGAGTGTGTGAGTCAGTCAGTCAGTGGTATTTGGCTTTTATTTATACAGATATATCGTATGGTTTTCATGGCCAAACAGATAAAAAATTACACAGATAAAAAAATATTAAAATAAAATAAAATCTACAGTACAAAGTACTTGTGTCTTAATGTTATAATATTGATCTCCCGTCACAGAGCTAAACCCAAGTTTTTTAGCCATTCAACAGCTGCTTCTTCGATTGAATGAAGACCAAGTAATCCCATCTGAAAATGATAACGCAATGGGCACTCACTGACTATGTGATCCATAGTTTAAAATCCATCCTGCAATCACATGACTGATCCAATCCCCACTTAAATTTCCAGTAGTTGCATCTTCCCACCTACGTGCGAAAGCAACTCAACATAGTCCATTCCTTACGAGGAATGTTCATTCCACCGATGATGGTAGTAGTCTGATATTAAATTAGACACGTAAATACTAATTATAGACAGCTACATAACTATTGGCATCTAAACAACTTGTAAAAGATATTTTAATGTTAAACTACATTCATAAGAGTTAATGGTTCATCTTTCAAATATAACAGGCTATAATTATAAATAAATGTCAGCACTAGTGGCACAGTAGTGTCACACAGCGTCCGCTTAATGACTGCTTTCAGCATGAACACCACCAGAGAAGTCAGAGGTGTCTGTGCTGGATGGTAGTTAGGGTCCTGATGTTACATAGGAAAGGAAACTGAGTATCAGACTTGTCAATTAGTTGAAAATCAAACCAATACTAGACGGTTCGGATTCCATATAACGCTATAGGTCTCTTAGTTACCTTTACTATTTGACTATTAATAAATGGTTCTTTCTTAAGAACAGTCAACCTCGGTTAATAACAATGACTACACTTGTTCATCACACTCATATTCATCCATATTTAGGAGCGGCTGTAGTTAAGGTGCTAAGACTGTGGTGTGCCATGCATCTGATCCAGGTTCAATTCCCGATGAGATCGTAACAGTTTTTACCCTGCCGCTCCACTGGTTTGGAAGTCACGTTCAACCATTGGTCCTCAGATTGAGAGAGCTTTTAAGCCCTAACTTCACTTGTTAAATAAAACATTCTTTAACTTTTAACTTTATATCTCTACGATCAGTATCTTAATAATTACATATTTTTAATGGTTTGATGTAAGAGAGGACTTTGTAGTCCTAACCTCGCCATTTGTACATATATACAATAAAGACAATTTTCATTTCACATCCTATACTAGTAGAAACACAAGAGATAAACCATCCTACTTACTATTTGTGCCCTATAATTGATGAGTGTCCGAGCAATTTGTCTGAAGGTGAAGTAGACATCAGGAGGAATGGGTTGCTCCAGGCAGGCTAGCAGACAGTAGATCCAACGACACGCCACTGGCACACTGACATCCTTGTCGTTGAGCCAGTCATGGAACATGCCCAGCAGTTGCCACAGAGTCACCTAGCAGACAGTGCAATAATGCATTAAAACGTGAATTATTATTCCTATTTTATAGATAGATTTATATTTGTTCTAATTAAGATTATATTCTCCAAATGCTGCATTTTAATCATTGGGCTTGCATTTTTCTTATGAAAAATTGTAGCTGTTGTAATGTTTTTAGAATAAAGTTTATTTATTCACGAAATAAACATTATTCATACCACAAGCAGTTGTGGAAGCGAAGAGATAACAGGTAACAGGTAAGGTTTCTCATAGTTTAGGAAGAAAGACATTTTTGGTAGGTTTGACTAGGGGTTAACAAAGCATATCTGAACAAGTATTTAGATATATCATCTTCGTTTAAAAGAAAGAAATAAATCGATCATAATATTTCGATAACACTCCCCTGTGGCCAATGAAATCAACAAACAAAATGGAGGACCAGGACTCATTTTGTACATTTGATGGTGAGGGGGGTTATGCTGTTTGCAAATTTACCGTCATCTCTGGGATAGCCTCTCCTTCCCTATGTTGGTTTTCGTTTTTGTGTCATCATCTTTTTTGTTCCAACGATACAACCTCGACTAAAATATGATGAATAATCTACTTATTCTTGTGGATGAAGAGTATGAATATGAATGACATATCGATAACAACTATATATCAATAAATTAATATTGAATGATTTTAATAAGACGCTTGATAAATGCAAACTATACAATATCTCACTCACATTACTTGCGTTGCTACCTATTTATAATCATAACTACCCAATGATATTATTTAGCCTATTTCAAACCTGTTTATTTCATTTGGTCTTGTTCAACAGGTGAAGACTAATCAGATACATAAAATAACTGCATTAAATTACCATTTAAACTATGCCTACCAACTTTTTTGGTTTAAACATTATGAAAGACCTACCTCATAATGTTTAAAACCATTGTTTACATTTCAAAAGTGTCAAAACTTTTTATAAATCATTATTTATATTTGAACAGCTGATACTTTTCAATTCATATAAGTCTTTCTCCATGTTATTCTTGTGGTCGAAATACAAACTCTTAAGGCTTCCCTTCAGGGTGAAAAATTCGAAGAAGCAAGACCTTATTGCACAACTACGAACAGAGACAAATTTTTTGACACCTTGACCACTTCGATCAATTAAGAAATAAAGGAGGAGTTGCGTTAACAAAAGACGGCTTCACATATTATATAAAAGGATGAGTCAGCAAATAATCATTATGGATTTAAGATTAATCTAATTTTTGCACAGATTTGTAGTGACAATCAAATAAACCATTGTTACAGTAAAATCTAATGGAACTTGAGCTGATCGTCAATAACCTGAGCAATTTGGAGAATATTCAAAATAAATAAAAATCGCAAAATATTTACGGAGAATAACCACTTGAGAAAAAAAAGTTCAAGGAAGTTCAGTGACTAGGCGAGCGGGCTGCATGCAAGGACGGGATCTCCCAGCAGTCACCCATCCTAGGAACAACCACGCTCGATGTTGCTTGATGCCATTATCTTGCGATAACATCAGAACCCGCCGGTCAAGGGCACTGGAAAATATAGAAGAATGTAAAAATTACAAAACCTACGATAATAGAATGCTGTTGAAAGAATAGTTTCTAGGAAGAAATACCCGGCACGGTCTTATGACAGAAACAACAACTATAGAACCAGATAAGTGTTGTTTTTGGGGAAACAGAGTTGGGATGGACATCATTTTTCCAGAAAAACATTCACAAAGTAACCAGGATATCATAAACAATAATCATCATTCCAAATGAACCATTCAAGTTGATCAGAATAAAAAGACATCCACCAATTCTCAAGAATTTCGGATTCTGACAATTAGCCTACATCATCAATGAATGTATATATTAAGTTTTGAGAAAAGAAATAAAATATATTCATCAGTTAAAAGAAGAAAGAACAAAAACTTTCAAATAAAACTAATATATATATACATATATATATATATATATTAGTTTTATTTGAAAGTTTTTGAAAGTATATATATAAAGAATTATGTAAAGACTTAAGAACTGCTTAAGGAAAGAAATATTGGGAAAGAATAGGCAAACAGTAAGTGTAAGAGGGGTATACAAAACTCTTGGTTCAAAATGAAATAAAACACTACAGTAATAAAGGGAAGGACTTAAATAAAATAGGAAATACAAAAGAGTAAAGAGGCAATGAGAGACATACCATGGAAAGAATTAAAAATATAATTTGGGTTTATACAAGGCTAGTTTTACCCAATAAAAAAATCTTCAACTGTAACATTACTTAATGTGAAATATGCTTGCCCGGAGGTTAAATTTAAAAAGGTTGAATAGACGGAATTACTGAAGGTCCATAATTGAATTTAGTTCAAAAAGATATTTTATTAAATTATTCAGACTTGTTAGTTAGCTGAAAATCAGACCAACACTACCTGGTTCGGATTCCGCGTAAAGCTGTAGGTCGCTTAGTTGCGCTGGCTGTTGGGCTTTTAATAAATTGTCCTTTCTGAGGACTCAGTAAGTAACCAGACTACACTCATATCATCATTCATATTCGCCTTAAAATACGTACAACATTGTGTCGGCGTCTCATAAGTAAGAAAGTAAAAATTGAATTGATTTTGAAAAGGATATAGGTCAGAATGAGAAGCCGGACTACCTGGTCAAGCCAGCTTTGTTGAAAACATATTGATAAACAGCTAATTGAAATAGAGTAAGTGTATCGCCACTTTTGTAACCAGAGGCGTATTTGAAGATTTGCCGCCCCTGGGCTAGACACAATTTGCCGCCCCCCCCCACCCAGTGGCGTATTTCATGTTTTGCCGCCTAGGGGATATAGCGGCTATCTGCCCCCCCCCCCCCGGCCCTTTGTTTGTATCAAAGCTAATGTTGTACTAAAAACTTAGTAGGTATCAACATAAGCTGAACACTATAAGTTAAAACCAATTTATTTTAATCGTGTTATTACTTGAAATGTTAGTGGTGGTACATACGTCTTCCCCTCTTCCCCGGACCCGCATATCAACAAAAGTACACAACTTCTGCCGCTCTCGCTCTATACATACATTTGTAACACACTTAGATGACAGCCGTAACTTGATAATATTTTGTAAAGAACAGTACTTTGTATTTGACATTGACGCCCTTAATTTTCAAATATTCTCAAAATACCATTACATGCCTGGTAACTTCCAACTCCTTTGCCACCCCCTAAATTCTGCCGCCCTGGGCTACAGCCCCTATAGCCCCCCCCCCCCCTTAAATACGCCACTGTTTGTAACGGAAAATACCAAGAGTTCAAGTTAGACTAACCTTTCCCCTGCCAACCAACAACTTATCAATGACAGACTGTAACATCATGGACCACTAAATAACGTAGTTCAATAGTGAATACAGAAGTAAAATAGTCTTCTGTATATAAAAATGTGGCCGATCGTCACAAATGACAAAATGACAGGTTCTGTGCTTAACTGCTTTATAAACAAAAATTATTGACGAGACAAACATTACTGAAATAGCTTTGCATGGATACATATTTTAAATGAAACCAGCATATATTTATAATTGATTATTTGCTGTTTATTTTCTGACATTGTCCTGTAGCCTTATTATATTACTCATGCTAAATATAAATTTCACTTTCACTGTACCTGGGACACTGCCAGACAGAGCTGAGTTGAAGGTCCCGCATGACTGGTTTCAAGGCCCAACCCTTCTTGCAACACTAATTTTAGCCAATTTTCTTCATCATTATTACCTGGCTGAAAAATAGTACACAAGTACAATTAATTCAGTTTTTTTATAAATACTTAACTATCAATAGTTCAATAACATTTTAAGGATTTATGGTAAAAACAAAGGCAGGCTATATTTAATCATCAGTACAGTAAAACCCCGATTAACGGAACCCAGGTTATCGGAAACTCGGGTTATCGGAAAGGACCCAAGGCCAGATTTTGTTGTTGTAATTACGCACAGACGGGTGAGTCACGGGCCGCTCCCATCAGTCACAACTCCCCTCCAACCTGGTGGCGCGACCTTGAAGTGTCATTGCTCTGTTTGTTTCCTGTTGTCCAGTCGTCTGCTGCACGTGTCACTCGCTACATCTATAATTGTTCATTGTTAAATTGTTTGTTAAGTTTTGTGTTGTTGTTTTTTCTAGTGTTAATTTTATTTGTACAGTTTTTTAGTTTATTAGTGTAAATTGTTATTTTAATTTACTATGTGCATAGTGATTTAATATCATACAGTAGACTACATACACACACTATACTGTATTCATTTGTTGAAAAATTTCAGCTAAAGAACGAGAGTTGTTGTTACCATTGAACAAAAACTTGAAGCGGTTAGAAGGGTAGAATATGGTGAAATACTTCGGAAAGTAGCGGCTGATTTAGGCGTAGGAATATCATCAGTGTCAGTGTGGGTAAAAAATAAGTCTACAATGGAAGAATACTGTTCGAAAATGCCAAATCGTAAGTCAATGAAACCATCGGAATATAATGAACTCAATGAAGCTCTTCATTTATGGTTTACGCAGGCTAGGGAAAAGGGAACACCAATTTCAGGGCCAATTTTAATGGAAAAGGCTAAAATGTTAAGTGAAATGATGGGCGAATCGTACAAAGATTTTAGTGCTAGTTCTGGCTGGCTCGATCGATGGAAGACTCGCTACGGAGTTCGTAAATTGAATTTATGTGGTGAAAAGATGTCTGCCGATGAAGATGCCGTTAACGTTTTTAAAACTGAATTTGAAGATCTGATTAAAAACAAGGGCTATACTAAATTTCAAATATTCAATGCGGATGAAACCGGGCTAAATTTTAAAATGTTGCCCAGGAAATCTCTTGCTGCAAAGTCTGAAGCTTCAGCCCCAGGACATAAGTTAAGCAAAGAAAGAATCACTGTTCTCGCATGTAGCAACGCATCGGGTTCATTTCGCCTGCCTTTGTTATGCATTGGTAAATGAATGAGACCAAGAGCGTTAAAAAATATTAATCCTAGCGCCCTTCCTGTTGATTATAGGAGTAAAAAAAAATGCTTGGATGTCTAGTCCATTATTTACTGAGTGGTTCCACAACAGTTTTGTCCCAAAAGTGAAGTCATTTTTAAAGAGTAAAAACTTGCCAGAGAAAGCCATTCTACTCATTGACAACTCAACAACCCATCCAAATGAGATGAAAAATGGTGACATTGAAGTAACATTTCTCCCACCAAATGTCACTAGCCTACTTCAACCAATGGATCAGGGAGTCCTAGAATACTTCAAACGGCATTACCGTAAAAGGTTATTGCATTCAATTTTATTTCAGTGCGATGAAAACGAGTCAGTAAAGGACTCATTAAAGAAAATTAATATGAAACATGTTTTGTATTGGTGTGCTGAATCGTAGAATGATGTAAAACCATCAACGTTAGAAAAATCTTGGAACAAAATATTTGATGCGCTTGTCCTTGAAGAAGTAAGTGACCTTGAAGACGAAAGCCTAACTGAAATGTTGAGAAATATCCCTGGCTGTGAGGACATTAATGTTATTGAGGCCGATGAGTGGGTAAACTCCGATGAACGTCAAGAACTCACAGATCAAGACATCGTTCAAGTGGCTATGGGGATTGAAGAGAATGAAGATGGCGACGCGAGCGATGACGACTCAGTGTCGGCCCAACCCACATCCGGTGTCACTGCTGAAGAAGGATTTAATGCATTGGAGGTAAGATTAACATGTAATAAATTAATCCTTGTACACTATGTACTGTACTGTATTTCATAGCATTAGTACTACAGCAAAGCGTATTTTCTTTTCAGATCGCTTTGCAATTTGTGGAACAATGTCCAGAGTCAACGCCTTCCGACGTACTTCTAATGAAACGATGGCGGGACATTGCAGCCAGAAAACGGTGTGACAAAAAAGTCCAAAGAAAAATTAATGATTATTTCAACAAAAAATAACTTGTTTGTATTATGTACTGTAAATATAGTAATTGTTTAGATTCTTGAGTATGCAATTATTTCCCGCCTAGACCATTAAAGTGACGGAAATCTCGGACCTCGGATTATCTGAAATTTCCGTTATCGGAAATGGGTCCAGCCCCTATTGTTTCCGATAAACGGGGTTCTACTGTATAATATTTAATATTTATACATTTTGTTCTAATGTAGTGAGACGTTTACGTGTATTGTTATTATTTTACTTCTGTAATAGAGCGGCTGGAAGAGTCTATTTCTCGTACATGGGGAAGTGGAAGACTTCATTATGTTCACACCCTCGACATTGTCAGTCTTGTTGACTGTGATGGAGTAAAAATAAGAATAAGCAACACAAGCAAACGGAAGAAGAATAAGCAAAACATGTTGAATATAAAATTATTTATTATTATTAAAAAGTTACTTTTTATCTAAATACTATACAGTAACTTGACATATGATGTTGGAATTTTAAACGAGTAAAACACAGTTGTTTTTAAAACTGTCCTATGTATACAAGACACAAGATATCGACATTATGTAGTCGGCCGCATTCATCATGTCAAAATCCATCACAATTTGCATTGCATGCAATCGTAGCCCTCCTCTCTCGCTTGCCATCTGATATGAATTATTGAATCTGGTTTTTTTTGTTAGACAACCAAGTTTTCTGTGAATTATGTTTTAACCGAATTGACCTGCCGTCACTTTACAAACAAAACAGAAAAAATTAGAACAATCGGATTGAAAATAAAAAAAATTATAACATGAAATATTTTGTTAATACTGTCAGATTCGTAAGTAAAAATTAACTCCCTGTCTATTATTGTCAGTTCTTTTCAATGACATTACATTCCAACAGCTGGCTCCAGACATAAAAGAAAAAAAAACATTCTTGAACGCCTGTGTATCATCCTAAAGACGTACAAATTATCGTAAGCGGTAAATTGGATGTTATATGTAATAAACTTCAAATGACGGGATACCATCTTTCGGACCTCAACGTGAAATTTAGTAATGACCATATTTCGTCATTCGGTTCTCAAGGGAAAAAAACCTAAATGATGAACTATAGTCATTCAGTCCCCAAAGTGTTAAATTAAATACTTTAATTCATTGATTATAAAAAAATTATAATATTAAGATTTGGCTATACTGACGGTGGAAACCTCCACATTGAAAAAATAATACTTAGTCTACTACATAATACTAGTAGTTTACTTCACTTACTAATGACTTGACTAAAGTTGTGATTATATTGTCACTTTCCAACTTCTGTCTGAGTTTTTCCATCTTCAGTCGTAACTTGGAGAAGTCTGCCATAGCTGAGATTTGCCAATCCTTGGAAGGCAGAAGATCACTGTTGCATAGCGTTTTCTCTGGCATCTAAAAATGTATTCACATTTATAGTTTTTAAAACTTTCATCATAGATGGGGGAAAAGCTAACTACTCTTACCTCAAGTTAACTCTTCTGCTCATGACATGTAAATTTTCAAACGTCATGACTATCTCCTAATGAATAAATGAATTTATTTCCAACTAATAATGACAATTATCTATTTACATAGTACTTATTTGGAAATTAACTGGCCACTATATCGAGTTATGTGACCAGTTTGATTAAAGAAAAAATATATATTTAAAAAACATTTAAACATATGAGTCTAGCAATACATATAATTGCATAATAGAAGACACACAATCGCCACCTGCAGTGTTTACATTCCTGAAAATATAATTCAATTAAAGAGTAAAAATAATCTAAAACTATAGACACAAATAATTCAAAAACATGAACAAGAGAGTTATACATGTGTTTTATGACAATGGCTTTTAGTCATAAACAAAACAAACAAAAAATTAATTTTATATTATATCAATATTAAAATTCCTGAAAATATAATTCAATTAAAGTATAAAAGTAATCTAAAACTATTGGCACAAATAATTAAAAAACGTGAACAAGAGAGTTGTAAATGTGTTTCATGACAATGGCTTCTAGTCAAGAAAAAAAAAATCATTTTATGTTATATCAATATTAAATAAAATTCCTGAAAATATAATTCAATTAAAGTATAAATATAATCTAAAACTATAGTCACAGATAATTTAAAAACGTGAACAAGAGAGTTGTACTGTGTTTTATGACAATGGCTTCCAGTCAAGAACAAAAACAAACAAATCATTTTATGTTATATCAATATTAAAATAGCTTACGTCTTGTTGCAGTGAAAGCCAAGTAGTTGATTTTTACAAAAATTTTTCAAATTAACTGCATTTTTAATATCAAGTGGAAGAAAATTAAAAAATTTTTGGTCCTAAGTAGGCAAGTGAACGTTTAAAAATGGCTTTGTTTACTTTTGGCAGTCTGTAATTTTTGTTCTCTATAAATCTTGTTGTGTAGTATAAATTAGTGTTCCTTATGTTTCCAATTCTAATAAAACACAATCTTAAGACTTTAAATGTAAAAATATACTTGACATTATAATTTCAGCAGTGCTATCTTATAATTTATCGTGTGTCCGAATTTTTGCAGTTTAGAAAAAATGATAACAAATATAATACGTGCACGAATTATAATTTTGTTTACGCCCTGATGTTCAGAAAGAGATGTTATCATATATGTTAAAGGAATTGTGTGTAGTCAATTGTGCATGTGTACGACAATGAAAAACTATTTTTATATTTTTTATGGTTTGATTTAAGAAAAAAATCAAAACAGCCATTTTATAGACAAGTTATTGATAAACATAAAAATAAATATATTTACAAACTTCCCATGGTAACCGATTGTGAATAACAAGGGTGAACATATCACTAGCAGCCATAACAATAATGCTGCTGTTGTCGCTACGAAATAAGAATAAATAAAACAGCTGTTTGTTCGCCAAATAGAATGTATTATACTAAATTGTTGCCGTGAAGCGAAGAAGATTTAGGATAAAGTGGTATTTGAATCGTTGTGATGTCAATAATAAAAACTGGTGAAATAGATTTATAACTACAGCATTGCAAGATCGATAGAAAATGAACTTATACTCTCAAAAAAGATAACTTTTCTAATATCTTTTTACATATTCATACACAATACATAGAAGGATCATGGTACCAGACAGCATTTCTAGATCTTAATAATATTTCACTCCACTAAGTAGGCCAACATATAATGGAATTGGGACTGATTTTGGAATGTTACAATTTTATATGCTTCTTGGCCATACTCGTTTTTGTAGACCATACAATTTTTTAAAATCACAGCATTTAAACTGTAACATATAGAGAAAAACTTACAACATCCGAGTTAACCATAAAAGTTTTTATGTTTTCAAATGGTGTAATTGCAATTACCATAGTAACAATGATGTGTCTTGTGCGAGTTTTAAAAATAAGAAGTTTTTACACTTTTTGCCAGTGATTTAAACGTGTTTTCAAAATACATAAAAATGTTTTATTCATTGTATTAGAATCAGAATCAAATCACTTTATTTTGACAGTACAACCACTGTATAATAGCGTCATTAATCTAAACAGAACATTCTTACAAAATACAACTAAATGGTATCTATTTGATCTGTTAAGAAGTCCTTAACCCTATAATAACATTTGCTTAACAGAAGACCTTTCACCGCCTTCCCAAAGCCAACATCATCAACATTCTCCTTAACTGAGGCAGGTAGAGCATTAAACAACTTTACAGCATTGTAATTAGTATGTCTCTTAAAAAAAGAAGTTCTATGCTGTGGAATGTCAATAGAATGATTTCTAAAATTGTAACGAGCATTGTTTTGTGAACGTTGTGGCATTGTTTTGTGAACGTTGTGGATGAAGTTTAATACAGTAAAAGTTCAGGGTATTAAGGATGTATATTGAGGGAAATGTTAAAACCTTGTTATCGAAGAAAAGTGTCCTACAAGAAAATCTATGGTGTTTTTTGAAAACAGTTCTTAATGCTCGCTTTTGTGATTTAAAAACAAAATTAGTTTTGACTGACTCGTGACCCCAGATTGTAACAGCATATGTCAGAAAAGGATGAATAATACCATAATAAGCTGAAAGTAAGACGTCACTCTCAGAAAATTTAGAAAGTTTTTAAAAGAAAAATACCAGTTGAAAGCTTTTTGCAGACCGAATATGAGATTGGAATTTTAAGTTACTATCAATTAGGACACCCAAGAACTTTACCACTGTGTTGGGTATTACAGCTTCGTCTGCAATATAATAAGAAATCATATCTGATATTTTACAGTGGTTAATTTTGAATTCAACAACTGCTGTCTTGGAACTATTGATTTCCAATTTGTTTTGATTAGCCCACTGTAGAACAGAACTAGATCCTGTAAACGCTTTGACTTCTAACTCCAAGCTATTACAAGCTTTCAGAGCAAGGGTAGTATCATCTGCAAATAGGCATGTTGTTGCCCCATTAACTCCTTTGGTAAGATCATTAATGAAAAGGAGAAAAAGAACGGGCCCGAGCACTGACCCCTGGGGAATCCCTTGGTCACAGTAAGAGAAGAGGATTTCTTGTTTATCAAATATCCATGGGAATCAACAAAGGGTATTTCAACCAACTGACTCCTTTCAGATAGGTAACTTGATACCCAGTCATAACCAACTCCTCTGACACCCAAGGACCAAAGCTTAGAGAGTAGTATTGGATGATCAATAAGGTCAAAGGCCTTTTTAAGATCAAAGAATATTCCAGCAGCTACATTCCACTATCGAGAGACTGGATGATTGAAGATATAAAGTAATGTATTGCATCGACTGTTGATAGGCCTTTCGTAAATCCAAATTGGCTAGGTGAAAGAATGTTGTTTATCTTTACAGAAGTCTCTTAAGGAACAATCGCTCAAAGACCTTAGATAAAGATGATGTCAGGGAAATAGGGCGATAGTTATTACAATCTTCCTTATGTCCACTTTTAAATACTGGCTCAACAATAGCTTGTTTTAAAGATGATGGAAATCATCCTGACTCAAAGGAAATATTTACGAGATAAGAAAGAGGGGAAGAGATTAGGTCACACACACGCCTCAGAGTAATTCCATCAGGCCCGGAAGATTTCTTTGGTTTTAAAGACAATATTTCCATTTCTACTTCCTTTCAATTAAGTAAAATGTAAAAATATTACTTAAAGCTAAGAGATGTTTTATGCATTGTTAAGTTCTTTTTTGTAATATTGAGTTTAAAATGCGCACATTATAGGTGCTCAGGGCCCAGGGAGAGTTAATGTTGACTACAACAGTTGATTGTGTTTAAAGACAATAAATGATTTGATTGATATGATTTATTTAACGAAAAAAAGGAGTGAATTTTGTTCACACATTATGAGATAAAGCCATAGACAACTTAAAATATCAAATACTCTTGAAAAAATAATGAATTATCTATTTTATTTACTGAGGAATAATTATAACTTACATAATTTGTTATGCTCTACATAGCTGTTTGACTGACCGTAAATTATTAGTGTATTGGAGAGATAGGACATCAGCAAACTTACCTTAGAAGTTCACTAACAGCAGAGTGACCATAATTTCACTAACCTAAAAATGACCGTAAATTATTGTTAGTTACATACTTACAACTGGTAACTGATTATGTCGCTGTGGTTTCTTGTCAATGTTCGCTACCAACACACCTGCATACTTCTTTGCTTCTTCCCTGAAATATTTCAATGACTATTGAATAACTATTTAATATTTACAACAAAAAAACACTGTTGTAATAGACAGATTACTCAAGATAGAAAGAAGATAGTCAGGACAATTATAAACAAAAAAATATTAAAAAGACATAATTAGGAGACTTCAAATGAAACAGTCTATGAAGACATAGAACAAGTGACACAATGAAAAAGAAATGTTTCATTTTTAAGAAATTTAATCAGGATACCAGAGAATGGGATAAGCAGAAGAATAGAGAAATTGAATAGTCAGAGCAACAACAGGTGGATTACAGAAATCAAGGATGATATGAGAGTGCTACAGATTACAGTTGAGAAAATGAAAGGCAGATAAACTCAAGATCGCTCAAGATAAACACACAACAAACAAGTGTAGACTGAGAAGGGTTATTCATATAAAGAAAGAACAGTATAATCCAAGCGGATGAAGAAATATTGGAAAAAAGTCTACCCATAATGAGGGCTAATACAAGTGATCCAATGTTGGCCATAAAATAATAATTATTTATCATACAACAATTTTGGAACCAAAATATACTTAAAGTGAAGTTTTTTAACCTCTTCATACCCAACCAGTAAAACCGTTCAAAACACATCATCCAGGGCCAGACACTTGAGGTCAAGCACCTACAAATGCCTCAAACTACTCTCCGCCATCTTACAGTTAATTTGTTATTGTCTGACTTACTGACAGTGAGTTGTCTCTGCTTTGGCTGGTAATTAGGAAATAAAGTAAAACACTTTAATTGGCTATTGATAATATTGTTTTTGTTTTAACTAAGGCGTTTCTGTCTTGTGCTGGTTTTATGTATCGAGGCTAGTTATAGTTTCAACAAAAATATGCTCTTTAGTGTAACGCCAACTTAAATGTGAATATTCATTTGTTTAATTTTAAATTTAAAACTTTACTCACCAGTTCACATGGGCCTGCAGACCTGTGGGTAAATTTTATTTTAATTAGTAAAGTATCCATAACATTAGCTCAGTTAGGGATTCGAGCAGTCCAAAGGCTTTAGCCACTGAGCCATTACGTCGGCAATATTCAAAACAAAGGTCACCAAACTCACCAGCAAAAGTCTTTAAATTGCCTGAATCATGTAGTCCCTCTTCACCAACCCATGCTCTTTTTCTCATCCGAGAGAATAATAAGTAAATACAAAAATAAACAAATATCATATTGTTTTGACGTTTTAAAAATAAAAGAAAAGTATTCCTTTTGTAACAACTTAGTAATTATACCACAATATTATTAAATAATAAACAAAATCTTATAGGGAGAATTCTTATAACTCTTTGGACGCAAAAATAGTAATAAGTGGTGAGAATGGTTAGTTAAGTCAAGTCCGCAGGTACGGTTAGTCTGGGCCATCTTCATATGGGCCTAGACAGCTATTAATAATTTGACTTCAAATTAACTCACATGACTCTGCAAAGATACTGTTCACCGCCCATTGGTGGCACTGACAGGTCTCCACAGTCGGTAGAAGATACAGCAAAAGCTCTGCTACTTGGGGAGTCACCAGAGTCATAGTCACTATCCTCAGGAGCAAATTTAGTAAACTGCTCATTAGTCATAGTGACCTAAAATTAACAGTACAAACAAAACTGCATAAATTTTTATTTAAAAATATCACAAAATGAAATTACTAAAACGTGCGAAAATTTATTTCCAGCAGTAAATTGATTTCAATATGATGTAATCGCAACCATACAACAAGATATATAATACAAAAAAAATTCTAATATTATAAGCGTGTAAGTAATAACTTAACAACAGACACTTTAGAACTCTACAGTGAAAAATAAATGCATTACTCTAGAAGTGAATATGAATAAAAAAAGTAGTAAATTACAATAAACACAGATTTTAGGAACAAGAATACTAAAAATGTAAAATGAATGTCAATATACAACAAAGAGGGAAAACCTATATTCCAAAACAGTAAAAGTACATGCAACAATAAAATATAAGAACATACTATCACCATTAAAATAAGGACATAAAGAAGACTGAATGATATCAAAGTTATAAGGCGCTGTGATAAATACATAAAAGATAACATTCTAAGTTGTATAAATAGCAATCATGGACGTAACAGTTCATCAATATAATAGTTAGATGTAAGAGAGGACTTGTTGTCCTAATCTCACCAATTGTAACACAATTTGTACAATAAAGTCATTTTTCATTTCATTTCTCAGGTTTTTGAAAAACCAGAAACAAATATTGTCATGGGGCGTCTCCAAGCACTCCCCATAATGTTTCAGGGCTGCCAGCAAAGAAGCCAGTCAAAGTGACTTCAGTCATGTGCTTTTGAATACTTGCCAAATCCTCAATTTCTTTATAGGATTAGTTGTGATAACTCCTGAAGTTCTAGTGGTGATCCTGTATGCTACCAAGTCCTTCCATTAACTAATTGGAGAAGACAGTTCATTTGAGTTAAATAACTGGAACAGTGTGTTTTGGCACATTAAGGTCATCTCTCGGCTAGAACAATGTAATCGATAGTTTGGAATTTGACTCTGCAGTTACAAGACTGACCATTTGCCATTCCTTTCTTATATTTCCAGTAGTTGCATCTGCCCATACCCGTACGAAAACAACTCAATATAGTAGTTTCTTACGAGGAAGGTTCATTCCACCGATGACAGACACAGGGTATGATACAAGAAACTAATCAACCGTCAAACATATCCCAAGTTAATGCCAATATATGGTTTTTGGCAAAAGTTTGTTTGAGAATAATAGAGAAAGCTAGTCCAAGATGTGGTTTTTCTAGATTTAAGTCGTCCTGCAGGTTGTGGGATATCTTGCAAAATTGGGAGCAAACGCAGTCGTATGCAGGACTTGTGCAATGGCTTCCCGCGATTATCCAGCAAGTTACTCCAGCATACTACAGTTTGAGAACCAATGTACTAGTCTATTACTCAGGTGAAAGCAGGTTAGGTACTTCTCTCTTTGTTGGATTGGGCTTTAGCTTCCAGGTTCAATATAATTATTGAAGGTGGCTAGATTAAGTACGAGCGTTCTTTCTGTTTATGATATGTCCTCGTGTTGAGTTGCGAGAGCAATATCATTTGCATATATGAAGTTTCTGGACTCTGTGTATGTGGCAGGAATATTGGCAGTATATAGCCTACATGGAATAAGAGGGGAAAAAACAGGTCCCTAAAAGAACTTACTCTGCGCTGCGACCCAAGCCGACTTAAATTTACTTGTTCAGAGGGTGGGATCCAAAAATTGCAACTATCGATGACACAGAATCAAGTTGTAAATAACAAACTCTTCCTCCAGACTGTGCCATAGGCTGTTGAAAGAGCTACAAATACTGCTGACGTTTTCTTTACAACCTCTTTCTCAATTAATTAAATGTGTCAAAGAAAGTACTTGGCCACAACAATTTATTACTTATGCTATTTTATAGGATTGCCCCAAAAAGCTTGCAACTTACACAGTTTTGGCCCTAACCAATTTGGATAACAACTTCACACTCCTCACATGACAATTAGAGTATTTATTTGTTGTCTATTTTGTTATATAGTAATATAATTGTTAGTGTTTATTTTTGTTATTATAGTTATTTCATATATATGCATATGCTGCTGATTGGTTGACTTAAATCTGTTGTTATCTTGGTGTTCTTGTTGGTACATGTATTTCATATTGCTAGTTTGATCTATAAGTATTGCATATATTTTTCTGTAAAAATGGTGTAACCGTATATGACAAATAAAATAAAATAAAAATAAAATTACAATTTTAATCATAATTCATCAACTAAAATAAAGAATTTCTTAAATTACATTACTTACTTAAAAATTTAACTTCAGGAACTAGGATAATAAATTATAAATATAAGACGAGAATCATTAACTTAAATTCGCACATCAGATTTAAATTCCTGAAAAACCAACACAACAACCCAACGTCAACGACACTAACCTAAAACCAACCAACACTTTCGTCGTCTGTATCGTTTAATGCTTGCTAGCTTGTTTTTTTTCTTTACGGCCTTCTTTTTTTCTTTCTAGCTTGTTTTTTTTCTTTACGGCCTTAAAGCGTCAAAGATGGTCCACGGTATACTGTACTGAACCATAGAAGAAGATCAATGGTAGTACTGTAGTTGAGTTGTTGTTGACGAGTTAACCTCATTAACACTTACATTAGTTAACTTTTGTTATTTTAATTAATTAATTAAATTCGTTACTATAAAAAAATTGAATTGAACATATATTAATCTTTTTTAGAAAAATGTTAATTGAATAGTTATGATTAATGTTTTATGGTACCCATTGTATCTCTACTTTTCATTTTATTCCTATATTACACCATTGCATAGCAAAAATTTAAAGTTTATAGATCTAAATTATAAATGATCAAATTTATAAAATTATTTTCAATAGAAATTGTTTAAAAATTCTTCTAGTTATAATATAGTTATCTATTTCACAGTTTATCACTAGTATATCTAATACCCAAATATCAGATTTAAGATAGCTTAGGGAGTATCAGATATAATATATCAGATACATTGTTTTATTGCTTCCAAAGGCCAATTTTACATAAATACAATTGAATCATAACTAATGTCTAATTAACATGCAATAAATATTAATATAATACAAAAAATAAGGGAACCCCGAACTCCGTAATTCTGAACTCGATGAGCAATGTTAAATTTCCCTATCCCTCATAATTGTACTTGGACCGGGCCCCGGTAAATTGTCCAATTCCAGAACTCCGTAATCCTGCACTGACTGACGGTGGCTGGAGAGCGCTGCTCAGTTTCCGAACCCGGCAATGTCAGATTCTGCAACCCGGTAACGCGCCGCTTTGGATTGGTCCACACGGCACTGCCCACGGGGCGGGGCCAGTAGCGCTGCTGCAGTGATGCACGTCGCTTTATCCCGCAATTCCCAAATTTCCCACTCGACAGCTGCACACGTTACGGGAGTTGGTTGATTGTTCGATTGCTACCGCGCATAAATCACGAACGGATAGAGTGAGTGTTTTCAGCGCAATTTGTTTGTTCTGTACAGCGATTCTTCGTATTAGTGCGGTGTAAATGTTCATATCGTCGTATACATTTACTTCTTCGAGTTAAAAATTAGATTCACTTTCAAAAGTCATGCAAATATGGATCAAAATTTAAATTGGACATTCAATAATAATTTGTATAACCTACGCCACGAGAGATTGCAGTATAGTCCCAGCTTCAAGACGTCACATTTTTGATCCAGTTATCGCAAAATTACTTGCAAAATTAATCCAGTTATCCAGTTACTTGCAAAATCATTCTTCGCAAAACGATTTCTATGCCCAGAAAAAGGCAGGGATAATGGATATAAAAACAACGTATAGTAATGCACTAAAATTTATCAATGTTCAGCTGTCATCTTTGGAGGCAACAAGTGTAAATTTTAGAAGTTTATACAGAGTGTAAATAAATATAATAAATAAATATAATAAATAAAATAAATTTTACCAGATTATTTGGGTGTCAAAACAAGCAAAAAGTGCAATATAACATGTGTCCTATCTCAAACTGGTTTTTGTCTGGCTGTGCGTATGTGTTTTTTACATAAACCTGAATCTCTCAGAAACGGTTTAAGATAAAATAACGAAACTTGGTACACATGTTTATCTATGTAACTATAATATTTCATATAAATTATATTTTTCTATATTTTTCTGTTTCAAAATTGCGACTGGTTAAAATTTTAAATTTTAAAAGATCTAAAACCTGCATATTTTGCGAAAAGGTTACAATAGACCTGAAACATAGGAATTTTGACGTAAAATCTAACGGTGTATCGTTTATTGAAATCGAGCGACGCATAATCGAGAAATAATGCAAATATTTAATGGTTAGGCATAATGGTAAAGCTGCTGAAGAGCTGAGGACGGTGTTATCAGAAGTTAAAATAAGTAAACAGCTGCTTGGTCAACAAGCTGGATGATCTAAATAATCGAAATATTGTATTTTATATTCAAAACACCAAAATTTTATTTAAAAGATTACTAAATTAAGTTGAAATATTACCTATTTGTTGATTTGAGTTGTTGGTATAATAAATTATAAATATCAAATAACTGCTGATGTTAGGCTAAAAACAGCTGTTTTGTATTAAATTCCAACGTCAATATCCAGTAATGTTTACTTCAACAATGTCCCCATTTGTTGTTTCTAATTCTATTGAATACAAAAAACTGTTTTTAGCCTAACATCAGCTGTGAATTGGTATTTATCATTTATTATACCATAACATCGATAAACAATAAGTAATATTTAAACCTATTTTACTCGTCTTTTCGTTAAATAATTGAAAGTCCTTTGAATATAAAATACAATATTTTGATTATTTAGACCTGGGGCCTGTTTCACGAAAGTCTACACTTGTAATTACTGGCCAGCTGCTGTTGTCAAATTTCGTTTCACCAATCTACAAGTGTAAACATTTCTACCGTGGTAGAGGCTGGAATTTTACAATTGTAAATATTATGATTACGTTGCACGAATCTATGACGTCATCTAAAATTGTAATTCACTATTGCCAACTTTGATTGTTATTATGAAAATGAATGTGGAAATAATATAAATTACTATATTCAATTTAAACAATACTGTAATGATTTATTTTTTACACATTTGTTTTTAGTGAATTTCCATAGAAAAAATGAACTATTCAAGCCGCCACCATGGTGAGACCCAGACTTGGTACTGCGAAATGTGCACCGATCCTGATCCCAGAACACGATTTGAGAATTTTAATACTTTATATATGTATATATATATATATATATATATATATATATATATATATATATATATATATATATATATATATATATATATATATATGTATGCCCTCTCTACAGGTCGCATTTTTGGCCCGATTATTACGAAATTTGGCACAAAAAAATGTGCCTTTTGTCATCTCGGAAGTTCGTTAACCAGATATATTGGGTTAACAAAAAGGGGGGTTTTGGGGGTTTTCCCACCAAAAATCGATTTTTTTTTACTTTTAAGTAGGTGTTTTTGAAAATTTGAAAGATCTTCTTTCAAATACGGTTAGAAATAAAAATTAGAAAAAAACAAGCCCTCAAACACCTTTCTACAATGTAATTTCGCTATAGTTATAGCAAAAACCCCGATTTTGCTATACGAGTAAATGATAAACAATTAAAAACAGTTAGTTTGAAAAGACAAGGGCATTTTGGTTATAAAGTTATGAAGGTTCTTAAATTCTTAATTTTTCGGAAATTCACGTCAGCGCCTAAGCTGCGTGTCTGCCTGTTTTTTTACTTTCTCCCATTACACGTTAGTGTATAGAGAAAGTATTGTGATCGTGAAAAAATTCGACCTCCATTTTTTCGCGGAAATATCCGTTTTGGGGTCCCCTGAGCCCAAAAAAGTGTTTTTTAAAAAATGTCTGTCCGTATGTATGTGTGTGTGTGTATGTGTGTACGCACCTCTGGAGAGGTAACGGCCAGGCCGATTTTGATGAAATTTGGCACACGTACGTTGAAAAATCGTATCTCTAGCCGTTTTTTTTTCATTTTTTCAAATTTTGATTTTAAACCCCCCATTTTCCGTAAAAACCGCAAAAAATATGAAAAAAATCATTTCTCGAAAATGGCTCTAACGATTTTGATTAAAATTTCACCAATTGTAGTCTTAAATTAGCTCAACAATATGGCATAAACGCTATGTCTGTAAAAATTCGCGTTCGGAAGTTATGGGGTAAAAACTAATAAACAAATTAAGAAAAATTGCTGGAAATAATCTAATATCCACTGATTTGCATAACATTTACACAATATACAGTGATAAAATAACCTAACATTATGACACAAACCGCAGGTCCATAACTCTCTTGGTTCAAAAGTTATGGGGTAAAATGTGTTACAAAATGGAAAAATCTCAAAAAATAACGATGTAATTTGATATAGTGAGGAAGTAAATTTATATACTGACGTAAATTTTCACCGTCAAGTAACCTATGGGAGAAAGTTTGTGACATTTACTTGTCACCCCTGGTTCAAATTGATGTATCTAATTATTTAATGAATTCACAAATGTATCATAATACATGCCATTGATTGGTATATACTCGCATTTATTGAGCTTTGCCTAGATTGTGACCTCGGTACCCTGACATCTACAAATGACAAATTAAACGTAATATCGTACACAAGATTTGATTTTACCAAGTCAAACTGTATACAGATGTCTACAGGGAGCTCGTTTACTTGGCCTGAGAAGTGAACAGTGTGTGACAGTGAGGGAGGTTAGGATGGTCTCAGTATAACTTCACTACTTGGACCGCGGCACGGTAGTGATGGAGAGGGGAAGGGGTGCGGCCAGCAAAGTAGGTCAATGTCAGTGGGTCAACGACCGCCGCGCAGGGTTGATAAGTAACGTCAGGTGCGCTGTGCTGCTGTGTGCTGTTGTGTGCACTGTCTGCCCCTGACCACAGTGCACAGTGTTCTCCTGCAACATCTGCAGTTATAGTATAGTAACACTACTTGTCATTAAATAAACCATAACTGTAATAAACCATGACATGAAATAAACCTGTAAATAAACCATAACACGTCTTCTTGGCAACCTTTAGAAGAAGTTAAATAATCTGCATGATACATTTCAAAGTGTGGAAGCTAAACGAACAAATTTTCACAATAAGCGTTTTTTTGTTAAATAATGAGCGTACAGTACCTACATTTTGAAAGATATTCTCAACAATCATGCTAATTACTTTTGATTAATTGATGAAGGCCTTAATCCGGCGCGTCGCCGCTCTCTTTACCGCTTCCTTACCCTTACGGTAGGCTTCTTGGAGATAATCATGCATATTGCTTATCTTAGGGTAATCGGTATGTAATTTTGATTACAAACTGTATAAATTAAAAGCCGCTTTGTTCCGAGGGAGTCACATAAAGCAGTTTTATTATCGAACCAGAACTATCAGCGTGGAAGAAGTTGCGCATTTGTAGTGTAACAGTGTTATAACCAAGGGTTAAAATGGATAAAAAATTGGAATGCACTGTAAATGTGCCTCCAACAATTGATATTGTTAGCAACCGAAGTCCACAGTTAAATTGTTAAGTATTTTTTAGAACATAGGCTATATAGTTTGGAAAAGTGTATTTGACATGCATTAATTTATGCATTTCAATATGTCGGCAAGGAAGTTTTTATTTTTTGAACTGCCTTTCAGATAGTGAGTTGAAGTCATCACACCTTTCTTTCTGAGAACAATGTGTTACGTTACGAAGACAGTAACGCGGTTCAAGAGTGGAAGATCGCATGTTCAATCCAGCCAGGGGCGAAATCTTTATAGCTTTTGCTTCGTTTATTTGATGCGTTATGATGTGATTGCGATATAATATTTATATCACACTAAACGTTATAATTTAATAATATACGGGTTTTTTACAAATTCAAATAAAATATATTTCTAGAGTCATCGATGTTTTAAACAATCTAGAATTAATATAAGCAAAACGTTTTTAGGGGACTTGACACAATCTAATGGTGACTACAGTAGTACTGTAAAAGCATTGACTATGTTAAGTCACAAACAAAACTACCCATGTTGAACGTTTTTAGGGGACTTGACACAATCTAATGGTGACAACAGTAGTACTGTAAAAGCATTGACTATGTTAAGTCACAAACAAAACTACCCATGTTGGTGATGCCACCCATTGAAATTCGACGTTAGTGGGTTTCGAAGCGTGGAAAAGTGGAAGATCGTAGGTTCGATCCCAGCCTGGGGCGAAAACTTTTTGCTTCATTTATTTGATTCTTTATGATGTGGTATAATATTAACATCTCACCAAATGCCGTAATTTAATAACATACGGTTTTTTGCAAATGTAATTAAAATATGTTTCTAGAATCAACGATGTGCCGAACAACTTAGAACAAATAATACAAGCAAAATAATATGGAAGAGTTTCTTTTTTATTGGTTCTCTCATGTTAGCTAACGATTCACAGTTACGAATTATACTTTTTGCGTCAGAGGCTAGGAGGCACTTTGCAGTTTTTGGCTTGTCAAAGTGTTTCGGCGGGTGAGAATGTGGCCAAGGCTATATAACACACCCCGGCCCAGCGGTCTTTTGTCTTGACTGGCGGTCGCTTGTTTCCCTCGGGCTGTTGTTGTGCACATGCACACGTGCTGGATGTGACAGGGCAGTGACACCCTCTGTTTGACACTGTGTTGTGTTGTCACTTTTTCCTATGTCAATCTGGTGTCCAGTCACCAGTACGTACGTAGTGAGTGGCGAGTGCTTGACATCGTAGCCTACGTGACCGCGTTCCTGTGCAATATATACTGTACAAATTATACTTTTGACACACGTTCTGATAATGTTTGTGTTTATCCTTTCTGTGGGCTACATACTAAGAACAATTAAGTTTTAATTGTAATTGTATATAGTTAATTTTTTATTAAGTGTTTTTGTGGGAATTTTATAGATATCTCTGTAGTGTTGCTCGCTCCTGAAGGACTTCCATTTATATGTTCATGATGAATCCCCAATTCAGGTATGTTAAAATTACTTTTTTACTGATAGAAATAGAAAGGATGTTCCAGTATTGGAAATAAATTGAATTTTCTTTAGATGCGCTTAATGCTGGAATGAAATCAAGATTCGAAAAGACGACGGTGACTTTTTATTAGTTTTTCAAACTTAATTGAATAAGGGGTGAACCTGAAAACCTTTTCGGGGACGATAGGTCTCCATGCGAGGCTATGCTTATTAATATTTTATTTTTTATTTATAAAATACGGGCTTGCATAAAAGAAACTGCTCAGCAATGTAAGTTTTTAAATATAGAAAACCTTATTTGGTCAGCTGATATGCAATACTGTTTTGATCTATCAACGTTCCGGTCAGCTGTTTCTGCAGTTATCTACTATTTATGTTTACCATTATGCGTAGGCCTATAGCAAAATCAGTTATTAACTCCAACTAGCGAAGCAGCCTACTCAACGTAGAAAAGCGAACGAGGGCTTGTTTTTGCGTCTTATTATCTATAACAATAAAAGTGAAAGGGACTCTGACTGATCGCGATATCTGACTATAATGAACCTCATGTAACTATAATGTCTGGAGCTCTGAAATTTGGAACATTGCTTCGGATAGACCCTTAGACACGTACTTAGAAAGGGTTTCCGAAAAATGCCATTCATATCTCCGTTATTTAGGAACAGATTTCAACAAACACTTATTTAATTTAAAATAAAATTTGTAAAGAAAGTTGTTCTTGTTGTAATATTTTTAAATTCATGGTTTTTATTTATTGCAATTCAAAAACTGTATATGGCCACCATTTTGTTTCGTATGCTTCAAAAATTTTGTGGATTTTTTCAAAAGTTTAACCTTTGATATAACAATTAGTTCAGTATACGTTAATAGAACACTGGGGTCTCTTGGACCCCAATGTAATTTTGTTGATATTTAGGGGAGAGTAGGGTAATCGTGCGCGGCGGCTAATGGTGCGCATTGTGGTTTTTAATGAATGAAACAAGTTGGAAGACTCCAGTAGGTGCTGCAGCCAAGCGGAAGACTCGACAACTAATACGCAAACCTCGTGGTTTTCGCCACCGCAACTTTTGAGGTTATGTGAGACCAAACGTCAAAAGTAGTGTGTGTAATGTTATTTTTGTTCCTAAGGAAATAGCAAGGTAAGGGCAGATCTTTAGTTTAAATAATACTCACTTGGTATTACAATTAATGGTAGTCTTTGCTTTATCGTTTGATGCTATTCATTTATGGTTTGAGCCCTTCATAAGGTAGTAAGGAACTAAAATACTTTTCAATGCAAGATCGGGTAATGGTGCGCGGTGGTGCGCACGATTCCCCCCCAAGTAGTTATATGGTAAGAGTTAAAATTAATTCCCCTTTTTACATTCTTGTTTACAGATGCCAAAGACATACACAAGGAAAACCGAAAAAGCATCTTATAGTAAAGAAACATTATCGGAAGCTCTTAAGGCAATTAAAAATGGAAGGAAGATCAGGGAGGTGGGGAGGTCATTTGGTATTCCAGAGTCTACTTTAAGGAAACAGATGCTATCAAATCAGCCGAAATTTCCACGCATTGGCCGAAAGGCAGTATTTTCACCAGAGATTGAGCAAGATCTAGCAGAATATATTTTAAAGTTGTGCAAATTATTTTATGGTATAACCCAAAAGCAGTTGCGTCGGCTGGCGTTTAAATATGCAGAGGAACATAACATTCCTCATTCTTTCAATCGTGAAATAGGACTAGCTGGTAAGGACTGGCTTTATGGTTTTTTGAAAAGACATTCAAATATAAGTCTTCGCCAACCTCAGGCCACTAGCCTTAATAGGATTGCTGGGTTCAACAAAGAAGAGGTCCAGTTATTTTATACAAATTTGGAAACATTGATGAAGACGCATAAATTTCCAGCCCACAGAATTTACAACCAAGACGAGACTGGGGTTTCTACTGTCCAGAAAAGATGCCCAAAGGTGTATGGGCCGAAAGGGGTAAAACAAATCGGTGCTGCAACTTCTGCGGAGCGTGGAAGAACGATCACAGCAATTTTTGCAATGAGCGCTTCTGGACATTTCCTTCCACCCATGCTGATTTATCCTCGCACCAGAATGACACCACTCCTTGAAAGAAATGGGCCACCCGGCGCTCTTTACGCATTTTCTCCAAACGGATGGAGCAATAATGACATTTTTATAAAGTGGCTGTTTCACTTCAAGGATCACGTTCACCCGACTGAACATTCTCCAGTTTTGCTTATCCTGGATAACCATAATAGTCATGTGTCGATTGATGTGTATAAGTTCTGCAAAAGCAACTTCATTCATATTGTGTCACTCCCACCGCACACTTCTCATAGGCTTCAACCCTTAGACCTTACATTTTTCAGCCCACTCAAAAATGCCTTTTATAGAGCATGTGATTTCTACTTGACATCCACCGGTCACATAAAAATAACAGAACATGATGTAGCAGGGCTTTTAAATAAAGCTTTTGAACAGGTGGCAAAAATAAGTAATGCCGTTTCGGGTTTCAAGGCAGCAGGAATTTTTCCCTTTGACGCTGACAAATTTGGTGAGGATGATTTTGCTGCTGCACATCATGATGCCAATGATCAGAACATTGTTGTTGAGATGGTAGACATTTCTGCAGCTGCTGCGAGCCCAAACCAAAGTCCCGAAAACACAAACAATGTAAACGAGACGGGTGTTGCCCCATCTGGAAATGGTGTAGTAAAAACATCCAACCAGAGCAACTTGGCTGACCTATATGTCAACCCCATCCCATCTACTTCCAAAGACAGTTCCTTTTTGTCGTTTGCCCCGATTCCAAAGAAAGTGGTGAAGCCAGGAAAAAACAAGGGACGTGCAAAGCAACACTCGGAGATAATAACAAGCACGCCTATGAAAGTGAAATTAGAAGTGGCAGAGGAAAAAAGAAATGCTAATGAAATTAAGAAAAAAGAAAGGGAGATGAAAAAAGCTGCACGTTGTTTGGGATTTGACAATAAGAAGGATAAAATAAAGAAACTAGCAAAGCCTAAAAGAAAGATAAAACATGAACATGACTCATCTGAAGAATCAGACATAGACGACCCAAAAATGTTGTGTCTAGATGACGAGTTTGACGACTTTGATAATAACCTATTGCCTTCATCAGTAGAAAAAAATTCAAGTGATGTCTGCAATATTTGTGGGGACATTGGAAAAGACCGTGAACTGTGGTACAGGTGCGTAAACTGTTCGTCCTGGAGTCATGCAGACTGCTCAGGAGCAGACACAGCAGAAAATTATGTGTGCTACTTTTGCCTTAACCCTTAAACAATGTTGCAATTTTAAATAAAAGATTTTTGTTAAGAAAAGTCTAAAGCTCATATAACGTATTGTTTAGCTATAAGATTTTCCAACATGTAAAATAAATATTGAGATTCGATTAAACAAATTCGTTCTAATTATTTAAATCCATACATCCCTGCGCACCATTATCCAACCACATGCGCACAATTACCCTATGGGTAGGGGAATCGTGCGCAAGTGCATATTGTTATATAATGCTATATATTTAGTTTATCTTAATATATATGATAATGGCAATTTTTATTATTCATCATCATTAAATACCAAAGAGTTTGACATGTATATTGGTAATTTTTGTCTAAGGAATTTGCGGGAAATTTTTTTTTCCCTTAGGTGCGCACCATTACCCGACTTTCCCCTACCATTCTGATATGTAAATTTTTTTTTTAATTTTTGGTTTACCCCTTTTACAGGTTTATGTAAACGAGCTGAAAGGTTATTTAGTAAAAAACAAAAAAAATTATAAAAATGTAGCAGCTTTTTTACAAAAGACATAAATTGTTTTACATAAAAATGCATTATTTCATATGACAAATTTTAATTAAGAAATTTTTTAAACAGGAATTAATCATCTTATGTTTTTTTATAGAACATAAACCAAGGAATAACTTAGTTTCATAGTTAATGTGCAAGTATTTAAGGGTTTTCTTATAATACCACCAAAAAGTCATATTTTTCTGTAAGAATTACCTATATGCTGATACAATATTGATATACCGACCGATGAAATAGGCATAAAGTAAAACAACTAAACATGAAACCACAAATTTTATTTATAAACTGTTAACTGCATGGGTATATTCAAAATTAAGAAGTTAATGTGAAAATTTTTTTGAATTATTGAAAAATTGGTGAAAAAAATACGCACGTTAATATAACACTGGGGTTCAGCAGACCCCACAGCAAGTTGTTTACTCTGCAGGTATACCAGTAGACCAGGGTCGATAATTTTTGAAACCAAGTTTTTTGTTTTTTATTTTTATTTATTTTTTTAAATTTTTTTCTACGAAATTTGGTGAAAACTTACCTTTTTATGTCCCAAATACACTGTAATTTATTTGATTTAAAATATTTATTTTTTCACCTTATTTTGACTTAATATCAAAAAAGCACCCTAATTTTCAATCGAAAATTCTCGTGTCAAAATATTAGCTTTTTCTAAAAAGTCGGTGTGCATTTTGTTCGTTGAAATCTCTACTTTGTGATGGTTAAAAAAAAAAAACATTACAATAGTAAATGTTTTCAGAAAATGCAAAAAATCGAAATAAACTATCTAACAAGTTATCTAGAATATTACATAAGGTAGGGTCCACGAGGTAGATGCGCAGTCGATTTCTGACGTCATCGGTTCGAATTATGGTCACGTTCAGCGCTGGTCAACACTGCCAACGGTGGTGGAAAATATCAGTGGTTTACTTACCATTCATCACACTGCAAAACTAAAAAGAAAAGTAGCGATTTTCCGTTTGCTTATTCTTTTTATTGTCTTATGAACTTGGCCAATTACTTACACATTGTAAAAGTGTTCATAATCATTAGATTAATCCTCAGACATTTATTACATATACGCATTACATGTGTAACGATCAGACCCGTACTCATTTCATTGCTGTCCTTGAACCTGTTCACTCTGAAACCAGCTGTTTTCAAACTGTGGATATTTTCAATTTTAAATAATATAACCTAAACTGATGTAAATAATAAACTTCAGTTTGACATTTGGATCAAATTGTAAACAAAAGGGATCAGCTGGTTTTGGACCGATGACGTCACAAACCTGCGCGTGGACCCTACCTTATGTGATATTCTAGATACCTTGGTAAGGCCCAGACCCTCCTAGCTCCTTCCCCACTTCTCTATGAAATACCCTTCAATGGGCTAAAATTTTCCGAAGGTCACTCAGGTATATGAATTATCTTATATCAGCAATAAATAGGCATCTACAAATATTATTTAAAGACGATTATACAACTTTCTCGAAATATTGTAGATGTCTTAATAATTATTAAATTTATGAACTAATTTGTTTGTTATTTACAGTAGTATATTTCGATTTACAATTTTTTCGGTTATCAATGTAGTATGGAATTTTACGTTTTTTGAATAATTAAAGTGTACATTTTAATAAATAGCTCAAAATTGTACATGATGATAAAAAAATTTTTTTGAATTAGAGTTTATTTAGATTTTTTGCATTTTCTGAGAACATTTACTATTGTAATGTATATTTTTTTAACCATCACAAAGTAGAGATTTCACCGAACAAAAAACACACCGACTTTTTAGAAAAAGCTAATATTTTGACACGAGAATTTTCGATTGAAAATTATGGTGCTTTTTTGATATTAAGTCAAAATAAGGTGAAAAAATAAATATTTGAAATCAAATAAATTACAGTGTATTTGGGACATAAAAAAGGTAAGTTTTCACCAAATTTCGTAGAAAAAATTTTTTATTTGAAAAAAATAAAAATAAAAGACCAAAAACTTGGTTTTTTGAATTTTTCACATCAATTTTGAGGTTATGTAAAATAATTGTTCATATAACAGTTGTAGATCTTTTTATTACCTACAACTTTGCCATTTAACTTTTTTTCATAGGACTTGTAGTTTTACCGGAAATCAAGATAAACCATTTTTTACCCTTAAACCCCCCCCCCCTCTAACTTCCCGAACTTAGATCGCCCGTAATTTATTTTTCCTTTCATTTTTATCATATTCCCCTCCTTTTCTAATAGGTTTCATCCTACTACTATTTTTTTTCACTTTTTACCATTTTTGAAGGCTTCGACCCTGGTCTACAGTAGCAGTCTGACAGTTGGCGGAAATAGTGCAAACTAATCCCAGTATTAACTTAATTTACATAGAAGTGAAATATCCTTATCATCTAACACCCGAGAGAAATAACTTTGTAAAGTCCGTTGGGGTCTTTTTTACAAAAAAACATAGTCATTTCATACACTTTTCAGCTGTTGCCTGAAAGACCGTCAGCTGGGTTGGCAAAATCAAAATAAAATTATTGTCTTGTATTGTCCATTTCGAATTACCAAAAAATAACAATAGCACCAAAAATATATTGATAAGGTACTGTGATACCGGAATTGACAGAAAGTTATAGCCCACTTCGAACAAAAAAAAACAAGACATAAATTAATAAAATATAATAATAATAACAACTTGAATGTAGATGTGATCAGTAATCGATCAATTGAGCCGTTCCATGTGGATTAAATTACGGTACAGTATTAATTAAAATTGAATCCATTGACCCAATTCCACTTGCATTTCTGAGCATCTTTCACGTAGCTTCCAAATACCTGCCAATCCCCCCAGTTCAAAAAGCACAGTATTCATCCTAGTCTAAACGATACTTTATAAAATACAATGTCTTATGTTTTTCAGAATAGGACATATCACGGCAAAGTAACAATAACATAATATAAGAAAAGTCTTCAATGTTAGCCTTGTGCGTGACTATTGCAATTTTTAGCAAACTACATCATTCAATCGTGACTATGTACAAATGATATTTTGTTCATCAACGTTATATTTACAATTTATATACAGCTAAAAATCCATATTCCATGGAATAAATCAAATATAACTTACTGCTGTATAGCAAACAGAAACTCTACATCTTCCAATTCCAATAACCAATGATTTCACCTTCTTAACTTCTTTGGTCAATTCTTTTTGTTCCAGAGTTTTATATTATTTGCTAATTGATTGAAAATCTGTGGTGAAATGAAATTATATTAAATACCGGGTGAAAAACTTTGTTTTTGTCAGTTTAAATAATATGTGTCCTTTTCTTTATCTTGCAGCAAATAGATTCATTAATCCAAGGCTTTAACTTTGTATTTACATTGTTGCATTATTTTATTTCAACTTTTCTTTTCTTTCCACAAGCGTTCAATATTTCAAAGGAACGATCATTATACGACGCATCAGGTTGACTGTAGTGTAGACAGATGACCGGTAGGCGCCGCATATAGCAGCTGATCCAGCCTAGCGTAATCAGTGCGGCAGCGGGGGAAGTAGGGGGAGCGGACATATCAGCTGTTCCACTCCCCCCGCCGCCCGCCCACACACACGTCAACCTGGACTAGAGAATGATCGATCAGTAATGTCTTTAACTTTTACCATTGCTTCGGCATATACCAAACTCGTAGTAGACAGTCTGACAAACTCATGATCGATACATATTTTCGACTGCTCGATTATTCTAGTTGGATCATTTAAAATGCTTTCCAAGGCAAACATTGACATAAGAGAAATACAATCATCTGTTACTGCATTAAAACTATTATTATCTACAATATTAATATTTAAATCTCCAATCCATAAGAAGTGTTTAGTGTTATTCAAACTAGTACTATGAAATATTAAAGCAATCACTTAATTCTATGACACATGTTTCAGCTGGGTAAAATTGCAATCTGTACATTGCCAGTAAAGACAATTGTATACCCGATATTTTAAAGGAACAATAAATCTGCCGAATAGCATTCTAATTCAGAATAATCTACATTTTCAATGGTTTATTTTACATATACAGCGACTCCCACTGCTGTGTGTGGCTCATTGTACTTAGCATAAACAATATAGTTTGGAATATTATAGAAATTGATCTAGTTCTTTTCTATCAAAATCTCAGTTAGAATAATTATACCTAGACTTACGTTTGCTGTAATTTATTCAGCATTTAATACCAAAGATGAAAATTCTACATTTACTTTTTACTTTTCCTCTTTGCAGTAGACTCCATGGAGCTTTGGCAGCGTCAAATCCTCTTCCTTAACGAAGGGGTGGGATTGGGCTAGGTTGGGTGTGGATTTGGCTCAAGGAATTCATTTAGGCAATAGAAGCACTTTTTTAGAAAAAAAACATTTTAACTCGCTCTTGAATTTGTTTACATTTGATATAGATCTTAGATTACTTGGCAGGTTTTGGTACATTTTCCTGCCCAGATACTCTGGTTTTTGTTCATATAATTTAAGTCTGTGTTGTTCAGAAAAGTTATATTTATGCCTATTATTGTAAATATGAGTTGTATTTATATATTCAGGTAAATATGTCGTTGCATACATAGCTATTTCAAAAATAAAGATACTTGGAACAGTTAAAATTTCGGATGCGATAAAATGCTCCCTACAGTGCTCCCTAGGCTTCAGCCCCAACATTGCTCGCAGTGCCCTTTTTTGCCAAGTGAAGAATATCTGTTTCTTAATATTCTTAATATAAATATTTATTAATAATTTAGAGCGTGACAACAACACGTCACATTAGAACACACATATAGAACAAGAAGGAGTTTTTTGTACGGAAACAATACTTAAATTAACTATTTACATCATACACTCTACTCATACATCATACATAAACAATATTATGTATGATGCGATACTTAAATTTACTATTTACATCATACACTCTACTTACCATATTTAATTACAAATATGATTGCTAATAAACTATAATACGCACACGTACATGATAGGTATTTTACTATAATCAAAACCCGAGGGACGCTATGATACAATAATAATCAACATACACGAGAGATGTGATTTTGTTCATCAACATATAAGTACTGTATCGTTATCACTGAGGCTAAAAATATCACACACATATTAGGGCGTACATAGGTTGTTTAATTTATTCAGATTTACAAAAAGTTTATTTTGTTCACCTTGAAGGAAATGTGGTTGATAGTTAATGCTATGTAATTATTTGAGAAATACATACGGAGGTATGTTACGATAATATGTTTTCAATCGTAATCTAATAATCATTATCTGTTTGAACATAATATAAGTACGACAATTGCTATAGGCTACTACACATTAGGGCATACATATAGGTTGTTTGAATACAAATCAAATTGACAAAAAGCATATTTGTAGTAGGACGACTGCGAGGAAAGGAGTAGGACAATTTCACGCGGCAGAGTGGCCAGCCTGCTGGAGGGGCTTGGAGGGGCTGGGAGGAGCCTGCGGCGGCGAGTGGGCGGGGAAACACGGTGTTGCAGAATCAAACATCACGGGGTTGCGCCACCGGACATTATTACTGGATTCTGCTACTCGAACTTAAGGCCCTCGTTGCCGAGTTGCAGAATTACGCAGTTCTAGAAATCATCTTATTCTAAACCAAATCATGGAGTTCCAGGATTACGGAGTTCGGTGGACTCAAAAATATAACAATAAGGCGACTTAATTTACGATCAGCTCATTAATCAGTAATGCATCAATGAGAAAATCAACAAGCACATAAGTAAATACTTTACACAATAGTGGTAACAATACAATAATTAGAAACAGGAATAGGAAACAAGCAGAAAGAATTTAAATAATAATCGCTTAGGAAAATGGTGACTAATAATTAATAACTGGATGATCTCACGCAGAGCAGACAATTAGAAAACAAGGGAAAAAACAAAGTAGTATATAGTACTGAGAATATGACAAGTAACTAAAATATGCACATAATACCACTGGACTGGAGGAAATCAGTTTTTTTAGTCGTTACAATGGTTGGAGTAACATTAATGTACTTTATAGTAAGCTCCTTTACACCCCTGGCCTTACGCTTATCCAGCTGCTTGCGTAACTCATCAAGATATTTGCGTTCATGTATGGTTCGGTCACGAGATACTGTAACATTAGCCAAATCATCTCCCGCAATAGAATCAATATTGAACTTTTTTAGTAGATTATTGGCAGTCTCTGCATTAGGAAATAAATATGATCTTGAGTGGTCTATGTTTTGAAGCGGATGGTTTACCAAGCCTGTAGTACACAAAATCAGGGGCTGACAGATCAATATCCTCAAATATGCGAGTGATTAGGGACTTTTTCACAGCACTGTTATTATCACAACTTTCAGGAATGTTATGAAGCAAAACATTGCGCTTTCTAGCAGAGCGATCAGAAATTTCAGAGCAGACTGATTCGAAGGTAAGATTAGAAGTTCTTTTCAAGAGCATTTACAGTTTGACTGAGTGAAACTATATCATTCTCAGCTTTTGCTAGACGGGGAACAAGTTCAGAGACAGTTTGGGATAGTTTAGTAATGTCCTGACGCAAAGCAGATATGTCTTTGGTTACTGTAAGAAGATCTTATTTTGTGGCTAGTGAATCCAAACTTTGAAGTATAAGGTTGAGTGTGGTTGAATGGGTACATAAATACATTGTTGGTACGGTAGTACATAGACCTTCTATTTTACCAATATAAGGTATATTAGAAGTATCAGATATAAGGTATAGTACTCTTCAAAGTATCAGATACTTTGTACCTGGTACTTAAAGTATCCGTATCATCTGTATCTGATACTCGTTAGTACCCGTTTGTCCACCTCTAGTTCCGTTACCGAGAGATTGAGGGAATGGGGGACAGTGACTAAACTGTTTAATTCCATGTAACCGTTGTATAAAGTGCTGTAGCTTGACACTGCTCGTGTAGCAGGTTCCTCGCCCGTGCGCACTGCGAGATGTTCATCCTCTATGAGAAGGCCGAGTTTTGACTATTTTAAAATTATAACAGTTGATTTGACCTTGTTGTTAGTAGTTACTATTTTAGTAGGGATAGATATTAGATATCAGGTCGGACAATAGAGGTTATGTATCACTGCGTGAGTTTTTAAAACCTGTTGATAAAAATATTGAAAACGTGATAATCGTACTGGTTGTTCATAATGTCAATTTTTATAAATTCGTAATTGTACATTAAAAACCAAATACGTTGCTTTCTAGTTTGAAAAGTGATGCGTATCTATCTAGTCTACTTGTTCTGACGAATGTAGACCTCAGATTCTAAACTACATGATTGGAATGTTAGGTTAATCTTAATGTATTGTATAGTTTAAAAGTGTATTTTTAAATACACTTTTATATTTTTCCTTATATTTTTCCGTAATTGAAGTAAATATTCAGTATTAGTATAAAAATTTTTATTTTAAAGTATTAGGACTAGATTAATTCGAATATACTTTTTCTACACCATGGCTGATAACAATTCTACACCAAGTAAGCCTAGGCTGTCTAATAGTGGTCATAAAATTTCACCTTCTAAAGTAAGTGCCAACTTCAAGAATTACATATTATAGTGCACTAAATAATAAACAATTTGGCTATCTTGGAATTATTTACAAAAATGTTTTATGCTCTTAATGAGGGCTATAAGAGTTAATTTACTTACAATATTTTCAATGTTTTCCTTGAAAATAATTATTTACTAATTTGTTATGCGAGTTTCGATAGTAGTATGTGAATGTACAGTTCTTGAGTATAAAAACAAAATAATATTAGTTACATTTGAAGCATATTTAGTATTTGTTATGATTGTTAGAAAAAAAGCTAGCGAAGCACAAAAAAGGACCTATCAGTGGAAGTTCATAATGGTTCACCTGATAACGATGTAGAGTTAACTTTTTACATCCCAACATTCTGATATGCTTTTTATTCTGTGGAAATCTCGTGAAAGTATAGCCAATTCTATACCCATTTCAAGTAAAATTTTCGAATTTTGTTTGGTGGCAAGAAACTGCATAAATACCAAACTAATTACATATTCGTGTTTAGCCTTAATACAAAAAGTAATTATGCACTTTCTTGCCACCAAACAAATTTGGAACATTTTGCTTGAAATGGGTCTAGAATTGGCTGTATTTTCACCAGATATGCTTTTTATTCCGCGGAAATAACGTATTTTACCGAAAAATTCGAAAAACCAATGTCACAACTTTTAGTATTTTTGTCATATTTCCGTTAATTTATATGGTACTTTAATCGTTTTTTTATTTTGATGTGTTTTTTGCGCTGATTACAAATTTGAAATCTATTTTTGTCTATTACAAATATTTCTCGAGAAATAACGGAAAAACTACTGTAGTGGCGGATCACGATTAGCGGCCATTACGCGATTATTATATACAACAACTATTAATCACAAAAACCGAATTCACCTATATTCCTGCCAGGCCAAACGCTCGAATTTAACGCAAATTACGAATTTTTTTGAGAAAATAGACAATTAAGATAAGTTATGTTTGGTTATGTCAGCAAAAAATTAATTTTTCGAGCAGAAAAAATAATTTTACTACAAAATCAGTTATATATTTGTGTTCAGCATAAAAAAAAGAGAAATGAAAAAAAAATATGTCGAAAAATAATGATTTTAAAAAAGTTGGTTTTTTCATTATTAGGTAAAAATCTAGTTTTTAAATTTTTCGGTAAAAAATGAGTTTTCCGCGGATGAAATCAAACTCCTCAAGAGATATAAACTCATTTTTCACCACTTTATTAACATGAAATTGTATTTTCAAAGGTGGGAAGAAAGTGCATATTTACAAAAAAAAAAAAACCTAGTGAAATGGAGGAAAGGTTTGTCAAAAAGTAATGTTGGTAATTATGCACTTTCTTGCCACCTCTGAGAATACGATTTCTTGTTGAAAAAGTGGTGAAATATGAGTTTATATCTCTTGAGGAGCTTGATTTAATCTGCGGAAAACTCGTTTTTTACATAAAAATCGAAAATACTAGGTTTTTATCTGATAGTGAAATAATTGTTATTTTTCAACAAACAATTTTTTTTTTCATTTCTTGTGTTTTTTTTGCTGAACACAAATATATAACTGGTTTTGTAGTAAAATTATTTTTTAGCCCAAAGAATTTTTTACAGATATAACCTAACTTATCCTAATTGTCGATTTTCTAAACAAAATTTGTAATTTGCGTTAGTAATTCCAGAGGGAATATAGGTTAATTCGGTTTTTGTGATTAATAGTTGTTGTTAATAATGATCACGTAATGGCTGCTAATCGCGATTCGCCGCGATAGTAGTTTTTCTATTATATCTCAAGAAATAGTTGTAATAGACCAAAATAGTTTTAAAATTAGTATTCAGCTCAAAAAAAATATAAAAATTAAAAAGATGATTAAAGTACCATTTAAATTAACGGAAATATGACGAAAATACTAATAGTTGTGACATTGGGTTTTTTCCGAATTTTTCTGTAAAATGCGTTATTTCCGCGGAATAAAAAGCATATCATGAAAATACAGCCAATACTAGACCCATTTCAAGCCAAATGTTCCAAATTTATTTGGTTGCAAAAAACTGCAAAAATACCGTAATGTTTTTTATAAAAAGTTGGGTTTCGCTATCAGATAAAAAGTAGTTTTTCGATATTTCTGTAAACACGAGTTTTATGCAGATTAAATCAACCTCCTTAAGAGATATTAATTCATATTTCAATACTTTCTCAACAGGAATTTGTATTTCAGAGGTGGCAAGAAAGTTCATAATTACCAAAATTTTTAAAAATATTTAATAACTCAAAATATTTAAATTAATGGTATAGAAATGTTTGGAATAACATTCTCTATTATAAAAAGAGAGATAACACAGATTTGTTACGATAGACTGCTTTATTATAGTACCATAACTTGTATTATTTTATTGCCTTAGTTTAGCATAAACAGCTGTGTTGATTTTCGTCAGCTGAGGTTAATTGTTGTTTTTTGACTGATGTGATTATTTATTTAGTGTGGGAGGTAAAAATAAGTAAAATAAAATTTAGAAGGTTGTCAATAAGTGATAATAAAATCGCTAATTGCGTGTATGACAAGAGTGATGAATCAGACCACATAAATGGCTTAGTTGTTATGCGTAGGATATAAACTCAAAATGCAGTATTTTTTAAAAAGAGCTTTTTTAATTATAAACATAGCATTGTGAAATATGAATTTATTTTAAGATAACTTAATGGTGTTTTAAAGAGTGCTATTAGCTCTGGTAAATGATTTTTAGCCTCTTGTCACGTCTCGTCAAACTCGGGCCAAAGTTATCTGCCTGTCCGGCCTCTGGTTTCAGGCCAAAACCTTTATACATTTGGCAGTCGAGCGCCGAGATTTGTGGCTAGACTAGATTTTTAGCCTCTTAGCACATTTTCAAGAATTGCCTTTGGGCTAAATATTTTATGTTCGCTTGGCAAAGCCCACTAACATGCTTTTAGGCCGCATATTTATAACGCCCCCACGGCCTGGGGTGATATCTGGGCCCTAGCCGGGCTTATGGCCTGATACGGTCAATTTTCATTTTTAGGCCGAAATTTTTCTAAGTCCTGGCCCGTGACCAAAATGTGTAATGAGTGCCTTTCATAACGCGACAAGCTCAAAAAATGTTTCAAAATATTTTTTTTGTAAATAAGTTAAATATTAAAATACAAAAAAGTTGTACATTTTTAAAAGTCCTTTTTTTATATTACAGATAATATCTTTATGAAACTAATGATACTCAAAATAATAAATTTACTTCATAAATAGAATTCTTATAATTTTTTGGTAAATACAACAAGCTCGACAAAAAGAGCCTGGGATTTTTGGATGTCAAATATGAAAATACCTGGAATTTTTGGAACAACTTTAAAAAAATGTCTGGCATAGAAAGGGTTAGTTACTAAGCAATCTTAGTGGCAGTTAAATCTTAGCCAGGCCTAACTACACTATTAAGAATATCAATCCCCTTACATTATTTAGCCTATCCTTAAATTGTTATTAAGTATGCACATTCTTGCCACTTCTATAAACAATTTCTTGTTAAAAAAGTGGTGAAATATGAGTTTATATCTCTTGAAGAGGTTAATTTCAACCGCAGGAAACTTATTTTTTAAGCCTATTTGATAGTGAAAAAATAACTGTTTTAAATTCATTACTTTTCAACAGTTTTTTTATTTTACGTGCTTTTTATACTGAACTCAAATATTTTTATGTTATTCAATCAAATTATTATTAGGCCCTAAAAGTACTGTACACTTTTTACTTAACTAACCAAAGATAACCTAACTTATCCTAGCCTATTTGTCTAATTACTCAACAAAAATTTGTAATTTGTGTCAAATTTGGGTAGGCCTATTCATTCATTTATATAATTATCAAATTCATCTGGAACCTCCGATGGTTGTTTGGGTGAATTTGGTTTTTGTGTATTTTAATTGGTGTTTATAATGATAGCCTAATGGCCACTAATCGTCATTCGCAGTGAAAGTAGTTTTCGCTAATTGAATTTTTTTAACTTAACAGAATTGAAATGAACTTAATCTGAATTTGAAAATAAGTTCAACGTTATTAGAACAACTAGCTCACACAACATTTCTGGCTCTGTACATAGATGAACTGGATATATTGGAGTGTTCAAGTAGAAAATCTATCAAAAACTCTAAATTTTGAACTAAATGATTTAAAAAAAATCTTATGCACTAGATTATTGAAGAAACATATATTTTCCCTCATCGATTCACATAAATTTTTCAGTATCTCTTATGGAGCTTACTCTAAATATAATTGAAATAAAACTAACATGTTCGCTCCAGTTAGATGCCGATCGTAAAGATGTGGGAAGGCTGACTATTCCTTAGAAAGTGCCATTAATTATTAGCCTAATGACAAATGAACAGCTATGACTTATATTTGAATAATTATTAGAATTACTAATCTTTCTTTTTTGTAGTGACTTTTTTGAAAACTGTTGTATCTGTTGTAACCCGTCCAACCATAGATTTACCATGGTATTGGTCAACTTGCCCACCCATATATATATATATATATATATATATATATATATATATATATATATATATATACTGTATATATATACCATGGTATTGACCGGACTTGCCCATTCATACATGTACAGTGGTAATTAAGTTTTGTTCATACTATAGGCATATACTTAGAAGGGATATTTTGTTCAGTGTCTTTTATGATACACATTTCATTGTCCATTAGTGGGTTTTATTTTAAAAACCAGTGAAAATAAGAAATTTATATAAAAAATTTGTGTGTTTATAGATTAGTTGTGATAACATTTTTAATCCCATACGTTTTGCGGAAACACATATAATTGTTTAATTTCACTTTCATTGTATTATAGCACTTCTTAACTATCAAGTAACATTATTAGTACCTATGGATATTCAGATTGTTGTAATTTTTCAGAATAAATATTTTCCAAAAATAAGCCTGGCTAATAATTTGTTAAGCAAACACATTAAGAAGAAACAACAGAACAAGTATATATGTGACAAATGTGATTCAAGATTTCCAAATTGGTGGGAAAGACGAGAACATTGGCTAGATTCAGGACATAAGAATCCAGAGCAGTGTCGATGGTAAGGACGTTTGCAAAAACTGTAGTTTTAATTAATAGTCGTTATTCTATGACTTAAAGTTTAAGAGAAGAGTTAAATAACATGCTTTATTTGCCGACTGGGAGATCACCACCACACAGCCCACTCTGTGTAAGGGCGTATATAAGGGGGAGCTCAGTCAGCTGTAGCCCCTCTCCACAAAATTGTACACAAAAAAAGGAAGACGGGAAAAAATAGTATACACACGTTCATTTTCATTATTTCCCGTAAGGCCCGTAATGTCATATAAGATTAGAGGCAATTTTTATCAACACACACTTATATTAATTGAATACCAAATAAATAAAATTAAATTTATTTGGTCAGGTGGAGCCCCCTCTCCAAAAAATGTTACACAAAAAAAGGAAGACGGGAAAAATAGTATACACATTCATTTTCATTATTTCCCGTAAGGCCCGTAATGTCATAAAAGTTTAGAGGCAATTTTTATCAACACACTGATATTAATTGAATACCAAATAAATAACATTAAACCAGAAATAAAAGTTGTTATTTTATTATTCTCGATCTGGAATAATTTTATATACGCACATGGATAGATAATACCAGTGAGACTAGGAACACATGGTCTTGCCGATTGCTTAAACGGAGGATCGACGGACGAACAAGATTTTTAGACACCGGGTGAAAGCTCCAACAGGTGTCTTTCACAAGATAATCTCAGTTGCATCCGAGATATGGTTCAGTAGAGATGTGTTTTATTACCAGTGCTTTATTTGCTTGGCCACAGACATAAAAGAAAACGCAACAGAAGTGTTTTTAATAAGAGTAAAAGCTAGCAGTTACCTTTATGGTAAGAATGAAACTTATTTATAAAATAGTTATTTACTGAGAATTGCAAGTAAAAGTTCATTTGAATTATAAGGAATAATGGTGTTAAGATCAAACGTAAGGAGGGGAGATGTTAAACTTTCTGTAATTGTTATTAATGTTTTTAAAATAGGTAATAATAAAAATATAAAACAATAAAATTAAAGTTTGGAAAGAATAAAAACATGAACAATTTATGCTTCAATTCAAAACAGTGAATTAGAGAACTGTATATACAAAATTTCTTCCCTTAGTTCATTTTCACGTTGCCCCAAAGAATGTGGTGCAGGGTCTCGGTGAGTCTGGGTTTGGCGTGTCACTCGATGGCCATCGTCTGACAGTATGTGACAGAGTTAAGACCCTTGGTGTCATTCTAGACAGTGGCCTCACATTCTCTGATCACGTTACCTACGCCTCCCAGCGTGCCTTGGGCAAACTGAGGGGGCTATATAGATTTAGAAGCCTGCTACCTGAATCTGCAAAACTACGACTCATGCAGTCTCTCGTATTATCAGTATTTTATTATTGCTATCCTGCATACGGTAATAGTATTTCCAAAGAGGATACAGAAAGGATTCAAAAAATCCAAAACTCTGCCGTACGCTTTATTTTTAACTTAAGGCGGTACGACCACGTTAGTCTTTTCAGGCAGTCTGTAAACCTCCTTCCCATGAAGGCCGTATGCAGGATGCTGACCTGCTGCATGACTCACAAAGTTTTAAAGCTCAATGAGCCCCAGTATCTAAGCGAGAGACTCTCATTCCGGGATGAGGTCTCACAGCGCAGCACACGTAACGGAGGAAAACTTCATTTTCCAAAGGTTAGGCTTGAAGCTGGGAGGAAAAGCTATACTTATTTCGGCCCGACATTGTACAATGACCTCCCCGATAACTTCAAGCCTTACTCACATGAAACATTTAAGGTAAAGCTTAGGGAAATGCTATTAAATGGTGAAATAGTTGATTAGAAGTTGTTAATGTTTAGTTGTCTAGTTATATAATATGTCTCACTTGTTGCTTTAGGATTAGTTATTCACTGTTCATGTTAGTTTTATTTTTGACTCGAGTTGCTCTGAAAAGCAGTGTAAAACTGAGAAACGCTTATGTAAATAAAGGCATTTTTATTTATTTATTTATTTATTTGACATTTACCGATGATGGAACAGCCGGGCAAACACCCGACGGGTTTCATGTGTACTGACTTATTTCTCACCATGTACGTCTACTTCGTCCTGATCTCGGATAAGCAATCGCCCAGACCATGTGTCGGTATCCGTAGCCAAGTGGCTATCTGGACAGTGGCGTAGGTTGTAATACTGACTGATAAGTCAAAACCTGATCACATAATCGGCGACAGGACAGCTACATGCAATAAACAACAATCTATCTGCCACCCTTGTTTGTATCAGCATGTGTGTATTGTAGGCATAGAATTTATGTCTACCCGGGATTGAAGGTTCTTTACTAGGAAACTAAGAGGCCCATGAAAAATCAAATGACATCTTTATTTTCCTTCTTGATTGTATGTTATGACACTTGCATTGTTAAATAGATCAATTTCCTAACAATTACAAATCACTGCATTTATTTACTCATATAAAAGTAATGTATCCTAACAAAAAATTTCATAAGTATAACAGTGTGACCTATTAATTAATTGTATAACCTCTAGAAGCCAAGAAAATGTTGTTTCAGGAAATTGATAAGAACTTTTTTTCTTAAAAAGTTAAAATTCTGAAATTTATAAAACTTATAGAAAACTTTCCTGCCAACAAAGAATTAAAACATAAATGCGATACTGTAATGGATTTTTAAATAATAAAAGTTTAAAGTTGATGCATGGGGAAAAATAATAAATTTTGGTACTTTTTGTTCTAACTATATACAAATTATTAAAATTTTAAATAAATTTTGAAAATCTGTATGGTAAGGGCGTTTAGAGGTATTGTTAAATTTAATACCTTTTCGGAGGACCAATTAACGTCCACGTTAGTAAAAGAAATAGTACAAAAGACGCTATTACGAACGATCACAGGGATATTCCTTTTATATGTAGAAATTAAGTAAAAGAACCAACTGTACCTTTAGAGGAGAAGTGCATATCTTGGAGTGAGGGCTGATCAGAGATGGATCCACCAGGCCTGGGATGTTGATGTTGTCTAGCGGTCAGTTCGGAGCATAAAACAACATTAATGAGAGGTCACAAACGTTAGAGAATTTTGAATAAAATGCTGGGTAGATCGAGAGAAGAGAGATTGAGAAAAAACACGATCACTGGTTAATGAAATAAGAATTATATGGTATAAGAGAGGCTCGCAGCAGTCGCGACGTGAGAACCGAGAAAACTGTTCCGCGTAACAGCATAAGTTACACAGGTGTTTTAATTCTAGGTAGAGGGGGGATCGTGTTGACGGGGTTCACACCACCAACCGGGTTAGCAATGTCACCTGATATTTGACTTTTGGCAAGCGCATGTGCATAGAGGCCAGTATTATTATTTAAATTTAGTAACAGGTGAATAATTTATGCTTAAGAGTTTATAAAAACCAGATAAGAGGAACAAACTTTTAAATTCCTTAATTATGTATTATAATTAACTATATTTACAATATTTATTACTAAGTACGGAACACTGTATATCATAACGTATAATTAAATATGAGGTAATTGGATTTGTCATAGGCATCTTAGTTTCTTATTTCAACTCGGGTACACATAATTTTTGTGCAGACAGTAAGTACGGTGCTGGGTGGTTGTGGATGTTCCAGTTTGTTTTCAATTCGTAATGATGAAATTTAAGTTAATAGTCTTTCTATTTAATTTAACATCTTTTCCACGACGATACCGGAATTCTATTTTGTAATAACATATAGAACTGAACGTTATGTGGTTAAAATGCAACTCAAACAAAATTGAAAAAGCATAGAAAACAACTGCATTTTTAATACTTCAATATCGAAAAATGTATTCCATGCCATTGATACATACAATGGTCTCTTATTTATTTATTTATTTATTTTTTTAACCTCATTTGACAATTCTCATGTGCCTGCAGGCATGTGGGTGAAGTACCAACCGTTTGCTCAGTTGGGGATTAGTAACATTATTACAGTTTTATAAGAGCTGAATTTTTAATAAACCATTACATGATGCATTGATGATTTTTTCTTAAGTAAGTATTTAACAAAGAATCTACTGGAACAGGATATTAAAGTAACGATTTAAAGTTAACTTTAATTCATTTACATATTTTAAAGTCTATCTTTTATAAATGAGCTATATTAATTCTTTGCATTGAAGGTCGTTTAAAGCATAATATTGTTTGTTTAAGACAGTTAAATTAAAGTTTAAATATTGTCATGTAAGACATTAATTTTAAAATTACAATAAAATTAATAATGAGTCATCAATAACAAAATAATAAACTAAAGAAATACAGTGAAGGCCCAAGATAAGTCAGCTAAGTTGCTCATTAATTATGATACCATTTATTATATAATTGTAAACATGGAAAATTATTTTTAATCAGTTTAACAAACTTTGGAGTTTATAGCAAGATAATTTTACATAATTCAATTGCATATTTACTGACCCATGAATGTTTTTGTTTTATTTAGGTTATTTCTCAATTTTGGTTTTGTTAAAGCACTTTTATTGTGGTCCTGTTGATTTAGGCCAGCCCAGCGCTCAAAACTAGGGTGACTCGTCCTCCCATATTTGTAGAGGTCGAGCATGGAGTCAGTGGCTTCATTTTTGAGCTTAGCCGTCCGTTTTATTTGTCTTATGTGTTCACATTCAATTGGTGTTCTGTTAAACATATGATATCAGTTTTTAGGCTGTGAAACAATAATCCAATCATATTGACCTTTTAGACGATTGGACGTATGACTTTTTAAAGACTTCTCTTAAGTAAATTTATAAACAACATTCTTAACTATCTGAAGAGTTCACTTTACATTGTAAAACGTAAATGTGTTACAACTTTTTACTGAACAGTGTTAAATCATGTACATACTGTCTACTTTTCACACTCTCTGATTTTGAAAAGACTTAAAAGGATGAAAGGGGTTTTGTATTATAATAACACTGAATGTAGATACTAAACTTGATTCCAAACTGTTTACTCTCATTTTGACCAATTAACAAGTGCATGTCAGCTGGTGCAGTTCTACATAAAGAATACTACTGCGATGAGAGTACGTGAATAGTGGTCAGCATTATTGTTTAGTGTCCCCAATCAAAAATATCTTGAGGTGACAGTTTTTACTTCATAGTTGGTAGCCGTTGTAAAACAATTAGCATAGATACTCCAAGATAACAGTAGCTCAATTTATCTAAATTCTACAAATGACAGGTAAGTAAGATTCACTACACCAGTTGAGATTAGCATGCAATGTTCCTTTTCAAAACCGGGGGATTTTTTCCAAAACCGATTCTCACCCTACCCCAAAAAAGAGCCATTTTGTGGCAAGTAACAGAGTTGAAAATAATTTTGTTGTCTTTAGTGGGTTTGGAAATGCAGGGTTGCAGTTGTAAGAAATATTTGTTTTAGTCGGTTCATGTAGCAACCCAGTGGTCTGAAATATTTGTTTTAGTCGGTTCATGTAGCAACCCAGTGGTCTGAAATATTTGTTTTAGTCGGTTCATGTAGCAACCCAGTGGTCTGAAATATTTGTTTTAGTCGGTTCATGTAGCAACCCAGTGGTCTGAAATATTTGTTTTAGTCGGTTCATGTAGCAACCCAGTGGTCTGAAATATTTGTTTTAGTCGGTTCATGTAGCAACCCAGTGGTCTGAAATACTGTGTATTTGTATATTTCTCCAGCTTTTGAATGGATAGTTTATTAACTTATTGTAAATAAATAAATGTTTGTTACAGGTGTGCAAAGAAGACTTTTACACTTCAGAGCCACATATGCAAACGTCATTGGGGATTGGCTACCATATGCTCCAACTGCGGGCAGATGTTTATGTTCAAGGAAGACCTAAAGAAGCATCAATTGCAGCATGATGACGTCTCAAAGTATCGATGTTCACATTGTGGTCGTCGAATGAAAAATGAAGAGCATCTTCTTGCTCATGCTAAGGAGCATTTCCTTAATGAAAAATTTGGCTGTAATGTTTGCGAAGCGCGATTTAGGATGAAGAAACACTTGGAGAAACACCTTATTCATGTCCATTTTATTTGCCAATACTGTGGTGGTACTAGTAACGATATGAAAGAATTAAAGAAACATTTAAAGATTCATGATGATTTAAAGTGTCTTTTCTGTCAAAAAGTGTTCTCTCAGAAAAATAGATTAAAGTATCATTACCAACTTTTACATGGCCACCAAGACTTTTATCAGTGCTCGCTGTGTTACCAAACGTTTGTCAAAAGAAGCACTCTTCTAGATCATTTACAGTTAAAACATAATGGCAAATCAAATTTCGTCTGTAAGATATGTGCCACACCATTCCTTTATTGGCAGCAGTACAAGAACCACTTTGAAACTGCGCATTTAAAAAAACTTGTAAACAAATTTGATTGTTCGTTTTGTGAATACAGCTCAAATGTAAAATTTAAACTCAAGTGCCATGTAGAGAAATCGTCTGGAATCGGGTTTTTCTGTAAGAAATGTCAGCTTCGCCTTGAATGTAAAGGAAGATTTGATAAGCACATGGAGAGTCATGGCAAAGAATCTTTGTGGACTTGTGACTACTGCCCAAAAACTTATAGAAGTGACAATGTTCTCAGACATCATATACAAGTGTATCATCAGCACCAAGCAAAGCCTATTAGTCCTCGAGTCTATCCATGTCTGAAGAAGGAATGTAACATGTACTATGTGACCAAATCCAGCCTTGCACGGCACATGAGAAGGGCACATTCAGACCCTAAAAATTCAACTTGTACATTCATTCCAAGTTTAAGTCAACCTAAAACTGTGCCAGCGGATGTAACACCTAGTGGATGTGGCATGGAGCAGGGAGTTTGTAAGGATAGGGAAGAGGATATTATAAATGAAGAGTGTAATGGATCAATCCAAAGCCATTCAAATACAAGTGATGAGGAAAAGCTTGAAAGTGTTAAACAATCTAATGAAAAGTCCGTTAAAAAAGGTTATCAAAGCCATTCAAATACAAGTGATGAGGAGAAGCTTGAAAGTGTTAAACAATCTAACGAAAAGTCCGTTAAAAAAGGTTATCATCACATGGTAAAGCCATTGAGCAGCACAGTTGAAGTGAATGTGTTCTATTGTGGAACGTGCCAAAAGTTTTGGTTCACAGGTAAGGTTCAGTTTAGAAAACATATGAAGACTCACGTGAAAAATGTTTGGGAAGAAAAGTGTGATGACTGCAACATTGATCTTGAAACTCCTGAAGAAGCTGTCAAACATTACGCGGAACAACATCTGAAAGTGGAATATGTCCAGTGATAGTGATTGTGTGAAGTTTAGTTTTAGAATTGCGTTGTTAAGATAGTTTTAGTATGTCATAATTAATAAAGCCAGAATATTTGGAAACAGTACAATTTCAATAACTCAACACTTTGTGGACCCAAAGGTCGTCGAATTGTCCAGAACAATGAAATTTTCAATAAGTTTTAATAAATGAACACATGATAGACTTGAATTACATCATAAATATACAACTTACATGTATGTGGTTATTCTATCTACAACCAAATATCTAACACAGTTCATCTAAATTTGTTGAAATATTTGAAGATTGTTTTTCTTAATTCGGCACCTGGCTGCATCATCATCACAGATTTGTTGGAAGAATAAAATATCCATTGCAAGCGATCCTTGTTGTTTCAAAAAACGCAATGTTTCTTCTATGTATAACACTTAATCCAAAACTTTGTGTATTCTGTTCCTTCGAGTCAAAATACACATAATCTAAAAAAAGCGGGACTTGCACCCCGTCAGCCATTCACTGGCGAGTTGCTCAATCTGTCGAATATCGAGTTACTGAGGTTTTACTGTTATCAGTTGGTTTTACTGAGTCGGCATCACAAAATCGAAAAAAGTATGTATAAAATGTCTTGCATTGTTGGCATTCAGTGTTTTTTGTTCTATACATTTTTTTGTTCTATTTTATTTAATTGCTATGATCTATTTTGTAAGATAAAATATTATTACTGTCTTTTATTATTTTTATTTCAGAGATACTACAGCTGTACTTTAGAAATCGCCAATGTTTATTTAGGTAATAATTAGTCAGTGAAGACATTCTGTTTGTTTACATTTGTCTATTCCAGTTAAATTTGGCTTGTTGAGGGGGATTTTACGATTCTAGTTATTTTGTTATACTAAGTTTGTATAAGAGAACAGGAAAATAACTACGGTTCTAGTAATGATTGTTGGAAAATATTGGAGGACTAGATAATCAGATTTGGAGGTGAATATACCGGGTGTTTCAAAATGAATAGCGGGGTTTTAAAGTGTTATAATATTTATTACATCAAACTTACAGCCACAAGTGATATATCAAACAAAAGAGGAACTCAAACAGTTTTACATAATAGCCTACAAGTGTTCAATGTGAGCACCATTCGTTACTCGGCACACGTCAAGACGATATGCAAGTTCTTCCCAAACTTTGGTTAGTGTCTCATTAGTAATTGCCGCAACAGCTGTTTCAATCCTGTTCCTTAGTTCGGGAAGGTTGGCTGGCATTGGAGGCACATACACTCGATCCGTAACCACCCACCCGCCCATACACGTACTGTGGTATAGATCCACCCACCCGCCCATACACGTACTGTGGTATAGACCTACGCACCTACCCATACACGTACAGTGGTACTGACCCACCCGCCCACCCATACACACACAGTGGTATTGACTCACCCACCCACCCATACACGCACAGAGGTATAGACCCACCCACCCACTCATACATACACAGTGATATTGACCCACCGCCCACCCATACACGCACAGATGTATTGATATGGGCGGGCGGGTGGATCAATACCAATGTTCGTTTATGGGCAGGCGGGTGGGTCAATACCAATGTTTGGGTATGGGTGGACGGGTGGGTCCATACCAATGTTTGGGTATGGGCGGGTGGGTCAATACCAATGTTCGTTTATGGGCGGGTGGGTCAATACCAATGTTCGTTTATGGGCGGGTGGGTCAATACCAATGTTCGTTTATGGGCGGGTGGGTCAATACCAATGTTCGTTTATGGGCGGGCGGGAGGGTCAATACCAATGTTTGGGTATGGGCGGGCGGGTGGATCAATACCAATGTTTGGGTATGGGCGGGCGGGTGGGTCCATACCACTGTTTGGGTACGGGCGGGCGGGTGGGTATGTGTTCCGATGTTCCAAAGATAGAACCCCAAAGATAGAAATCACACGGCGTTACGTCGGGTGACCGTGGAGGCCATGGATAACAAGCGCCATCATTAGGCCCCTTAAGCCAATCGCGAACCTCGTTATGCCAGTGAGGCGGCGCACCATCTTGCTGAAAGACGAAGTTCTCTGGTTCATCCTGTGTCAGTTGAGGGAAGAGCCATAGCTGTAGAGTATCCAGATAAGAGGGACCAGTTACAGTTGCTTCACCAAAAAAGAAAGGACCATAATCTTTCCGTTGGGATATGGCACAAAAAACATTCAATTTAGGGGAGTCTCGTTGCACTTGTTCCATCATGCGGGGATTTTCTGAACCCCAAATCCGAACATTATGGGTGTTTACTTGACCACTAAGGTGGAAGGTCGATTCATCACTGAATACGACAAGATCCAGAAAATTTTCATTGTCATTCAACAACATGTCGTTAACAAAGTTGGCACGTAAAACATGGTCAGTAGGCTTCAGAGCCTGTAACAACTGCAAACGATAAGGAGGTAGTTGCAAGCGTCGCCGCAAAACTCTCCAAACAGTCGTCACAGGAATTGCTAATTCACGACTAGCCTTCCGAACGGATTTCATAGGGCTACGCGTGAACGAATTACGCACTTGCTCAACGCTCTCTTCACTAGTTCTTGGTCGTCCCGTACTCTTGCCTTTACAAAGGCAGCCAGTGTCTTCAAACTGATGATACCATCTACGAATATTGTTATCACCTGGAGGATCACAACCGAACTTAATCCGGAACGCACGTTGCACAGTAACAACAGATTCCGTCCTTGCAAACTGTAAAACACAAAACGCTTTCTGTTCTTTAGTCGCCATCTTTGCTACCAGCGCTTTCTATCGGATTGCGGCAGAAACATTCCGCACTGATGCCAACAAACAAAACTGTTTGAGTTTCTCTTTCATTTGATATATCCCTTGTGGCTGTAAGTTTGATGTAATAAATATTATAACACACTAAAACCCCGCTATTCATTTTGAAACACCCGGTATAATGTAACCAATATTGAGGAACAGGGGAGATAATAATTTATATATTTAAAATAATGAAGAAAATTTATATAAAGAGCTAATGACATAAATTGTATAGATTTTTAGATTCATTGTATTAATATATATATATATAATAAAGCAATTTAGTTTTATAGGGGTTTTTACATAGTAGAATACATTGTATACAGGAATGATACACGTTACAATACTACAAACAAAAACAACATGTGAAATTGTTTAAATTTGAAAAATCTTACTTTTAAAAAACTCAATATATTTTTTTTATTAAACAAATAGTACAACTAAAAAATGGATCTCTAGTTAATTATTAGAAAACTTAAAAAATATGAAGGTTAACTATGTTTAAGCAAAAAAATATTTTTATAGTGAAACATAGCTCTTTTCACATTTTTAACATAATTCCAGTGACCGCATAATAATTGAGTTGTCAGTGGTTTGGTAATTCTGTGGTTCACACCGTGTTTTCCATTATAATAATTATTATGAATAGACATTAAAAAAATTAATCATAAAAACATGATCGTTTTAAAAACTCAATAATATGTGTAATATTGCAAAAATGGATTCTGTAAACAGGAATAGGCTTTTAAATGGTCTATGTTCATCTAGCTTAAGTTTCAATACTACAATGCAATAAAGTATTCTAGCGAGAATATAAATAATCAAATGATAATAAAAACGTAATACAGTACTAAACGTAGAAACCCCCCCCCTGGGCTGTTTGAAGATGATGCGGCAGTGAGAGCATATTTATTGCACAGACATAAAATTAAGTTAATATCATCTACTTCTATATGGTTTAAAACACTGGTGGTAGGATTGCAGTAAAGAGAAGTAAAGCTTCCTATCTCAATGAGACAATACAAGTTTGTATAGAGATTGAATTTGTAGTAAGAGGTGTTTGGTTTTTAATTTTATCCTGTTAAGATTTTCTGTTTGTCCTTCTAAATTAAATAGAATTCTTGTTATTGAAATAGTTTGCCTCAAATAATTATGTCACAAAGGTACTTTTAAGATCGAATTTTGGGCTTCAAGAGGATTTAAAAACATTTGTGCTGTTTAGGATTTTATGCTAATAAAATTTGGGCTATGAAGGTTCTATTGCATTACTATAGTCTAAAAACATACAGTCAGGACACTTCCGTTGCAGCACTTCGGAGCTAGCGTTCCAAGTAGCCAGCCAGAACAACTACGCTGCATTAAGTGCCGTAACAGAGTATTAATCATCAGTTATTCAGGATTTACTAATCACAGTTGTGGATGTAAACAGTGCAGAGATACGCATTGCTGGCCACTAGGGTCGCTAGTATCTAACAGTGTCGTGACCATGTTGTTAGACTGTGGTACTAGTATACAAACTTAGATAGTAGAGGTGCAAGAAGAAGTGAAGGTGAAATGTGGAGAAGATATGCGTTTTTAAATAATTCTGTGACAAGCTTGTTATAGGAAACAGTCTGTCAGATAAAATATGTCATTAGTTTTTTATTAATTTATAGGTTTTTTAACTGAAATATATTAAGTTGTGTCTTATTGTTTAATAATACAAATTAGTTCATAAGACTAATTTATATTATTAATACAGAGTAGCGTGAGTTTTATACATAAATCTGTAACAAGCTTGATATTGGAAACAATCTGTCAGATAAAATATATGTCGTTGATTTTTAATGAATTTTTAGGTCTTGTTACTGAATAATTAGGTTGTGTCTTATTGTTTAATAATATAAATTAGTTAATACATACAGAGTAGCAGTTTTTTTGTTTGCTCGAAAATAAATAGCCACTATAAACATATTCACTCACTATTGGAGGACTAAATGTTTATACGACAATATTTTCCAACCTCACTTGCAGAAGGCTGTAAGTTTGAACAAAGAAGCGTCTGGACTGTTGTCCCTAGAATTTGGTGTCTGGGATAGTTGCCCAATCAGACTATGTGTAAATCAGGGCTTGAAGAGTCAGTTAGAAGTATCTTGTATGTTGGAAGTAAATATCTTTTTTTATATATACTGAGAATGCAAAAATACAGTTGCTTGTTTGTTATGTTTCTTTTACTTTCTCTTTCATTAATCATACTTTGAATCTTCTTTATATATTGATTGATACTATTGTTTGTTTTATTAGAAACAATATTTCTTGTAACTGTTTGTGAGTTAATAACAAAAAGGTCAGTTTTACCCTTTTAGTGCCATACTCTTCACACATTCCCTATGCCATGCGAAAAGTGCCGGGTCATTTTTGTAAAAAGTGTAAGGTTTAAGGTAAATGAATGTAGCATAACATGTGAGGTTTTTGTAAACATTTTTCAGTTTTTTTAACTTTAAGGAAATAAAGTGTTTTACAAAAATGTATAAAAATATTATATCTTATTCTTATAGTTTTATTTGTAAAAATATAAAAACATATAGTTACAATTTTTTTCTTTTTTTGCAACTTTGAAGTTGCATATGTTTTTTAGAAAATGTTTGTGAGTTTTGTTTTTATACAGTTTTATAGAAAATTTAAAACTTAACAATGTTACATCATTTCATTTCTCATACTTACAAATTATAGTTTTACAAAAATTAACCAAAATACTAAACAATTTAATTAATAAACAACCAAATGATTATTTCTGGAAAATAAAGTTTGTTAAGTCATCCATACATTGTCTCTAACAAGTATCTTATACATATAAATATTATATTATATTTTTATAATTGATTGTATTCTTCTTTTAGATAAAGATTATAAATATAGCAGTAAAAAAAATACAATAAATCAATATTCAAATTATAGTATAATTTTCACAACATACCACTTTGGTCGCACTGACGTATTCCTGCCGGCCGCTTATGTTTTGTGCCGTCCAATGATGTTTCTGCTTTTTCTGTCTCTCTCACTGGTCTGCTGCACGAATAAGCCGCAATCCAATAGCAAAAGTGAAAACCGTAATTGTCGTATTGGTCTTACTCTAGCGGCATTTGAATGAAAAGTAGAATTGCTCTATTAGAGATACGAACTGTCTTTCACGTCGACAATGGTGCACTCTTAAGGGGTAGGTGTCACAGAGAATCGCAGCACTAAAAGGGTTAAATTAAATATATTAGGAGAGATAGGGCATCAGCAAAACATACCTAAGAAGACAAATCCTGCAGTAGAGAACACGTAAAGGGAATTCACATATCTCAAATGTTTATTGCTAATTCTCTCCTGTGTTCTCTACTACTGCAAGGTGTCGGTGAAGTTGTCTTCCTAGGTAAGTTTGCTGATGTCATCCCTCCTAATATACTAACTCCCGGCCTAGTGATCTTTAACCTAACCTAAAATTAGTTAAAAATTTAGAGAAATATTTTCTGCCTTTGAACGAGAAATGGTACAAAGTGAGATATTATGTAATTTATGGGACTTTAATGTTAAACATTTTGTGGTGTAGATAATAAACTTAATTATGCCTTTAAAATTTTTAATATGTGCTTTTTAAATTTTTTTAGTCATAGAGTTAAGCTTTTGTCGTTCTATAGAATTTTCCTATGCCTTTTTTATTTATTAATAAAATTACCTGTTTGACCTATTTTTTTATTTTTAGTCTATGAACCCAGAATGTTACAAAGTGATATTTTACACATTGTATTGAGAAAAAAATGGAGAAACCACTTTCAATTTTATGTCCAAGAAGTTTTACAGCCTCTCTCACCAGCTATTTGTGTTGAAATTATTAAAATTACTTACAGTACAATTTTTGTATTACACACATAACAACATATTTAATCTAATATATACTGTACTTATTTTATTTACTAATTAAGAATGGTAGAATACAATAAAATTTAAATGAAAGAAATGTTACAATCTTTACTTACAAATGTTGACTGTTGATCAGAAATAGCTTTAAAAATCAATGTTCTTTACATAATTGTTAACTGGCCTTTATAATGTTATTGAATAAAATTGTTTCAAATTTGAATCATGTACTATATACGGAGCATAATTACAAGAAGGAAAAAACAAGAAATTTGTTAAATATTTTATAGTTATTTCATATTTTTAAGCACAGGATATATTTAAGACTTTTTCAACTTACTGTTATACATATTGTATTTTTATTAAATTGTACTGTAGTGGCAATAAATTGCTTTTATTTTTATCTACTCCTGTTCTTATTCATAACATTTCCTCAACTGAAAAATAAAAAAGTTAAAAGATGTACTACTTAACAGAACATCTTTTAAGTACTTAACAGAACCCCCAAGTAAGTCTTGAAATAAGGTAATGTTTTCTTATATAGCCATAGTAAATTTGACTAAACATAACCATCTTTGAAGAGATACATCAATCAATACAAATTCTTGATTCATAAAAGGTGCCCAGTGTACGTTGAACTTTTATGAATAAATATTGTTGTGATATAATGTTCAAATAAAAAAAATATATGTATAATAAATGATTTACTTTACATATATTTATGTAGAACATGCCTTGTCTGACTCATTTTCAACATGCAGCTTAAATAGGTTGAGCATTGAAATTATGACAGAGTATTAACATTGAGTTTATACACAAATAGATTTCCCATCCAATGTTAAATTTTGAGTCTCAAAATATCAGCTGTTTTTGTGGTCCATTGTGGAGCGCTAGTGTAGCTCCATGTAAATGTAATGCAGTTTAAAACAGCTGTGGTTGCGGGCCACACTAACTAACAAAATTACTGCCACAAATATTCCTATTAGATGGTTTATCTATTGTAAGTGTATATAATCAAGGGTATTAATTAAATGAGTAATAAGTTTGTACTAAAGCAGAATTTTGTAGGCAGAGAAACAGCTCTTGAAATTCCCATTTACCAAAAACAACATTGATATCTACTATCCCCTTTAGTTCTACAGTGTCATGTCAGCATTGGCATGATCTGGTCAAAAAATGTAAGGATTACTTTCAGCGACACGATATATTTTATGCTGTTCTTTTTTACGTAACTATCTGATATAGTTGTTGTGTTGATCCAAAATATTGCGCTGTACTTTTTTACGTTACTATCTGATATAGTTGTTGTGTTGTTCTAAAATATTACGCTGTACCTTTTTACGTTACTATCTGATGTAGTTGTTGTGTTATTCTAAAATATTACGCTGTACTTTTTTACGTTACTATCTGATATAGTTGTTGTGTTGTTCCAAAATATTACGCTGTACTTTTTTACGTTACTATCTGATATAGTTGTTGTGTTGTTCTAAAATATTACGCTGTACTTTTTTACGTTACTATCTGATATAGTTGTTGTGTTGTTCCAAAATCTTAAGAAATATTATTTTTCAGTGTTTGGTTGTCTGTGATCAGATTATTCTCTTGTATTTGATTGAAATTATGAGTAGTTATTTGAGTTTGATTATGATTGGAAGCCACTTTTTTTCAAGGTTTTCGACAATTTTGCAAGATAATGATGTAAACTAACATGGGCGGGTCTAGGCTATTTGTTGAACGGTGAGGCTACTGACCCTCAAGTAGTGGCCAATATGTTTAACTCGTTTTTCACTGGTGTTGCTGATCGTTATCATTCAGGTTTTCCCTCTCCACTGTCATCTACAAGACCCAAATTGTCGTCTATCACCAACTCCTTCTTTCTGACTCCTGTAACAAGGGAGGAAGTTATTAACATTATCACATCCCTTAAAGTCAAGACATCTTCAGGAATGGATGGTATGTCTTCTAAACTATTGAGGGATAGTTACGAGGTCTTGGTTGACCCACTAGTCCACTTAATTAACCATTCATTCCTGAATGGACAGTTTCCCGAGGTGCTCAAATCATCAGTCGTTCTACCATTGCATAAAAAGGGGTCTAAGGATGAGATCGATAATTTTAGGCCGATAACTCTAGTCTCGACGTTTTCTAAGGTCATAGAAAAAGCTGTTTACACCAGACTCATGAGTTTTATGTTAGATCACGATGTGCTTTTTAAGCAGCAGTTTGGCTTCCTAAAAAATAAATCCACTCTTGACGCTATGTTTCACTTGACCAACCAAGTAGTTTGTGCTCTGGATAGGAAGTTGTTTGCCGCAAGTGCTTTTATTGACCTCACAAAGGCGTTCGACTTGGTCGATCATGAGCTTCTTTTGAGTAAGCTCCAACAGTTGGGAATCAGAGGCAATCCGCTGAAATGGTTCCGTTCATACTTGTGTGGACGGCGACAAGTAGTAAAAATTCCATTTGTCGATTCGTCTAATGCACTTCAGTATTGTTTTTCAGACGACTTACTGACCATGACAGGCGTGCCACAAGGGTCAGTCCTCGGGCCATTACTTTTTTTTGTTGTTCATAAATGACATCAGTCTTGGAGTCAACGATGCTGATATATGTATGTTCGCCGACGACACTACTTTAACAATGATAGGGCCCTGCAGTGAGTTGCTTGAGCAAGACATGTTTGTAAAAGCTAACTGCCTGATTGAATGGTTTGGTGGCAATCGTCTTCGAGTAAACTCCAGCAAGACAACATTATTGGAATATTCCATACGTAGCCATGACAGGGTAGGTTTTTCTTGTTTCCTGGACGAAACCCAAGTACAATCGTCTGACAGTGTGAAATTCCTCGGAATTATAATCGATGAGAACCTTAACTTCCATAGCCACATCAAAAAGGTGTCACTATCCATCAGCTCTGGCATTTTTATCCTGCGAAGGCTTTCCCTTTTTACAGACATAAATCTCCTCCTGACTGTATATTACGGTATCATCTATCCTCACCTGATGTATGGTGTTCCAGTTTGGAGTGCTCAATCAACCAGAACCGAATACTTATTCAGGCTCCAAAAAAGAGCCATCAGGGCAATTTTTAGACTGAAAAAAACCGAATCTTGCAAACAAATTTTCAAACAGAAAGGCATTTTAACTTTCCCTTCCATCTATATTCTGGAAACCCTTTTATTTGTCAAAAAAATCCACAACTTTTTACCACATCCGCCCATTCGCATAAGTATAATCTCCGAAACAAACTAAATCTGGTAATCCCGAAACACAAAACTTCTTTTTCTGAAAGACACCTCTTACAGGCTGGAATACATCTGTTTAATAATTTACCAGATCACCTAAAACAAGAACAAAAATTGGTCAAGTTCAAACGAATTTTGAAAGATAAACTAGTAGAGGCAGCTATATATAATGTGAATGAGTTTTTTTCTATCTTTAGTGTACCGGTAAGGTAAACATGTTCCTTAGTTTTAGTGAAATTAAGTTATTTTGAGTTATTTTAGTATTGTAATGACAATTAGTATTGTATATAAGTGACAAATGCCCATGTACAATTTTGTATTCTTGGCATAATAAAGAAACTTGAACTTGAGCAATATCGTCTTGTATGATATCTACACATCCAATCACTGGTGGTGGTTTGGAAGTCACCCTTAACCCATTGGTTCCCAGGTTAAGTGTTAGAGATGGCTTCTTTGCCCGGTAAAATAAGACCTCATTTAACTTTTTTGAAAATCAGATTTTATGTAATACTAGACAGAATTGTTAAAGCTTAGCGGCATATATTATGTGATAATGGTGGTGAATTTGTATTTTTAAGTTCTCTCATTTATTTGGTGACAAAAAGGTTAATCTTTTTCAAGTTGTTGGTGATTCGTTGTATTTTTAAATAGTATAGGCGAAAAGTCTGAAACGAATTTTCAGTCCAATATTGTATATCTAACTTAATAAATTTGTAATGCTTATAGTTCTTTTATTTTTGATTTATTTATCTATTGCCATTATGTTAAAAATGTTGGTACATACCTACTGTACATTTAGTGGCAAATAAAACAAGAGGATATTAGGTACATCAATTTTCATCAATTTTTTCTGATACTGAAATTTGTAATAAATTTGGGTAGCTCTTTTGGTGTGTGTAGGTTAGACGTGTTTTATACTGTGGTAAGGCCATAACACAAACGATTATTGTTATTTTAAATCAGTTGTTCTATATCAGCAAAGGTATGCAAATAAATGAAAAAATTTTGCAATTAATTAACAGTAGTAACAAATTTAAATTGTGAATCACATAAAGAAAAAGGAATATGCACGAATCTAAGCTAGTAAAATTGTATAGTTGCAAAATGACTAGAAATATGTTTTGAAATAAAGCAAGAATGTTAGAAATAAAGCTGGAAGGTCACTTGCCAATTTCAGTCTCAGAGAAACCACTGAGGATGCCACATCACAGTATGGGCGAAACGACTGGTCATCTTGTAAATATTGTAGATAGTACCTTGACGCGGTTGTCACCGGAAACTGTAGATTCTAGTTATGACACCGGCCGCTTAAGCCTAAGTTCTAAGAGAAATATGTTTATTGCTTATAACAGGTATTATTAAAAATCAAGGCAAATTCAACAGTGTGCCATAAGTAACACCAACTTCGGTAAATGATTATTCTTTATGGTTGTTGATCCTGCTGGTTTTTTGTTGTTCAGTTGCACATTTTATCACTATTTTGTGACTTCCAGTGACACTATAATAGAGGTAAAACTAATACATTTCAGTATATACACTTATATTTGTCCATGCAACAGAACTGTACTTAACCATGAACTCAGGTTGACTGGCACAATGCGACTTTGAGTATTGCCACTTGCTCCTGTTCATGATTTTCTGGTGAGGAAATTAATTGCTGTTGTGCGGACAAATGAAAGTGCAAGTAATGAAATGTTTTAGTACTGTATTAGCGTCACTGACAGTGGCGTATTTAGGGGGGGGGCTATAGCCCAGGGCGGCAGAATTTAGGGGGCGGCAAAGGAGTTGGAAGTTACCAGGCATGTAATGGTATTTTGAGAATATTTGAAAATTAAGGGCGTCAATGTCAAGTACAAAGTACTGTTCTTTACAAAATATTATCAAGTTACGACTGTCATCTAACTGTGTTACGAATGTATGTATAGAGCGAGAGCGGCAGAAGTTGTGTACTTTTGTTGATAGGCGGGTCCGGGTGGGGGGGGCGGCAAATTGTGTCTAGCCCAGGGGCGGCAAATCTTCAAATACGCCTCTGGTCACTGATGATGCCACACTACTGGTGTGAAATGCGCATATGAACCATCAGAAAAATCTGTAGAATCAACGGGCACCACTAATAAGATGACAATATTACTAAAATCCTGTCCTCCCTGGCAAAGAAATAACGATTGAAATAAATCATTATTTCATACCCAAGCAATCTTTGAAACCATCTTAAATCAGTACCAGTATATCTGAATAGTACTGATAAGTCATGATATAACATTTATTACCTTACGAACAAGAAACAGTCAATGTTATGTAATCTGAATAATGAAGGACCTAGACAGTTAATCCAGATATTTTCCTATCCATTTACATTTACCACTCTAAAACTGACTATGTAATATATTATTAATGTATAATATACTAACAGTAATACCATAGTATTAGTGTACCCTTACATAAGTTTGAAACTATATTATTTGCAATATTTCTTTGAAATGGTTGACTGCCTGCCTCAGAAAGAAAACCAGAGCAGCCTCATGAGTGTTGCATTACAAGGAAGTATGAACATAATCTATGGGGTTTCACATCCTGGAATATGTACACTTGCTGCTTTATATAAATAAATGGTTTTACCTCAGTCAATAAGGCCATTGACAACTGAAACTACTGTCCAATTCGAAATTATGTATATAGGAGTTTGAACAAAAAACTACACAATATCCATTGGGTGGAAATAAATTAAAATAACCTCTAAATTTTCCTTCTTTATTTCTACATTAACATACAGTATATAGGTTTGAAATGTTCACTTTTAGTTTTATTAACTCAGCTGGAGTAAAAAAGTATCACTACTTCACACTTTTGGATTGTTGAGTGACATTTCAAAATATTCGCCAAATAAAAACTACACCCAGATTTACGTGAAACTTTGATATATTGTAGATACAACAAATCACAACCAATGTTAAAGTCTCAAAATGTTTTGCATGTACAAAAAAACATATATCAATTTAGTGAAGTAACTTTTTCTCAATGCTGAGTAGTGTTACGAACATCAGACAAGTCTAGTTGATGTTAAGTGTCCTATATATGAAAATAACTTGAATATGTAATAATTTATATTGTGTATATGCTGACTAACTTTATCTGATATATTATTGATACAGGCATCTTTCCCGATTTTAATCTTACATAGGATTACATCGAAATAAATGAGAGAATTTTGATGTTTTTATTTTTTTATACACATTGTTTATTTTGCAATTTTTGTTGAAACTTGAAAGTCCATCATTTTGAATCAGATAGTAGTTTTTGTAGTCAATAAATAGGTTAAGGTACAATACAGTAATAAGCAGTTGGTTCAAGTATCTTCTATAGCATTAACTTAAAACCTAAATTATGAATATGTGATTCCCTTAAAGTGAATTTTTGTAGGCTATAGTCCTTCTTTTAATAAAATTTGAAGTTCTTTAAATCCATAGTTATATATTTCACCAGACTAAAGGTTAATCATTGTAATCACTCAATAATATTAGTACATAAATAAATCCTTGAAAGACAGGTTTCATTTGTATCAACTATTGTGGCCGCCAAACAGCTGATTATTAATAATACAACATTAAGAAAAAACTTTTTTGAGACGTCAGTGTTAACTATAATTTAAGTAAGGATACAACCTTTTAAATACTAAAACTAGGGGACTTCCCTGCATGCTTCACGTGCCAACACCATCACCTCAGTCTTTGATATCGGTCTGTGACTACATTAACAGCGGAGTACTATTAAAAACAACTGAACAAAATTATTTTAGTACTGTTTTTGTTTAGCAATTGTTTTTACTTTAAAAATTCAAAATAAAAATAAATAATGTTTAGACCAGTATAAACAGATTTTATTGATACATAATCAATAAAAACATTGTAGTGTTATAAAATATTTGGATCTTTTAGAGCCATTGGAGGTGGAGCTCAGGTAATTTTTTTACATTTCTGGCATTTTTCCTACTGCGCTTGGCTTTAAAGTGAATCTAGGATCTAATCAAGCTATCTTAACTTCTTTATAGCTCTAGAAATTCTGTTAAGGAATTAAATATACAAGATAATTAAATATACAAGATAATTCAAAAGTATTGATACTTATTATTAATGTTTTAACGACTGTATCTAAAAAACCAAACTCAGTTTACTTCGACAGAGAATAAAATTGCACTTTTAGGTTGGTGTCTCAAGATTTCCCCTGCCCCCAAAACATCCAATTTTGTAGCCCAACTTAAAAATTTAGAGTGAAGATGCACTTCAAGTTTTAGCTCTTTTTAAAGGTCTCTTTAAGCTCTTTATAAAAGAAAATGAATAGTGAAACTTATAGGTTGCTATCTCATCTCATCAGAAAATGGTACGGTAGCTGATTCAAACTCAAAATATTTTCTTGATCATTGGTGCTTGGTCATTAAGGCATCATCTGGATCTACATGCACTACTTTGAAAGTGTTCAGTGCAGGTAAAATTCTGAAATACATACCTGAAAGTTATTCATTCACATCGAACTTATAAGTAATTAAAAAACTTACAATCTATATTTATAAAAGAAGATGTTTGTATATATATATATGTATATATATATATATATATATATATATATATATATATGTTTGAAGTTTATGCGCTGCCAAACCATCCAACCGATCGCCATGAAACTTTAGGATGTTGTCCTGTATACTCCCGAGATGGTTTCTGTGAAGTTTGATGCAGATCCGTCCACAGGGTCCCGCCCCACGGGCTCCTAAAGATCCCATGTTATTCAAATGGAGAATCTGAATTATTTACAAAAAACATATGACTGTGTGGTTTAATTTAGTTTCACATGCCATAAGCAGATTGAAGTTCTCACAACAACAGTACTGTATATGTTTTGATTTATTGTAGTTCTACATTACACCTTGAGAGTGTAGCACACACTACTTTTACTTAATCAGGTGATCTGTAATTGGTGTTAACCTTTTTTCCTCGGTAATTAAAACATGTGGTGAAACGTGAAAATAAATAATTATTTTTTTTGCAGTTTACTTTTTATGACATGCCTCCTAAAAAATCTAATATTGGTAGAAGAAGCAAAATTGCTCGAATTCTTTCAGCTATTAGGTTCTAAATCAAACTCAATATTATGACCGGTGAAGCGGGCGGGTACAGCTAGTTCATTAATAAAATTTGATAGTTTTTACCCCAAAACACAAGAATATTTTAAAATCCAACGTGGATTAAATAATTGTTTACAAATTTTGCCGGCGTAGTGGCTAAGGCTTTGGATTGCGGAGCAAAATGTCTAAAGTTCGAATCCCCACTGAGCCAACGGTCGGTACTTCACTCGTTGAATAAAGTTCACATACAGCCGTGCAAGTCCATGTGAACTGGCGGGTGTTATAAAAAAAATTAGTAATGTATTATCTCCCTATTAGGAAACAAACAATGACTATTTCATTAAAAAAATACATCAGAGTGAAAGAAAATAAATTGGAGAGGGGGGTTGTTGACAGTGTTACGTAATTTTTAGGGGGGTTTAGTATTACCATTGCGGCTCTGTCACACATGGAGAGAGAGATCTGAAAAGGCTGATTTTAGCGTTACTTAAATTAGAGACAGCCCCTTACTAATGAACAGTAAAATGTAACAATGTTGGATTCTATTATTTAAAATCTTTTGTGTAGTTGTAGTAGTGTACATTTGGTTGATCGAAAGTCAAGCTAAAAGAATTTAATAAGTTCTTTTATTTAAACTAGATTATAATTGATTGATTGTAATCAAAAGAATTTAAAACCCTTGATAAGTGGTAAAGTACTTGATTGATATGTCTATAGAAGGTAATTTAAAACCCTTGATAAGTGGTACAGTACTTGATTGATATGTCTATAGAAGGTAATTTAAAACCCTTGATAAGTGGTAAAGTACTTGATTGATATGTCTATAGAAGGTAATTTAAAACCCTTGATAAGTGGTACAGTACTTGATTGATATGTCTATAGAAGGTAATTTAAAACCCTTGATAAGTGGTACAGTACTTGATTGATATGTCTATAGAAGGTAATTTAAAACCCTTGATAAGTGGTACAGTACTTGATTGATATGTCTATAGAAGGTAATTTAAAACCCTTGATAAGTGGTACAGTACTTGATTGATATGTCTATAGAAGGTAATTTAAAACCCTTGATAAGTGGTACAGTACTTGATTGATATGTCTATAGAAGGTAATTTAAAACCCTTGATAAGTGGTACAGTACTTGATTGTTATGTCTATAGAAGGTAATTTAAAACCCTTGATAAGTAGTACAGTACTTGATTAATATGTCTATAGAAGGTAATTTAAAACCCTTGATAAGTGGTACAGTACTTGATTGATATGTCTATAGAAGGTAACTTTCTCCTTATTTTAAATTAGAGTAAATTTTTGAACTTCAAGTGAATAGACGTAGCCAATTACATTATTTTAAGATGAAGGACAGTTGATCAATAAAGAATTTTTGTAATGATTTAATGATAACGTTTTAGAACAAACAAAATCAGTTCTATTTGAGTTATTTATCAATAAGAAGTCAATTGGAGAGAGATATGAGTGAAGTATTTCTCAAGCTCGATTAATAAAGGGACATTTATTAATTGCCCAGGGAAGTTAAGGCATGTACAGTTTACCATGTAATCCATACCACATAGTACAGGCCTGATGTTC